>CM019064.1:462565339-462715790 GCA_009667805.1 Leptobrachium leishanense | reverse complement strand
AAAATTATGATTAAAATGCAATTAAAATATTACAGGATAATGGTGAAAGAATAAGATTAAATATATTTCTATCAATTTCTGATAAGATAGTTATTCTATTGTTATAAGAATATTTTAAATGATTACTAATTTTATTTTTCTGATGTGTTATTAAGAGTCTGTTTTGGCTACGGGAGAGAGACCTCTGTGAATATTGTTTGTATGTATAAATGGTCCTTCTTTTTGGTTAAAGTATACAATGTGTATATATATATGTCTGAATGTTCTATCCAACTTCTGGGTCGGGATATTTTTTTGCAAATTGCAAGCCCAAATTATATTTTTTTCCCGGGGCTCACGCTAGATTAGACCTGCCTGAGAATGGCAGCTCTGTACGGCAGTACAACCCAGCCAGCCAGAATAGCCAACCTGTAAAAATTGCAGTAATTAAGCCAAGAGAGGAAGAATGGCGTACGGCACAAACCCCGCCGGCCGCCCTAGACCTATATACACTACTTTTGAGAATTCCTGGAATCTGGGCAGAAGAGAACCCGCCCAGACTAGCTGTAAATATTCCTCCAGTGTATGTTGATCTGAAACCAGGCGCAACGCCTGTGGCCCTAAAACAATATTATATTCCGCAGAAAGCCAAGCAGAATATTCAGATATATTTACAGAGATTTAAAGATTTAAAATTTTGCGTGTCAACGTGGAACACACTACTATTGCCAGTACTGAAAGAGGGCACACAAGAGTACCGCCCAGTCCAAGATTTACGGGCCGTCAATGAAGCCACAGTAACTCTACACCCTGTGGTTCCCAATCTATACAATTTATTGGCATCAATTTCTGGTGATACAAAATATTACACGGTGCTTGATTTAAAAGACTTTTTTTTGCATCCGTCTCGCTCTGGCAAGCCAATCCCATTTTGTTTTTAAGTGGGAGGAATCTACAATGGCTGCGCGCTCAGCCAGGACCTCCTGTCCTTCAACGCTCAGCCAGACAAAGTCGTCTTGCTACAGTATGTAGATGATTTAGTGCTTGCTTCCCCCACAGAAAAAGACTGTCTCTCTGCCACAAAGGCCCTGCTGCATCTGCTGTGCCACGTAGATTATAGAGTTTCCAAAAAGAAAGCACAAATATGCAAACAAAGTGTAAAATACCTGAAGGTACTCACCTATGATCAGCCTATCCTATACTTCCACCCCCACCTACTTTGATTCCTTTCAAACGTTCCTCTTTATGATTTAATGACTAATCTCTTTTTTTATTTCTACTATTAGATGATTTATATGTATAATGTGATTGACAATGTAACCCCATTTGTAATAGGTTCACTAGTTTAGTTTAGTTTAATTTTCTTTTTATTAGTGATCACGTGATTCATGATCAAAAGACGGATTGAAAGGTAATTTAAATCTGGTAATAATTCATTGAATTCATATTTCTATATTCTAGTAATATTTGATATCATATAAATATATAGAGCCAGATTGAATGCTCAGCAATGCCTGATCATGAGGTAATGCTGAGTATGGTCTCTCTTGGTTTCCTGTTTTACCATGAAGTGCAGATGGTCTATTCAATTTCATTTCCTCTAGAAACTATGAGAGGCTGACCAGCCGAGAGGAAGGGAAGGATACACATGGTCCATGGTCAATTGTTTAAATACATCCTATGGAAACATTCCTATTCCTAGAATAGGATATAGCTGTGATGTCAATTTAGGCGTGGCCTACTAGGCTAGTACAGGAAATGTTGTGTAAGTCTAGGTACTGCCCAAAAGTAGAAAAAAACACCTCTTCCTATAATGCTGACGTATTGATTCTTATTGGTTTGTAATCCATGAATCTGTGACGCTCCCATGTTTGATAAACTACTGGATGTAGGACATTTTGGTCAGAGTAAAGGACCACTTAAGGCAACACTTGTGTCCTGGTTCTTTTTTGTTCTCACTCGAGTTGTTCCTGTATGCTCACTGGGTCTGGTGACAAGGCAGCTATCTCTCATCACTGGATGTGGCCATTCCTGTGGTGCTTGCCAGAAATATCTATCAATACCTAGGTTTCAATTAACAGGTACCAAGCGTGTATTGGGGGCAGAAAGAAAAGAAGCGTATGCCGAATACCCAACCAAAAAACAAGGAGACAAGTCCGTGAATTCCTAGGAGCCACAGGCTTCTGCCGCCTGTGGATCCCAACTTTGCAGACATTGCCCAAGTCCCTCCATCAGCCACCAAGGGGGAAGAGCATGACCTTCCTCTGGAAGAAGAACAAGCATCAGCTTTTCCTGAATTTAAAGGCCCTTCTGATTGGAAGCTGCACTGGTCTGCCAGATGCATAGCAAGCCCTTCCCAGCTGTATGTGCATGAACATAACCAGACAGCAACAGGAGTACTGATCCAGAATTTGGCTCATGGCCAAGGCCTGTGGCCTACCTATCCAAACAACTCGACCCTGTGGCCTGCGGCCTACCCCTATGCCTGAGAGCAGTGGCAGCCACCGCAATGCTGATAGCGGAAGCAGACAAGCTGACCCTTGGACAGGTTCTTCATTTCAAGGTGCCACATGCAGTCAAAGCCCTGCTTGATGTAAAAGGAAGTTACTGGTTCAGCAATAGCCGGATGACGAAGTACCAAGCTATGATGTGTGAGAATCCACGGGTTCATTTGGACCTCATCGCTACCCTAAACCCAGCTACATTACTGTCTGACTGTGAAGAGTAGACATGTGCACAGCACAAAATTTCGTTTTGAACTAATGGATTAGTCCTAAAATGCAATTTATTTAGTTGCTAAAGAAATTCGTTTTCAGTTCTTTAGTATGAAACTAATTTCGTTCATCCGAAAACCAGTGGATACAATTACTATTGTAGTGGTGGCTCAGAGGGCTGAGATCGCTGCTTGTTACAGTATCTCTCACTCTCAGCACAATGTGGGCCATATTACATAGTTGGTGCTAACTTAAACAGAGCTGTTGTAAACTCCCAGAGCCATTATAGCCTATGGAGGTTTTCAGTTTACAACAGCTCTGGTTAAGTTAGCACCAACATTGTAATACTGCCCCGTGTCAGGCAAAGCTGTTACAGTAACTGACTGCTGCTCATCACAGCGCTCAGAGTTTCTGTAAAACTAGTAAAATAATATTTTTATATATAAAGAGGTTAGAAAATATTATTTCCTTGTTTTACTGAAACTCTGAGCGCTGTTACAGTCAGTTACTGTAACAACTGAGCCTGATACATTGTATTGAGAGATAATATAACAAGCAGCCGATCTCAGCGCTCACAAACCACTGGATTTAAAGGGCTAAAAAAAAAAAGGCTCCTCTCTGTATAATGTTTAGAACATCCTCCTGCATTAATTAATACCCCTCTTTGTATAATGTAGATAACATCCTCCTGCATTAATGTCCCTCTCTGTATAGAACATTCTCCTCAATTTATACCTTTCTCTGTATAATGTATATAACATCCGCCTGCATTAATACCCCTCTCTGTATAATATATAGAACATACTCCTGCATTAATTAATGCCACTCTCTGTATAGAACATCCTACTGTATTGGTATGTGGAGGGTGCAGAACTTCGGATGTTGCGATCTTCATTGCTGGTCTCCTTCACTCATCAATGTAATATCACAAAAAGGACTGAAACTAAAATGTAGTGCATTTTATTTTAGTTTCTTTCGTTTTTTGTACTGAGCAGTTTCGTTTCTCTTGAGTCATACTAAAACTAAATTATCCCAAAATTCGGACTAAATCGTTTTAGTACTAAAACGAATGCACATGTCTAGTGAAGAGGATCCAAATCATGAATGCCTCCAAGTCATGGAAGAAGTATTCAGTAGCAGACCAGATCTGGAAGACGTACCCCTAGACAAATACGATCTACAGTTATTCACTGATGGTAGCAGTTATATAGACGATGGGAAGAAAGTCTCCGGCTATGCAATTGTAACAGCTGATGAAATTATTGAAGCAAATCCCCTACCAGGCCATACGTCAGCACAATTGGCTGAAATAACAGCCCTATCCAGGGCCCTGGAAATCTCTGAAGGCAAAAAAAAACTGAATATCTATACTGACTCCAAATATGCCTTTATGACTGTCCATGCACATGGTGCACTCTATAAAAGAAAGAGGCCTGTTTACTTTGTCAGGACAACAAATCAAGTATGCAGCTGAAATCGCAGCCCTTCTAGAAGCTGTATGGAAACCAAGTGCTGTCAGTATTATGCACTGTCGTGGCCACCAGAAAGGTCATGATGAAATCCCAAAAGGCAACAGGCGCGCTGACCAAGCTGCAAAAGCTGCTGCAAAACCATTAATACCACCTGATTACGCCAAGGTCCTGTTCTGCAAGCAAGAGGCTCAACTTCCCATGCCTAATAACGAATTATATATGAATTGGAGAAAAGTTGCACCAAAAGGAGAATTTATTGAAACTATTCTAACGAAATGGCACAACAATTACGAGCTACTAGAAGGGAACTATGATTATATCCAATGGCTTTTCCCAACACGGTCCCAAGGCCGAAATTTTTACTCCTCTCCACCCCCAAGAAACATGTATAATGATTGACACCTTAAAAGTTCAGCAAAGACTCCGTAGAGCATACAAGATTATGCTGAAATTCTTCGGCGTAAAATTAGTGGGGGAGGATGGAGAAGACACTGAAGTAATCGAAGTTGAACGGGCAGAAAATTTCGCCTCACGTTTTGACAATCTAACAGCCAATCCTCATAACAATTTGAGGATTACACGGGTACTGCAAAGCCTGGGAGAACTAGGAGCAGAAGCATATCAAGCCCCGTTGGTGAGGTTCTTTCTCAAAGAGACCCTTATCAAAAACAAGCTACCAAGAATGAAGAAGAGTGTGATGAATTTCTTTGTACCAGCAGTGAGGGATACAGAGAAGAGACAAGATCTGCTGTTCTTTGCCTGGCGATACTATTGCCCAAAAGAAGAATTCATCTGGGGAAACCAGGAAGAATTGGCAAGATACAAAGCAGCACCAGTGGTGGCTGCACTCCTACCGGCGCCACTGAGTGAATGAACACCTGTGTACTCAGAGAAAGAGAAGAAATGGCTGTCAGAAGAACAAGGTGGATATGGAGAAGACGGATGGTTCCAGTTGAAGAGCGGACAAATAGTCCTACCAGCAACATTGGCGTCTGAGATTGTGAGAGCACTTCATGCAAGTACTCATGGAGGGAGGGAAATGATGGAGCAACAGCTGGAGCCACATTTCTACGTGCCAGGACTGTCAGTAATCTGCAAAGCAGTAGCCCAGCAATGCGTGACATGTGCCAAGAATAATCCAAGAACAGGCCCATCTCAACCTCCAGGGAAGCAGCCAATCGGGCTGTCCCCAATGGCATCATTACAGATAGACTTCCCAGTGCTGCCACCCTGCAAAGGGTATAAATATCTACTGGTAATGGTGTGTACCCTCACACGATGGGTAGAAGCTTTCCCGACGAGGACGGAGAAGACAGTGGAAGTGGTGAGAAGTCTAATGAAAGAAATAATACCACGCTATGGGCTTCCCCTTGAAATAGGGTCGGAAAATGGCCCAGCTTTTATACAGAACTGTTTACAGCAGCTTGCCCGTCTGTTGGGCATCACCTGGAAGCTACACACAGCTTACAGGCCCCAAAGCTCGGGAAAAGTCGAAAGAATGAACCGTACACTAAAGACTTTGATGTCCAAATTGTGCCAAGAGACGTCATTAGGCTGGTTAGATGTGCTGCCAATAGTTCTATTGCACATTAGGTGCAGGCCAACCCCCCAATTGAAGCTAAGTCTGTACGAGCTTATGTTCGGACGGCCTACCCCTCTAATTAATGGACTAAGGGGGGACCTTCGGGCATTGGGTGAAACTAAATTAAATGAACAGGTTGTATTGTTGGGGAAATCAATGCAGAAATTGAATACTTGGGTGGGAGATAATCTACCTCACTTTTTATATCCCCCACTGCATAAGTATTGTCTAGGTGACTCGGTTTGGGTGAAGGAGTAGAAAAATGACCCACTAGGCCCAAAGTGGAGAGGTCCTTATCTTGTCCTGTTGTCAACTCCCACAGCAGTGAAAGTTGCCGAGGTGGTTCCGTGGATACATCACTCCAGACTGAAAGTAGCGGCAGCCAACCCTGAACCAGAGTGGAAGGTCATCACCAACGAGACCAATCCATTAAGGCTAAAGCTGACAAGGTCCACAGTTCCAAGCACCTAAAAGATTCAACAAGTGGGTGTTTTGACGGACACAATAATGCCTGACTACCCACCAACAAGGGAGCAAAGGGATCTCCCGGGGGATACCCCAAGGGCTATTTTTAGGGGACCCGCCCCGACCCTTGATCAACCAGAAATGTCTTTTGTTTTTGAAATTCCGGTGGGGAGGGATTGGGTTTATGTGACTGTGAAAAGAATTGCCCAAGGGATTTTGACATTTGGGGCATTTGTGGTACTGATCTTGTACCTTGCAAATTTGATTTATGGACTATCACATGGAGCATGCCCCAGGTGCCCAAGCACCACCGAGAAAGTGGATATCTCCCATATCTGGAATGGTACGCACCCAGTGATGGAGAACCGTACCATTTGGAGACAGAGGCGATATCCGAGATTATGCCGAGAGGACATTTACTTGTGCAATTCAAATATGACTATGCTAAAAAGTCTGGGCAGACCGCATGCTGGGTGTGTAGTAGACTGCACCCAGAGACAATTTATATACCATTTGTTTCTGTTCCAATTAATTTAAGTATGTTTGCGTCAGGAAATGTCACAATACATGCTTTTGATGCACCTCGATAAAAACCAGAGGCATTCACTCCCGGGTATCCAATAACAGGACCAGTGTACCCACCGGAATGGTGTTTTCAATTGGGACCAGATAAAGAAATAAGTAACGGGGGAGGGTTGTGTAATTCAAGTAAGTTCAACTGGACATCGTACATTTACACATTCAACACAAAGGAGCAGGCAAATTTTCTATATATACGATGTAGAAAGCTCACTAGAGACCAAGAGGTGGTAATTGCGAATGTGACCAATGGCAGGCAGGGTGCATTGGATATCATGAGACGACTGAGACAACTGATGTTAGAAATATCAAAGGGAACACTACATTTATCACCATTTATATTGAAAGGGGGGTACCAGGTGTGTTGTGAAAGGGTGTGTTACACATGGGTACCACCTACAATAACAGGAATGTGTTATCTGGCTAAACTGATTCCAATTCAGAGAGTAAGGGGAGATGACAATGATACAGACACAGCACTACACCCTAGGTACCCACTGGTGTTTGAGAAATAGAAGAGAGAGTTGTTTAAGAAAGCGGATCGGGTGTGCGCATGGTTCCCAGTATGGATATTCAGTTGCTGAATCTGGAAGTACGAGAGATACGAAAGGTACAAATGATACATGATATGGCACTGGAACAGATCAGTGCAGCTCTGAATGGACTATGTGAGATGACAATGCATTATGAATGTTGCACATTCATCAAAACACCACACACGACGTCCCTGACTATTACCAGGTAATCCAAGATCACCAGGAGAAAGTAGCACAGTTGCAGAACACAGCAAGACGGATCGCTGCTGAAGGCTGGAATCCACTCCGTGGGTTCGGAGCAATCGGAGATTGGTTCGGATCCATCCTGAGATTTATTTCGCAGATTGGATCCATGATTCTGATGTTGGTGGTGATTTTGGTCGTAGGGACACTCCTGTACCGCATAGGGCTATGTCTATGGCCACTATGCAAGAGAGCACTGACATCTACATAGACACAAAAGATACCACTGATAATCCCACAGAACATGTTCCCAACAAAAATAGGTCCCCTAAAGTACGAGGAGTTCAAGGATAACACTAGTGGAGTGTAGTGGCTACAAGTCTCAGGAGGAGAACCTGAGGCTTGAGCCAAGGGGGGAAATGAAGGAGATTCAGGCCAGGAGATGGTCGCCATTCTGAGCAGGGCGGCCATCTTGTTCAGAATATTGGTTCACTTGAATATAACTAGGTAGATATTAGTTGGAATTAGAATGAAGTTTACATAGAGTCTTAGATCAGCAGTAAAAGCAATTAAAATAGGGAAGATCCGGGCCGTTGCTGGCACGGAGAGACAGGATGAGGGATGGTTACATCAAGGTCACAGAGGCCTGTAGCTGAGACAAAGAAGAGCGTGAAAGCAGACCAGGCTTTATCTAAAGCAAACAATAAACAAGCCAAAGGGAGGTGGGCACAGGCAGGATCCAGCGTAGTAGCAAATCATTTTCTGTCAAACTAACATGAAGCTTGCCAATTTATGTCCAATGAATGGAATGTCTTTGTATTCAATTAAGGGAGGTACGGACCCACGTGGGGTGGGATAGTGTCACCAGGAGGTGGGCTAATTGGGATGTACCTAATTATGTATTTGGGGTATAAGACCTCATGTCACGGGGTATTCGGGGCTCATTCTTTGCGATTGAATCCTGTTTGAGCATCTGTGTGACGTCACATTAAAGTTTGCCTTTCCTGAAGAGACTTGTGTCCAAGCAGTCATTGTCCGTGCCGGTCTGACTTTACTCCCGAGAGAACCAAGTGGATTCCGGTAACACTGCGGCATTAAGGGGTTAAACAGTGAGCAGTGTTTATTGTTTTCAGGATTCAGCCAATCAACATTAAAGTCGCCGAGGACCAGCAGTTCACTTTTTTTTGGTTTGAGCTACTAATTTACAAAGGATAGGACTCTCTAATCACTGGGACCTTTACCATATAGTAAGTCACAATGCGTCTCAAAGCAATAAGGCTGGATTCACACCTCAGCGTTTGGGCGTCAGTCGAGTAAGTCACTGACACAGTTACAATTAAAAGGGAACCAGAGATCACTCTCCTCTGATGTAACTCACTCTCCTCTGACGTCACTTCACTCACTCTCTCCTGACGTCACTTATCTCTTCTGACGCCACTCACTCTCCTCTGACGTAACTTCACTCACTCTCTCCTGACGTCACTTATCTCTTCTGACGCCACTCACTCTCCTCTGACGCCACTCACACTCTCCTCTGAAGTCACTCATTCTCCTCTGAGGTCCCTCTCTTCATCCTGTGAGCAAAGCGCCCCCCTCTGCACTAGGTGATACACCCCCTACACGCCGCCTCCTACCTCACAGCTCCCCCTGATTTCCCCTACCAAGATGGCGAATCCACCTTTCTGAACGGAAGTACGTCGCAGAAAGCGGAAGTGCGGCAAAGCAACCAGGGCAGGGACCAAGATAACGGGGAGCGAGCTGCAATCTGGGTGAGAACCGCTTGGACTGTACATTGGGGATGGGGTATATCATTATATATAAACATCATGCCCCTCGAAGATTATAGAAGGTTATATCTCACCCCTTGTGTATATAGGAGTGGTGTGCCTCTAGGACTATACACATGGGGGGCAGTATATCTGTATATAGGAGTGGTGTGCTCTAGGACTATACACGGGGGGCAGTATATCTGTATATAGGAGTGGTGTGCCTCTAGGACTATACATGGGGGGCAGTATATCTGTATATAGGTGGTGGTGTGCCTCTAGGACTATACACGGGGGGGCAGTATATCTGTATATAGGAGTGGTGTGCCTCTAGGACTATACACGGGGGGGCAGTATATCTGTATATAGGAGTGGTGTGCCTCTAGGACTATACATGGGGGGCAGTATATCTGTATATAGGAGTGGTGTGCTCTAGGACTATACACGGGGGGGGCAGTATATCTGTATATAGGAGTGGTGTGCCTCTAGGACTATACATGGGGGGCAGTATATCTGTATATAGGAGTGGTGTGCCTCTAGGACTATACACGGGGGGGGGGGCAGTATATCTGTATATAGGAGTGGTGTGCCTCTAGGACTATACATGGGGGGGCAGTATATCTGTATATAGGAGTGGTGTGCCTCTAGGACTATACACAGGGGGGGGAGTATATCTGTATATAGGAGTGGTGTGCCTCTAGGACTATACATGGGGGGGCAGTATATCTGTATATAGGAGTGGTGTGCCTCTAGGACTATACACGGGGGGGGCAGTATATCTGTATATAGGAGTGGTGTGCCTCTAGGACTATACATGGGGGGGCAGTATATCTGTATATAGGAGTGGTGTGCCTCTAGGACTATACACAGGGGGGGGAGTATATCTGTATATAGGAGTGGTGTGCCTCTAGGACTATACACGGGGGGGCAGTATATCTGTATATAGGAGTGGTGTGCCTCTAGGACTATACATGGGGGGGCAGTATATCTGTATATAGGAGTGGTGTGCCTCTAGGACTATACACGGGGGGGGCAGTATATCTGTATATAGGAGTGGTGTGCCTCTAGGACTATACACAGGGGGGGCAGTATATCTGTATATAGGAGTGGTGGGGTGCCTCTAGGACTATACACAGGGGGGGCAGTATATCTGTATATAGAGTGGTGTGCCTCTAGGACTATAACACGGGGGGGCAGTATATCTGTATATAGGAGTGGTGTGCCTCTAGGACTATACACGGGGGGGCAGTATATCTGTATATAGGAGTGGTGTGCCTCTAGGACTATACATGGGGGGCAGTATATCTGTATATAGGAGTGGTGTGCCTCTAGGACTATACATGGGGGGCAGTATATCTGTATATAGGAGTGGGTGTGCCTCTAGGACTATACATGGGGGGCAGTATATCTGTATATAGGAGTGGTGTGCCTCTAGGACTATACATGGGGGGCAGTATATCTGTATATAGGAGTGGTGTGCCTCTAGGACTATACATGGGGGGCAGTATATCTGTATATAGGAGTGGTGTGCCTCTAGGAACTATACATGGGGGGCAGTATATCTGTATATAGGAGTGGTGTGCCTCTAGGACTATACACAGGGGGGGGGCAGTATATCTGTATATAGGAGTGGTGTGCCTCTAGGACCATACACGGGGGGGCAGTATATCTGTATATAGGAGTGGTGTGCCTCTAGGACTATACACGGGGGCAGTATATCTGTATATAGGAGTGGTGTGCCTCTAGGACTATACATGGGGGGCAGTATATCTGTATATAGGAGTGGTGTGCCTCTAGGACTATACACGGGGGGCAGTATATCTGTATATAGGAGTGGTGTGCCTCTAGGACTATACACGGGGGGGGCAGTATATCTGTATATAGGAGTGGTGTGCCTCTAGGACTATACACGGGGGGGCAGTATATCTGTATATAGGAGTGGTGTGCCTCTAGGACTATACATGGGGGGCAGTATATCTGTATATAGGAGTGGTGTGCCTCTAGGACTATACATGGGGGGCAGTATATCTGTATATAGGAGTGGTGTGCCTCTAGGACTATACATGGGGGGCAGTATATCTGTATATAGGAGTGGTGTGCCTCTAGGACTATACATGGGGGGCAGTATATCTGTATATAGGAGTGGTGTGCCTCTAGGACTATACATGGGGGGCAGTATATCTGTATATAGGAGTGGTGTGCCTCTAGGACTATACATGGGGGCAGTATATCTGTATATAGGAGGTGGTGTGCCTCTAGGACTATACACAGGGGGGGGCAGTATATCTGTATATAGGAGTGGTGTGCCTCTAGGACCATACACGGGGGGGGCAGTATATCTGTATATAGGAGTGGTGTGCCTCTAGGACTATACACGGGGGGCAGTATATCTGTATATAGGAGTGGTGTGCCTCTAGGACTATACACATGGGGGGCAGTATATCTGTATATAGGAGTGGTGTGCCTCTAGGACTATACACGGGGGGCAGTATATCTGTATATAGGAGTGGTGTGCCTCTAGGACTATACACGGGGGGGGCAGTATATCTGTATATAGGAGTGGTGTGCCTCTAGGACTATACACGGGGGGGCAGTATATCTGTATATAGGAGTGGTGTGCCTCTAGGACTATACATGGGGGGCAGTATATCTGTATATAGGAGTGGGTGTGCCTCTAGGACTATACATGGGGGGCAGTATATCTGTATATAGGAGTGGTGTGCCTCTAGGACTATACATGGGGGGCAGTATATCTGTATATAGGAGTGGTGTGCCTCTAGGACTATACATGGGGGGCAGTATATCTGTATATAGGAGTGGTGTGCCTCTAGGACTATACATGGGGGGCAGTATATCTGTATATAGGAGTGGTGTGCCTCTAGGACTATACATGGGGGGCAGTATATCTGTATATAGGAGTGGTGTGCCTCTAGGACTATACACAGGGGGGGCAGTATATCTGTATATAGGAGTGGTGTGCCTCTAGGACTATACACAGGGGGGGCAGTATATCTGTATATAGGAGTGGTGTGCCTCTAGGACTATACACGGGGGGGCAGTATATCTGTATATAGGAGTGGTGTGCCTCTAGGACTATACACAGGGGGGGCAGTATATCTGTATATAGGAGTGGTGTGCCTCTAGGACTATACACAGGGGGCAGTATATCTGTATATAGGAGTGGTGTGCCTCTAGGACTATACATGGGGGGCAGTATATCTGTATATAGGAGTGGTGTGCCTCTAGGACTATACACGGGGGGGCAGTATATCTGTATATAGGAGTGGTGTGCCTCTAGGACCATACATGGGGGGCAGTGTATCTGTATATAGGAGTGGTGTGCCTCTAGGACTATACATGGGGGGCAGTATATCTGTATATAGGAGTGGTGTGCCTCTAGGACCATACATGGGGGGCAGTATATCTGTATATAGGAGTGGTGTGCCTCTAGGACTATACATGGGGGGCAG
Organism: Leptobrachium leishanense; assembly: GCA_009667805.1. Taxonomy (NCBI): domain Eukaryota; kingdom Metazoa; phylum Chordata; class Amphibia; order Anura; family Megophryidae; genus Leptobrachium; species Leptobrachium leishanense. Next base: position 462,703,044 of record CM019064.1, on the reverse strand, counting down.
TATATCTGTATATAGGAGTGGTGTGCCTCTAGGACTATACACAGGGGGGGGCAGTATATCTGTATATAGGAGTGGTGTGCCTCTAGGACTATACATGGGGGGGGGCAGTATATCTGTATATAGGAGTGGTGTGCCTCTAGGACTATACATGGGGGGCAGTATATCTGTATATAGGAGTGGTGTGCCTCTAGGACTATACACAGGGGGCAGTATATCTGTATATAGGAGTGGTGTGCCTCTAGGACTATACACAGGGGGCAGTATATCTGTATATAGGAGTGGTGTGCCTCTAGGACTATACATGGGGGGCAGTATATCTGTATATAGGAGTGGTGTGCCTCTAGGACTATACACGGGGGGCAGTATATCTGTATATAGGAGTGGTGTGCCTCTAGGACTATACACAGGGGGGGCAGTATATCTGTATATAGGAGTGGTGTGCCTCTAGGACTATACACAGGGGGCAGTATATCTGTATATAGGAGTGGTGTGCCTCTAGGACTATACATGGGGGGCAGTATATCTGTATATAGGAGTGGTGTGCCTCTAGGACCATACATGGGGGGCAGTATATCTGTATATAGGAGTGGTGTGCCTCTAGGACTATACACAGGGGGGGCAGTATATCTGTATATAGGAGTGGGTGTGCCTCTAGGACTATACACAGGGGGGCAGTATATCTGTATATAGGAGTGGTGTGCCTCTAGGACTATACATGGGGGAGTATATTCTGTATATAGGAGTGGTGTGCCTCTAGGACTATACATGGGGGGGCAGTATATCTGTATGTAGGAGTGGTGTGCCTCTAGGACTATACACGGGGGGCAGTATATCTGTATATAGGAGTGGTGTGCCTCTAGGACCATACATGGGGGGCAGTATATCTGTATATAGGAGTGGTGTGCCTCTAGGACTATACACGGGGGGCAGTATATCTGTATATAGGAGTGGTGTGCCTCTAGGACTATACATGGGGGGGCAGTATATCTGTATATAGGAGTGGTGTGCCTCTAGGACTATACATGGGGGCAGTATATCTGTATATAGGAGTGGTGTGCCTCTAGGACTATACACAGGGGGGGCAGTATATCTGTATATAGGAGTGGTGTGCCTCTAGGACCATACATGGGGGGCAGTATATCTGTATATAGGAGTGGTGTGCCTCTAGGACTATACACATGGGGGCAGTATATCTGTATATAGGAGTGGTGTGCCTCTAGGACTATACACGGGGGGGGCAGTATATCTGTATATAGGAGTGGTGTGCCTCTAGGACTATACATGGGGGGCAGTATATCTGTATATAGGAGTGGTGTGCCTCCTAGGACTATACATGGGGGCAGTATATCTGTATATAGGAGTGGTGTGCCTCTAGGACTATACACGCGGGGCAGTATATCTGTATATAGGAGTGGTGTGCCTCTAGGACTATACACGGGGGGCAGTATATCTGTATATAGGAGTGGTGTGCCTCTAGGACTATACACGGGGGGCAGTATATCTGTATATAGGAGTGGTGTGCCTCTAGGACTATACACGGGGGGGCAGTATATCTGTATATAGGAGTGGTGTGCCTCTAGGACTATACATGGGGGCAGTATATCTGTATATAGGAGTGGTGTGCCTCTAGGACTATACACGGGGGGCAGTATATCTGTATATAGGAGTGGTGTGTCTAGGACTATACACGGGGGGGCAGTATATCTGTATATAGGAGTGGTGTGCCTCTAGGACTATACACGGGGGGCAGTATATCTGTATATAGGAGTGGTGTGCCTCTAGGACTATACATGGGGGGCAGTATATCTGTATATAGGAGTGGTGTGCCTCTAGGACTATACACGGGGGGGCAGTATATCTGTATATAGGAGTGGTGTGCCTCTAGGACTATACATGGGGGGCAGTATATCTGTATATAGGAGTGGTGTGCCTCTAGGACTATACACAGGGGGGGGCAGTATATCTGTATATAGGAGTGGTGTGCCTCTAGGACTATACACAGGGGGGGGCAGTATATCTATATAGGAGTGGTGTGCCTCTAGGACTATACACGGGGGGGGCAGTATATCTGTATATAGAGTGGTGTGCCTCTAGGACTATACACAGGGGGGGCAGTATATCTGTATATAGGAGTGGTGTGCCTCTAGGACTATACACAGGGGGCAGTATATCTGTATATAGGAGTGGTGTGCCTCTAGGACTATACATGGGGGGCAGTATATCTGTATATAGGAGTGGTGTGCCTCTAGGACTATACACGGGGGGGCAGTATTCTGTATATAGGAGTGGTGTGCCTCTAGGACCATACATGGGGGCAGTATATCTGTATATAGGAGTGGTGTGCCTCTAGGACTATACATGGGGGGCAGTATATCTGTATATAGGAGTGGTGTGCCTCTAGGACTATACACAGGGGGGGCAGTAATCTGTATATAGGAGTGGTGTGCCTCTAGGACTATACATGGGGGGGCAGTATATCTGTATATAGGAGTGGTGTGCCTCTAGGACTATACATGGGGGCAGTATATCTGTATATAGGAGTGGTGTGCCTCTAGGACTATACACAGGGGGCAGTATATCTGTATATAGGAGTGGTGTGCCTCTAGGACTATACACAGGGGCAGTATATCTGTATATAGGAGTGGTGTGCCTCTAGGACTATACATGGGGGCAGTATATCTGTATATAGGAGTGGTGTGCTCTAGGACTATACACGGGGGGCAGTATATCTGTATATAGGAGTGGTGTGCCTCTAGGACTATACACAGGGGGGGCAGTATATCTGTATATAGGAGTGGTGTGCCTCTAGGACTATACACAGGGGGCAGTATATCTGTATATAGGAGTGGTGTGCCTCTAGGACTATACATGGGGGGCAGTATATCTGTATATAGGAGTGGTGTGCCTCTAGGACCATACATGGGGGCAGTATATCTGTATATAGGAGTGGTGTGCCTCTAGGACTATACACAGGGGGGGCAGTATATCTGTATATAGGAGTGGTGTGCCTCTAGGACTATACACAGGGGGCAGTATATCTGTATATAGGAGTGGTGTGCCTCTAGGACTATACATGGGGGCAGTATATCTGTATATAGGAGTGGTGTGCCTCTAGGACTATACATGGGGGGGCAGTATATCTGTATGTAGGAGTGGTGTGCCTCTAGGACTATACATGGGGCAGTATATATCTGTATATAGGAGTGGTGTGCCTCTAGGACCATACATGGGGGGCAGTATATCTGTATATAGGAGTGGTGTGCCTCTAGGACTATACATGGGGGGGCAGTATATCTGTATATAGGAGTGGTGTGCCTCTAGGACTATACATGGGGGGCAGTATATCTGTATATAGGAGTGGTGTGCCTCTAGGACTATACACAGGGGGGGCAGTATATCTGTATATAGGAGTGGTGTGCCTCTAGGACCATACATGGGGGGCAGTATATCTGTATATAGGAGTGGTGTGCCTCTAGGACTATACACATGGGGGGCAGTATATCTGTATATAGGAGTGGTGTGCCTCTAGGACTATACACGGGGGGGCAGTATATCTGTATATAGGAGTGGTGTGCCTCTAGGACTATACATGGGGGGGGCAGTATATCTGTATATAGGAGTGGTGTGCCTCCTAGGACTATACATGGGGGGCAGTATATCTGTATATAGGAGTGGTGTGCCTCTAGGACTATACACGGGGGGCAGTATATCTGTATATAGGAGTGGTGTGCCTCTAGGACCATACATGGGGGGCAGTATATCTGTATATAGGAGTGGTGTGCCTCTAGGACTATACATGGGGGGGCAGTATATCTGTATATAGGAGTGGTGTGCCTCTAGGACTATACACGGGGGGGTGGCAGTATATCTGTATATAGGAGTGGTGTGCCTCTAGGACTATACACAGGGGGGGCAGTATATCTGTATATAGGAGTGGTGTGCCTCTAGGACTATACATGGGGGGCAGTATATCTGTATATAGGAGTGGTGTGCCTCTAGGACTATACACGGGGGAGGGGCAGTATATCTGTATATAGGAGTGGTGTGCCTCTAGGACTATACATGGGGGGGCAGTATATCTGTATATAGGAGTGGTGTGCCTCTAGGACTATACATGGGGGCAGTATATCTGTATATAGGAGTGGTGTGCCTCTCGGACTATACACGGGGGGGCAGTATATCTGTATAGGAGTGGTGTGCCTCTAGGACTATACATGGGGGGCAGTATATCTGTATATAGGAGTGGTGTGCCTCTAGGACTATACACGGGGGGGGCATATATCTGTATATAGGAGTGGTGTGCCTCTAGGACTATACATGGGGGGCAGTATATCTGTATATAGGAGTGGTGTGTCTTAGGACCATACACGGGGGGGCAGTATATCTGTATATAGGAGTGGTGTGCCTCTAGGACTATACACGGGGGGGCAGTATATCTGTATATAGGAGTGGTGTGCCTCTAGGACCATACACGGGGGGGGCAGTATATCTGTATATAGGAGTGGTGTGCCTCTAGGACCATACACGGGGGGGGCAGTATATCTGTATATAGGGGTGGTGTGCCTCTAGGACTATACACGGGGGGGGGCAGTATATCTGTATATAGGAGTGGTGTGCCTCTAGGACCATACACGGGGGGGGGCAGTATATCTGTATATAGGAGTGGTGTGCCTCTAGGACTATACACGGGGGGGCAGTATATCTGTATATAGGAGTGGTGTGCCTCTAGGACTATACATGGGGGGGGCAGTATATCTGTATATAGGAGTGGTGTGCCTCTAGGACTATACACGGGGGGCAGTATATCTGTATATAGGAGTGGTGTGCCTCTAGGACTATACATGGGGGGGCAGTATATCTGTATATAGGAGTGGTGTGCCTCTAGGACTATACACGGGGGGGGCAGTATATCTGTATATAGGAGTGGTGTGCCTCTAGGACCATACACGGGGGGCAGTATATCTGTATATAGGAGTGGTGTGCCTCTAGGACTATACATGGGGGGGCAGTATATCTGTATATATAGGAGTGGTGTGCCTCTAGGACTATACACGGGGGGGCAGTATATCTGTATATAGGAGTGGTGTGCCTCTAGGACTATACATGGGGGGGCAGTATATCTGTATATAGGAGTGGTGTGCCTCTAGGACTATACACAGGGGGGGAGTATATCTGTATATAGGAGTGGTGTGCCTCTAGGACTATACACGGGGGGGGCAGTATATCTGTATATAGGAGTGGTGTGCCTCTAGGACTATAACATGGGGGGGCAGTATATCTGTATATAGGAGTGGTGTGCCTCTAGGACTATACACGGGGGGGGGCAGTATATCTGTATATAGGAGTGGTGTGCTCTAGGACTATACACAGGGGGGCAGTATATCTGTATATAGGAGTGGTGTGCCTCTAGGACTATACACAGGGGGGGCAGTATATCTGTATATAGGAGTGGTGTGCCTCTAGGACTATACACGGGGGGGGCAGTATATCTGTATATAGGAGTGGTGTGCCTCTAGGACTATACACGGGGGGGCAGTATATCTGTATATAGGAGTGGTGTGCCTCTAGGACTATACACGGGGGGGCAGTATATCTGTATATAGGAGTGGTGTGCCTCTAGGACAGGTCTGTCAAACTCCAGCCTCCCAGATGTTTCTGAACTACAACTCCCATGATTCCCATGCCATCTATTGCATTGAAAGAATTCTGGGAATTGTAGGCATCAACATCTGGGGGCCCGTGAGTTTGACAGTTCTGCTCTAGGACTATACACAGGGGGGCAGTATATCTGTATATAGGAGTGGTGTGCCTCTAGGACTATACACGGGGGGGGCAGTATATCTGTATATAGGAGTGGTGTGCCTCTAGGACTATACACAGGGGGGGCAGTATATCTGTATATAGGAGTGGTGTGCCTCTAGGACTATACACAGGGGGGGCAGTATATCTGTATATAGGAGTGGTGTGCCTCTAGGACTATACACGGGGGGGGCAGTATATCTGTATATAGGAGTGGTGTGCCTCTAGGACTATACACGGGGGGGCAGTATATCTGTATATAGGAGTGGTGTGCCTCTAGGACTATACACAGGGGGGGCAGTATATCTGTATATAGGAGTGGTGTGCCTCTAGGACTATACACAGGGGGGGCAGTATATCTGTATATAGGAGTGGTGTGCCTCTAGGACTATACACAGGGGGGGCAGTATATCTGTATATAGGAGTGGTGTGCCTCTAGGACTATACACAGGGGGGCAGTATATCTGTATATAGGAGTGGTGTGCCTCTAGGACTATACGGGGGGGGCAGTATATCTGTATATAGGAGTGGTGTGCCTCTAGGACTATACACAGGGGGGGGCAGTATATCTGTATATAGGAGTGGTGTGCCTCTAGGACTATACACGGGGGGCAGTATATCTGTATATAGGAGTTGTGTGCCTCTAGGACTATACACAGGGGGGGCAGTATATCTGTATATAGGAGTGGTGTGCCTCTAGGACTATACACAGGGGGGGGCAGTATATCTGTATATAGGAGTGGTGTGCCTCTAGGACTATACACTGGGGGGGGCAGTATATCTGTAATATAGGAGTGGTGTGCCTCTAGGACTATACACGGGGGGGGCAGTATATCTGTATATAGGAGTGGTGTGCCTCTAGACTATACACAGGGGGGGCAGTATATCTGTATATAGGAGTGGTGTGCCTCTAGGACTATACACGGGGGGGCAGTATATCTGTATATAGGAGTGGTGTGCCTCTAGGACTATACACGGGGGGGCAGTAATAATATCTGTATATAGGAGTGGTGTGCCTCTAGGACTATACATGGGGGGCAGTAATATCTGTATATAGGAGTGGTGTGCCTCTAGGACTATACACAGGGGGGGCAGTTATCTGTATATAGGAGTGGTGTGCCTCTAGGACTATACACAGGGGGGGCAGTATATCTGTATATAGGAGTGGTGTGCCTCTAAGGACTACATACGGGGGCAGTATATCTGTATATAGGAGTGGTGTGCCTCTAGGACTATACACGGGGGGGGCAGTATATCTGTATATAGGAGTGGTGTGCCTCTAGGACAGGTCTGTCAAACTCCAGCCTCCCAGATGTTTCTGAACTACAACTCCCATGATTCCCTATGCCATCTATTGCATTGAAAGAATTCTGGGAATTGTAGGCATCAACATCTGGGGGCCGTGAGTTTGACAGTTCTGCTCTAGGACTATACACGGGGGGGGGGCAGTATATCTGTATATAGGAGTGGTGTGCCTCTAGGACCATACATGGGGGGGGCAGTATATCTGTATATAGGAGTGGTGTGCCTCTAGGACTATGAGCTGGGGCATATATCCATGAGCTGGGGCATATATCCATGAGCTGGGGCATATATCCATGAGCTGGGGCAATATTCATGAGCTGGGGGCATATATCCATGAGCTGGGGCATATATCCATGAGCTGGGGCAATATCCATGCGCTGGGGCATATATCCATGCGCTGGGGCATATATCCATGCGCTGGGGCATATATCCATGAGCTGGGGCATATATCCATGCGCTGGGGCAATATCCATGAGCTGAGGCAATATCCATGAGCTGGGGCATATATCCATGCGCTGGGGCAATATCCATGAGCTGGGGCAATATCCATGAGCTGGGGCATATATCCATGAGCTGGGGCAATATCCATGCGCTGGGGCATATATCCATGCGCTGGGGCATATATCCATGCGCTGGGGCAATATCCATGAGCTGGGGCATATATCCATGAGCTGGGGCATATATCCATGAGCTGGGGCATATATCCATGAGCTGGGGCATATATCCATGAGCTGGGGCATATATCCATGAGCTGGGGCATATATCCATGAGCTGGGGCATATATCCATGAGCTGGGGCAATATCCATGAGCTGGGGCAGTATATCCATGAGCTGGGGCATATGTCCATGAGCTGGGGCATATGTCCATGAGCTGGGGCATATGTCCATGAGCTGGGGCATATGTCCATGAGCTGGGGCATATGTCCATGAGCTGGGGCATATGTCCATGAGGTGGGGCATATGTCCCTGAGCTGGGGCAGTATATCCATGAGCTGGGGCAGTATATCCATGAGCTGGGGCTTATATCCATGAGCTGGGGCATATATCAATGAGCTGGGGCAATATCCATGAGCTGGGGCAATATCCATGCGCTGGGGCAATATCCATGAGCTGGGGCGATATCCATGAGCTGGGGCATATATCCATGAGCTGGGGAATATATCCATGAGCTGGGGCATATATCCATGAGCTGGGGCATATATCCATGAGCTGGGGCAGTATATCCATGAGCTGGGGCAGTATATCCATGAGCTGGGGCAGTATATCCATGAGCTGGGGCAGTATATCCATGAGCTGGGGCAGTATATCCATGAGCTGGGGCAGTATATCCATGTGCTGGGGCAGTATATCCATGAGCTGGGGCATATATCCATGAGCTGGGAAATTATCAGGACAAGTTGATCGTCCTGTGGGACAAGTAGATTGGACTACTACTTAGTCCGTTGGACAAGTAGATTTTTTTTTAATTTCCACACCCCTTGTCACTGTTACATGTTTACAGGCGCATTGTGTATATTGTCACTGTGTTACATGTTTACAGGCGCATTGTGTACAGTGGCAAGAAGAAGTATGTGAACCCTTTGGGATTACGTGGAGTTTTGCATTAATTGGTCATAAAATGTGCTCAGATCTTCATCTAAGTCACAACAATTTGAAAGACACAGTCTGCTTAAAATAATACAACACAAACATATGTTTTCATGTTTTTATTGAACAGAACATGTAAACATTCACATTGCAGGGTGGAAAAAATATGTGAACCTTTGGACTTAATAACTGGTTGACCCTCCTTTGGCAGCAATAACCTCAACCAAACGTTTCCTGTAGTTGCAGGTCAGACCTGCACAACGATCTGGAGTAATTTTGGACCATTCCTCTTCACAAAACTGTTTCAGTGTAGCAATATTCTTGGGATGTCTGGTGTGAATCGCTCTCTTAAGGTCATGCCACAGCATTTCAATGGGTTTGAGGTCGGGACTCTGACTGGGCCACTCCAGAAGGAGTATTTTGTTTTGTTGAAGCCATTCTTTTGTTGAATTACTTGTATGCTTTGTGTCATTGTCCTGTTGCATCACCATCCTCTGCGGAGCTTCAGTTGGCAGACAGATGGTCTTACGTTTTCCTGCAAAATGTCTTGATAAACTCTGGAATTCATTTTTCCATCAATGACAACAATCCGTCCTGGCCCTGAGGCAGCAAAGCAGCCCCAAACCATGATGCTCCCTCCTCCATGTTTTACAGTGGGGATGAGGTTTTGATGTTGGTGTGCTGTACCTTTTTTTCTCCACACATAATGTTTTGTGTTTTTCCAAACAACTCAATTTTGGTGTCATCTGTCCACAGAATATTTTGCCGGTAGTGCTGTGGAACATGCAGGTGCTCTTTTGCAAACTTCAAACGTGCTGCAATATTCTTTTGGACAGCAATGGCTTCCTCTGTGGTGTCCTCCCATGTACTCCATTCTTGTTTAATGTTTTCCTTATTGTAGATGTGTCAACAAAAATGTTAGCATGTGCCAGAGATTTCTGTAAGTCTTTAGCTGACACTCTAGGATTCTTCTTTACCTCATTAAGCATTCTGCGCTGTGCTCTTGCAGTCATCTTTACAGGATGACCACGCCTAGGGAGAGTAGCAACAGTGCTGAACTTTCTCCATTTGTAGACAGTCTGTCTTACCGTGGACACATGAACATCAAGGCTTTTGGAGATACTTTTGTAACCCTTTCCAGCTTCATGCAAGTCAACAATTCTTGATCGTAGGTCTTCTGAGAGCTCTTTTCTGCGAGTCATGGTTCACATCAGGCAGTGGTTCTTGAAACCAGTAAACCCAAAACTGTTGTGTGTTTTTAAAGGTCAGGACAGCTTTCAGCAACACATCCAATAATATCACACTGATTGGAATCAAGGTTGGCTCACTCCTGGCTCCAATTAGCTCTTGGAGAAGTCATTAGGCTAGGGGTTCACATACTTTTTCCACCCTGCACTGTGAATGTTTACATGTTATGTTCAATAAACACATGAAAACATATAATGTTTGTGTTGTATTATTTTAAGCAGACTGTGTTTTACAAATTGTTGTGACTTCGATGAAGATCAGAGCACATTTTATGACCAATTCATGCAAAACTCCACGTAATCCCAAAGGGTTCACATACTTTTTCTTGCTACTGTATATAGTCACTGTGTTACATGTTTACAGGTGCATTCTGTATATAGTCACTATGTTACATGTTTACAGGTGCATTCTGTATATAGTCACTGTGTTACATGTTTACAGGTGCATTCTGTATGTAGATAGCAGGGGCGGGGTATCGAGCCTTGGGGTACACCGCACGTGACTAGGAGGGGGATCGAAGTGCTGTCAGAAATGGACACATATTGCGACCGATCAGACACCTATGATTGATATCAGGTTAGCGTGTGATCACCAATACCAGAGTTTTTAAGTTTTTGTAATAAGATGCCATGGTCTACTGTGTGAAAAGGCCTTGGCAAAATCAAGGAAGATGCTCCAGTTAGGTTTCCTTGTTCCATGCCAGCCTGGATATCATTGGAAACTTTTAAAAGGGCAGTTGTAGTTGAATGATTTGGACGGAAGCCGGATTGATCTGGGGTAAATAGTTCCGATACTGATAATAATCGCGTAATTGAGTGTAAACACATTTTTCCAGAATTTTTGACATTACAGGAAGCAGTGATATCGGACGGTAGTTGGATACCAAAGTATTGTCTCCACTTTTATGGATAGGTACCACTCTCGCAGTCTTCCAGAGTTTGGGTATGTATCCAGTCGCCAGTGATTCATTTATTAGGGTTGCGACTGAAATGTATTCTGCAAGAACATCACAGGAATGGCCACGTTCCAGTGATGATAGAGATAGCTGCTTTGTCACCCGACCCAGTGACCATACAGGAAACAGAACTCGAGTGAGAATTAAAGACAAGACACAAGTCTTGGGTGTTTCTTATTACTCTGGGGCAAGTTTCAAACATTCAGTCAGTTTTGTCAAAATAGGAGTGTCACAAATTCATGGATTACAAGCCAATAAAGAATCAATACGTCAGTAATATAGGAAACATGTTTTTTCTACTTTGGGCAGTACCTAGACTTACACAAACATTTCCTGTCCTTGCCTAGTAGGCACGACTAAATTGACGTCACAGCTATATCCTGTTTTTTGGGAAAGAATGTTCCATAGGATATACATGAACAATTAAACATCTGTGTCCCTCCCTTCCTCAGCCAGCCAGCCTTCTTAGTTTCAAGAGGAAGTTTGGATGAATAGAAAATTTGCAATCATTGGTAAAAAAACAGGAAGCCAAGAGAAAGACCAGACTCAGCATTATCTCACAGGCCCTATATATTTATATAGCTATCAAATATTACTAGAATATAGAAATATGTATACAGTGAATTAGCTACCATATTTCAATTTCCTTTCAATCCGTCTTTTGATCACGAATCACGTGATCATTAATTAAAAAAGAAAACTAAACTAAACTAGTGAACCTATTACAAGTGGGGTTACATTGTCATCATATTATACATATAAATCATTCCAATACGTAGAAAATAAAAAAAAAGAAAAAGAGAGGTTAGTAATTTCTCATAAGAGGGGAACGTTGAAGAGGGAATCAAGTAGGTGTGGGGTGGAAGTATAGGATAGGCTGGCATCATAGGTGAGTTAGAAACGCAACATTTCTCAAGGCACAGCATCAACAATTTGTAAAAAATGGCAATAACAAGAATAATGATAACGAGATACATTAAACCATGTAAAATAGTTGAACCTAGGCTACCAAAAATAGAACTAAAGCCAAAGGTCCAATCAAATCCATCTAAGGGACTTCATACTTTCCTGAGTTGGGTTTGAATTTCCTCAATATCATGTATATCTTGAGAAACTTCACCTGAAATGTCATCAATGTGAAAACAACAATGGGTCAAATTAAGAAGACCACATACACCACCCTCCTCATTTAACAAATAATCAAGGGCCATACGATTCTGAATTACTGCATCTCTAATCTGACGTTGCTCAGCAGAAAGAACTGCTAGAGCATGTGTAGTGTGATTAAACAAGTCATCAACTAAGTCTACAAAAAGGTTCATTTTACAATACAAACGAGCAACACCATATGCGGGTAGCAAAATTCCACCAAATCGCTCTGCCTCAGTGGTTTTGACAGATATGGAGGAGCGACGAGAGCGATGTATAGTGTTATGTAGGTCAATGCGCATACCAGACGGAACATATGGGTGAATAGTATGAGATTGACCAATAAGACCCAAAACACATTCACCAACATAAGTTCTAGGTATTACCAAATATTCCCATTTACCACATAACCAGTAAAAAGGGGGGTTAAGGGGCAAGGTAGCATAAGCATCAATATAATATGTTGCAACCATTATCATACTAGAGTATGTGCCATCTTCCACTTGCAAGGTCCAATCTTTAGGACTGTTGGAATCATGTAAGTTAAGTTTCCCAAAAGATGCTACATTCCACAACAGTATTTTTTAAAAAAACATGGGTAGCATTAATTTGGGATGCGTTAATAAATCCAAACCAAACATGAAATCAGCATAGTTAGCGTGGCCAACACTTACAGGGAAAGTTTTATCCATCCATTGCCATAAACTTACACATTTATCTGGTATACCTGGTTAGAACAAAGGGGGGAGGACACTAACTTAGAATGCCAAGGGGTGCTGAACCAGGAAGAAGAACTATTACCGTAAAGAAAGGAAACACGAAAGTGGCTTGTAGATTCATCTCAGAATTATTAGGGACATACATATGATCCATTATAAACTGGCAAGGAGGTTCTTTCTGTTAGGTTCTGGTGAAGGCATTCTACCAGTAATGTTAAATCTCATTCGTATCACTGCAGTACCACGATGTTCCTGTAAGAGGGGAGCACGTATAAAAGTGGCACCTGGATTGTTAGTAGTTTAGAGAAAGTAGGCAGTGTAAACAAATCATCATCAAAAAGACTAAGATTCAAAGGAACTCCTTCATACGGTATACCATATTTAGAACTAGTCGGTTTGGCCTTTCATATCCAGCAGGACTTGTTGAAACCTGAAAGTTCATATATGGTCTGAGCAGCATATGCATAGTTATTAGGTCAATGCAAGTCTCTTTTCAAACGCATATTAAGAACTGGAGGACGAGCAAAGGAGATATTGTGGGGACCTACAATATCTTCCCAAAACCATCTGTGATAGTAGCATGAACTACCAGTACGTATGATGAAATAAATCATGATGATTAAAAGCGAACCAACAAAAATAAAACAGTTCTTGGAAAAAGAGCAAAACATCTCGGTAGTAGTTCTAGCAATAGACACTGCAAGTGTAAAATCAGAGTAAATACAATATGTATTACTTTGTGAAAAAGGAAAGTTCATCAAAAAATAAACAATTTGTGTAAGGCTAGGGTCAGACGAGCGCAGTATTAACGTGCGTTTAGCCGCACTTAATCACGGCCGTGCTAGCAGCAAATGACGTCCAATGCCGGGCAGCATACGAAGAACGGCCGCACGAAAGTGGCAAACGAACGCATTTTATCGAGAACGTCAAACCGCTAGTACTGACGTACAGAGTGCGCTGCGTCCGCATAGCGGCGTGTGTGCGTGATTAGGAGAGGTCAGACGCTGCTAATGTCCGGCCAACATAACGTCCAGACGCAAAAAGTGCGCATCGTATGACCGCTATCGCGTATTCCATGAAAAATATCGTCTTCGATCTCGTTTTCACGACGACTTTTCACGACAACGCGAAAAATGCGTTAGTCTGACCCTAGCCTAAATGAGGAAAAAAGTACTACTCTTCAGGTTGAATAGGACAGTTACTAGGCATAAAAAATAAATTGGGGGGGGGAAACGATTCTTCAGCTGGGAAACCAGCCAACAGTTTAGCAGGGGCTTACAAATGCTGAGGCCCACACTCCAGATTCATCAGCGGGATACGTCACAGGAGGAGGTCATCTAGAAGCAGGGGTCAGCGATTCCACGTCTGGGGTTGAGGTCACAGGTGGATCAGGAATGAAGTCATCAGGGATGAATGGCGCTTTCTTTATCCTTGATGCATGGATCCAGGAAGGTGATTAATCAGTCAGCACGGCAGTTCTGGTCACAGCAAGGATGGTAATTGGCTCTCCATATGGTGGATCAATGGTTTTGTGACGATGCAGGGCCTTCACGAGCACTCGATCTCCTGGAACGAAACGGTGAGTAGGATCTGTGGAGAGAGGCGGAAAAGAGCAGGAGACCGTTCTATGGAAATCATGCAATGTTTTAAGCAATTGAGTAACATATGCTTCTCTAAATTCATCCAGATCACCTGGTAACATTACCAGAGGATCTTGCTTAGGAATCCATGGGGTAGGTAAGGGTCTTCCCATGAGAACTTCAAAGGGGGAGAGACCAGTGACAGAATGGGTGGTCATTCTTATTTCTGCAAGAATGGCTGGAAGGTAATCCGGCCAGTTCTTGAAGGTACCCTCAGTAGCTTTTCTAATTTTATCTTTGATATTTCTATTTTGCCGTTCCACGATTCCGGAACTTTCCGCATGGTATGGGCATTGAAACTTCCTTTGAATGGCCATTAACCCTTTCGCTGCTGAGCTTTTCCCGCCCCTGGTCTGAGGTCATTTTTACTGGTTTTGCTCATCATGTTTAAAACGTGTTTTTAAGGCTTATTTAGTATTATGACCCAGACATATTATATATTGTTCTTTCCGTCAGACTCGGCAGATTCAGAATATGTCATTATTATATGTATACGTCATGACCTGCTCTGTATATTATAACAAAAAATGCAATAAAAATATGATTTTTCAATAATTTACAATGTGTAAATTGTTTTTTTCACATTTTAACATGCGAGCAATTGCAGTTATATTTTGTATGGGGTGCGCTTGTTTAAAAAAATTAGAGATGGGGTCTCGTTACATTTTTTTTTGGTGGAAAATTTACACCATTTTTAACAAACGCACCGCATACAAAAATCGTTAGTGCAGCATCATTGTTCACATTATAATTGAAATGGGAACAATATTGCTGCATTAACAAACCAAAAAAAAGAAAAAAAAACTTTTTTTATATAATTTTTTTTTTTTTACAAACTTTTTCACTTTCGTGTTTGGTATTGTTGGAACGGCCATGCTCTGGCCGATCCAACAATACCAAACTTTAACCCCTAGCTGCCACGGATCGGGAGATATGGAGTTCATTGGAACTCCCTATCTCCACCATTGGTGCAGCTAGGGTTAACTCCAGGACTGGCGTCATCGTGCTATGCACGATGACGCCAGTCCTCAGGGGAGTTCCCGGCGGCTTGGCCAACATCCAAGATGTCGGCCAGCTCCGGGAAAGGATCACGAACCGGCGCTTTTCAGCGCCGATTCGTGATCGGCTCCCAGGGTTAATGCCAGGTACCATTTGGAAGGGCAGGCTGTGCCCTTCCAAATGGTGCCTGGGTTAACCCCCCGCAACGCCGCCGATCGGGAGGAGAGAGGTCCGAAGGACCTCCCCCCTCCCTTTCAGGCGCCTCCCTCCGCACATGGGGGGGGCGCCTGAATTAGGTGTCATCGCGCACCCGCGATGACACCTAATAATTAGCCCGGCGGCGTTCCGGATGCTGCGGCTGACATCGAGGATGTCAGCCCGCACCGGCGGGGGCCAGCGATCGGCCGGAACCCGGCCGAACGCTGACCCCAAAGGCTGGATGCGCTCAGCGCGTCCACCGCATGGAACGTGACATGCGGGTTGGACGCGCTCAGCGCGTCCACTGCAGCGAAGTGGTTAATTTTACCAATTCCTGTGTGATCTTGGAGGTAAAGGCAGGACCATTATCCGAATCAATAGATATGGGCATCCATATCTGGGTATTAATTCTTTACAAAGAATTTTGGCAACAGTTCTGGCATTTTCTCTTGCAGTAGGGAAGGCTTTCAGGCCATCTAGAAAACTTGTCAACTATTACCAGAAGGTATTTCAGGTTACCTTTTGCAGTGGGCATGTGGTGTAAAATCAATTTGGAGTTCCTGGAATGGACCATTAGCAGGCGGCGGTAGTGTTGAGTTTTAATTTTTGGGCCCTGTGTATTATTTCTGGCACATATAAGGCAACGAGAAATTGGGAATTAATCATAGCCTTAAGATTACAAACAGAAAAATGCTTAGCCATTTTGCTGTATGTGAGTTTGGGAGATCTGTGGCCAGGACCGTGAAAAGAAAAAAATAAAGATTGGCGCTGCTGCAGCAGGTAGGCACACTCTCCCTCTTTCTCATAAATTCTAACATCAGGCGGAATTTCTTGAGACTTCACAAGGCCTTTGAGGCCCAATGATAAACATCAGCTTCAGTAGCACCTGCCTGGAGTCTTTAAGCATCCATTTCTGGGGTAGCAGAAAAGAGGAAGGTAGCAGGTGACAATTGGAGGGTGAGGAACAAGAGAAATGGTAGGAGATGAAAGAGCAGCAGCTTTAGACTTAGCGTCAGCAAAATGATTGCCACGAGAAACAAAAGAGTCAACAGGATCATGACCTTTGCATTTCACAACAGCAAGACGAGAAGGTAATAGAATAGCAGACAGGAGATCAGAAATCAAATCAAATGAGAAATAGGACGTCCATCAGCCGTAGTAAAACCACGGCGATGCCATAATGCAACAAAATCATGCACAACACCAAATGCATAACGAGAGTCAGTATATATGTGACAGGGAGATCTTTAAAAAGTTTACATGCAGCTGTTAAAGCAAAGGAGTTCCGCAGCTTGCGAAGAATTTGAAAGGAATAGAAGCAGATTCATGCACAATGTCAGGCAATTCAACCACAGCATACCAGTCAGATACTGTGAATCAGAAGGACGAGAACAGGAGCATCAAAAAGATATGACGAATATCAGGACCTTCTAGAGGAGTGTCAGAAAGATCAGATCTAGGAGAGGTCGTTAGTTGAATGAGCGGAAGACAATCATGTAATTCGCGAGGCTCCTCATGGTCTTCGCGTAGACGCAGAAGAGCGTTAAGAACAGCAGAAGGACCAGAAGTGACAGAAGAGTATTTGACAGACAATTGAAAGTAGAAGTTAGTACAGTTTCATAACCAGACAAACGGTTGGGAAGAAATGTGCTGGTAGAAAGGTTACGAAGTACATGCAAGACATTGTGTTGTGTATGGAGAATCGTGTCAGTACCTAGGGTTAAGGACTGAACTGTTTCCACAGCCATGGCACAGGCAGCCAAGGAGCGGAGACAATTTGGCATTCCTGAACAACAGGTGGCATGACTTTTGACAAAAATGCAGTTGACGCAGCGCCCCCCCGTGGACCTGTGCAAGAACAGCCGCCATTATGCGCCCATCCTCCCTACACTAGAGGTGGAAAGGCAGTTTATAGTTCGGTAGCCCCAGTGCTGGTGCAGTAGCCAACAGTTCCTTTAACGTATCAAAGGCAGACACCATGTCCGGACACCAAACAATTTGGTCCGGAGCTGTGCACGCAGCAGACGCACGAAGAACAGAGTCATAATAGGAACAGTCTGGTATCCAGTGACGACAAATATTCACCATCCTAGAAAGGACAACATGTCTGTTTTGGAGGCAGGACGCTTGAGCTGGAGCAGGCTCTGAATGCGGGACGCCGTGAGAGGACACGAGATCCCTGAGTGAGAACGAAACCCAAATATTCAACAGAGGTGGAGCAAAATTGCATCTTTTTTCTGGACACCTTGTGGCCTTCTGAGTGTAGATGGTTGAGGAGAGCAAAGAGTCAGTGTGACATGCAGCTTGGCTGGGCTACAAAGGAGGAGGTCATCCACATACTGTAGTAAGGTGGAGCCTTCCGGCGGACTGTAACTCAAACAGAGTCTCACGCAGTGCCCTTGCAAAAGGTAGCCGGGCTGTCAGTAAATCCCATAGGTAATACTGACCACGGAAAAACTGACTACCTTCAAACGTAAAGGCCAAAATGTGTTGTGTATCTGGATGTACTGGGACAGAAAAAAGGCATTTTTTAGGTCTATGACTGTAAAATGTGTGGAGTCTGGGGGTATGGAGGTGAGAAGGGTTGGGAGGTCAGGTACAATTGGAGAAATATGAATTATGATTTCATTGAGAGATCTGAAATCCTGAGTAGAGCGATATCCATCTCCTTTAGGCACAGGATTTACAGGAGTGTTGTACGAACTTACAATGGGACGCAGAATGCCAGTAGCAAGGAAGCGGTGAATGAATTCCCGTATTCCTTCAACTTTAGCAAGTGACAGATTATATTGCTTGTGATAGACAGGCGTAGCAGATGCTTTTAATTTTGCAGAATATGGAGTGCAGGACATTGAACCGACATCATATTCGTCAATTGCCCATACATCCGGATGTACACACAATTGAGATCAGGTGCTGAAAGGAAAGCACAGTGAAGAGGAGAGAAGGAATGGGGAGGAAGAGTTATGGTGGAGAGAGGGAGGGGCTGATGGGGGATGAAATGTGCTGGGAGCAGCTTCAATAGAAAGAATGGTGAATCCACATGTAAAGATCCAGATGGCATGCAGATAATAGACACAGCAAGCAAAGAAAGCAAATCTCTGCCTAACAAATTACAGGGACAGGTAGGGAGAACATGAAAAGAATGAAACACAGAGGCAGGAGAAGATTTGAAGAAATAGCAATGGGTGGGTGACAAACATTTCTGTTAGGACTCCATTAATCCCCAAAGATGGCGTCTCAGCAGATTTAATTGACCACAAGCACCACTCTATTGTAAGCGTCGAATTTGTAGCACCCGTATCTACAAGGAATGGGGTTTTATGATCCTCCAAATTAAGGATCACTAGGGCAAATGGTCAACTGTTTCTGAAACCTGAACACATGAGATGGAGCATGCCTCTGGCCACATCATGCATTTGATTGGTTTTGCCAATCAATCTTATGACAAGGTGGATCACAGGCATTGTTAGGAGAGGTAACCGCATTGCTTGTTGGAGATCGTGGCTGGGGGTTCATAGCAGTATTGCCAATGTTCCTGGGATTATGAGGGCATTCATTACGCCAGTGATTTGGATCACCACAAATGAAACAAGTACCTAGGGTACGTGTGGGTGTTGAGGACGATAATAAATCCGTTTAGGGCGAGGACCATTATTACCTGGGGACCTGAAGGACTGTTAAAAACAGCTAACATATATTTAGAATGCTGCAGGTCAAAGCAACCAGCAGAATCTTTAACAAGGAGCCTATTATTAAGATCAATAGGTACCACTGTTGGCCAGTTATCAATAATCTGTTAAGCAATTCTCTGGGTATCATCTCTGAGATTACCCATGAGAGTTTGAGTGTAGAGGAGACCCATATCTCCATCTAATGTCATGCCGGCATCCTCCTTCCAGTTCTTATGGAACCGGTGGACGAATTTGGTGACAGATTCTTTGGCATTTTGTTTGCATGCAATGGCTGCGTCTATAGAACGTCGAGCTCCATAATTACGAGTCCATTCATCACAAACCTCTGTCCACATATCATCAATCTGGAACGATGTTTCTAAAGGCAAATTTTGGGGTGTAATAGGGGCACCCATTAGAGGAGCATGGGGGGGTTGAAGTGAGAGAACACAAGTCCAATCAAAACCAGTGTCATCAGCATATCCCATGACACCGTTAATGATCAACTTGTAATCTTCCTGAGTTAATTGCAATCCTCGTGTCGCCCGTTTAAGATATTGTGTTGTCGCGGTCGGGGAAATTCGGGACTAGGAGAACCCTTAATTATAGAATTTAAGGTTCCTATATCAGGGGGCATAATAACGACATTATTTCCTGCAATTAAATAGGGCATCTGATATCTAGCAGGGGGTTGATAGTTTTTGCCAGGTTGGGTCCTAGTTAGTATGTCCTGAAGTTGGGGCTCAAATTGGTCAATAAAAATGCATTTGGGGAGAGTATCCTACACGGTTGGGTTTGGAAGTGGATACAAATGAAGATGTACTGAATTTAGACTTAGGGGTTTTATTTTGCCAATCATATGTGCTAGTTTCATCTTGTTCTGTGTCAGATTCTGTTTCAACATGGGGTATTCCTACGATAGCACCTAAAACCTATATTTTGTGTTAGGGCTTCGGGAAGGCAGAGGATTTGTAGTCGTTTCAATAGTTGTAATCACAGCTGCCAAAGTCTTAGGGTCAAGGCTGGGATAAGGGAAGAGGGTTTGGAGTAGATTGTGAAAGGGCAGCAGGAGAGGAATTGTAAGGTGGGGATTATCTATGGACCATGATACATCTTTAGGTGTTTTAGAAATGGGGTTATATGAGAGGACAAGTGAATCCACACTTACCACAACAAAACAACTCATACACGCCCTGGTAATCTCCCGACTCGACTATTGCAATAATCTCTTATCTGGCCTCCCTCTGTCCCGCCCTCTCCCCCCTACAATCCATCCTGAACGCCTCCGCCAGGCTAATTCACCTCACCCGCCGCTCTGTCTCTGCCGCTCCCCTCTGCGAGTCCCTTCACTGGCTCCCCATCCACTGCAGAATTAAGTTCAAAATCCTTATCCTTACCTACAAAACCCTCACTAACTCAGCGCCCACTACCTTTCCTCACTAATCACCAAATACACCCCAGCCCGCTCCCTAAGGTCAAACAGTGACCTGCACCTAGCTTCTCCCCGCATCACCTCTTCCCATGATAGACTGCAGGATTTCTCACGCGCAGCCCCCACTCTCTGGAACGCTCTCCCTCGTGCTGTCAGACTTTCCCCTAACTTCTCTTCCTTCAAACGCTCCCTGAAAACATTCCTATTTAGGGAAGCCTACCACCCAACTCACTGACGCAACCATCAATCACTCTCACCTTACAGTCCTCTCCTCCTGTTTCCAACCCCAACCCTCCTAGATTGTGAGTTCCTACGGGAATAGGGCCCTCTTCTCCTCCTGTACTGTTTGTCAAATGTTGTTCAATGTATTGTAACCCTGTCTGTACTGTGCTTATTGTACAGCGCTGCGGAATATGCTGGCGCTTTATAAATTAATAATAATAATAATAATAATACCACATTCCTTCATATATTTTCTATCCCAATTTGAGCCAGGTTGGAAATATGGGAAAGCTTTCTGGTCGCCAAGACATAAGCCTTTTATCATGGACATATGATAGGAAGAGAAGCTTCCTGAATTTGGGAATTGGTCAAAAGAATACATGGCTGTAGTCCAACCAGCAAGACAATCTATAAAGGGCGTGGTGAAATATCGCCAGCAACACGTTGTACATAATCGGCGGGCGTTTCAGCAGGGCCATTTTGGGGCATTAATTTCTTATTGAAGTGCTTATCTAATTTGCCCGTTGTTTTTGGATCTATATGGGAGGATTTTTTGGCACCCATATCGCAAAAAAAAGGCGCGGTGGAGGGGGGAAGGAGAAGGGCCAGCGCAATTAAAAGGTTGAGAGGGAAAGGGTCGCAAAAATGCGCAGTTTTCTCTATTCTCACTGAGCCAAATCACAAAACAGCAATCTCCATTCTATTTAAAATCTTTTTAACTACACTATCAGGGAAAACACGCACAAATAGGAAATAACAAGTAGTCAGGTAAATAGGGACCCAATTCCCAGGGGCGGGAAACTTAAAGGTATTAATCCTTTTTAAAATATAATACTCTTTACAACACAATTCAAATGTGAGTCACTAACAGCGGGGACATCCAACAATTGATCAAGGAAACAAAGAGAAATGATCACTATTCTTTACCCAGACGATTGTAAAAAATCCTATTTTTCCTTCACCATCACTCAAACAATCAAATCATTCAAAATAAACTCTTGCACTATCAAATCAAATAATGCGAGTTCGAAAATTTGAACAAGCAAGTTATCTATGATGAATATTAGGTTCAATAAATATTAATACAATAAATATGTAAACCTATACTCAGCAAGACAAGTTGATTAGTTCAAATCCGCACTTCTGATACCAAATTGAAATGTATTCTGCAAGAACATCACAGGAATGGCCATGGTCCAGTGATGATAGAGATAGCTGCTTTGTCACCCGACCCAGTGACCATACAGGAAACAGAACTCGAGTGAGAATTAAAGACAAGACACAAGTCTTGGGTGTTTCTTATTACTCTGGGGCAAGTTTCAAACATTCAGTCAGTTTTGTCAAAATAGGAGTGTCACAAATTCATGGATTACAAGCCAATAAAGAATCAATACGTCAGTAATATAGGAAACATGGTTTTTCTACTTTGGGCAGTACCTAGACTTACACAAACATTTCCTGTCCTTGCCTAGTAGGCACGACTAAATTGACGTCACAGCTATATCCTGTTTTTTGGGAAAGAATGTTCCATAGGATATACATGAACAATTAAACATCTGTGTCCCTCCCTTCCTCTCAGCCAGCCAGCCTTCTTAGTTTCAAGAGGAAGTTTTTTTGGATGAATAGAAAATTTGCAATCATTGGTAAAAAAACAGGAAGCCAAGAGAAAGACCAGACTCAGCATTATCTCACAGGCCCTATATATTTATATAGCTATCAAATATTACTAGAATATAGAAATATGTATACAGTGAATTAGCTACCATATTTCAATTTCCTTTCAGCGACAGGATTTGCTGGGATTTGATGAGGTCCAGACTGGTATTTAATTTTTTGGTTACGGAGAAGTTTAGTAACGACTCTGACAGCCACTGGTCTAAAACTGAATTCCTGTCTGATACAGGGTCTTTGCACAGTTGGAATTACGGCTGGAAGCAAACATCGGTCCCTGTGCTTCACCTGGCTTCTCCTGAGAAACGCTGCCTCTTTGTCTTTCCTTGGAAGTTAAGAGGCTCTTCCACCTGCACACTCTAGCCGATGCTTGCTTTAAATGCTAGAGACTTTATTTACGGACCTTATGGACCTCTTTCTGGTTCTCCACGTGGAGGCAAATCCCTCACTATTTGAGTTCTGGATCTTCCTGAAACATTGCAGATGATTGTCCTGTTGGGCGCAGTGGAGAGGTGAAGGGCTTTCTCGGATATGTTATATTTTGCTACAAATCACGTCATGGCCACGGTGGAGATGACCTGCGTCGGGCCATCTGTGCAGCTGTATCTTGAGTCTTGGAGTGATGCTGGAGTTCCTCCTTCGTAGTAGTTGATGCTGAATGAGCTTTGGTGTCACAGCCCCAACCACTAGAGAACGATTTTGGCAAAACTCCCTCTCCTTGTGCGTGAAAGCCACCAGCTCTAGTTCCCGTGTCTTTCATGTTGATCATTATCTCTAGACCTCATTGGATGAGGTTCCTCTCCTTAATGCGTATCCATTACCTTCTCGATCAGGTTTGTGTGGTGCACTGCCCTGAGATAACGTCTGAAGGTCTTGTCATCCATAACGTTCGCCATCTCCTGCATCTATCTCCATCGTGGTGTCCAGGGTCTCGCTGAGGGGAAGGTCCTTGTTAACCAGGCACAGGCAGAGCCAAGGTTAGATTTTGAATGCCTTGCACTCCTTTCCACATCTGTTGGTCCAGACTTTCACACCTGAGGTCAGGGCAGTGCGGGCAAATCAAGAAGCCACCGTTACTAGTGATATAGGTGGGGAAATCTGAAAATATCTTTACCTTCATCCGTCCGAGAGAAGGTCTCTGCAGGCAGCAAGTTCCACCTCTTTAATGTTCTTATTGTGATGTCCTCTTCTCTAAGTGAAATCTCCTGCTTTCAAGGCAATAATTCTTTCCCCTTGTGTAGCTGTCTTGGAGCTCCACCACTTGGGTTAGGGCCTTTTTAGAAGTGAATTTGACGCTTGTGTTCAAGGTGTGCATTCCTATCAGCCGCACTGTGGCAGTTTGTAGGGTGTGTGGTGCGCGTCCAACAACCCCAAACCATTGGATTATCCTTCAGGAAGAAATGCAAATTCATTGGAGCCAGGAGAGGGCTTCACGAATTACGGAGAGGGCTTCAAGAATTACGGAGAGGCCTTCACGAATTACGGAGAGGGCTCCACGAATAAAAGCAAAATCATGAACCGCATTTAACATAATCACGAGAAAAGTGAGAAATGTAAAAAACGCAACAACATAGTCATTGTCCGGTGGGGTATCCCTCGCTCATAGTCATTGTCCGGTGGGGTATCCTTCGTGCCACAGTTGGGTGCAGAGCTCTCCACTGGTTATCACGTTACTTGTGAACGATGGCCATGTCAATCATTGTCATTGTTGATGCAGTATCCTTTGTGGCACAGCTGGACCTAGAGCTGTCTGTTAGTTCTATTACATGTGTAGGTATCCCTCTCAGCACGGCAGGGCACAGAGCCAGTTGTTTAATGATGGCCATGTCACTCAGTCATTGTCTGGTGTGGTATTCCACATGGCACAGACCTCTCCACTGGTAATTCTGTTGTTTGTGAATGATGCCACGTCAGTTATAGTCACAGTCCGGTGTGGTATTCCTCGCAGCACAGGGTTAGACCTCTCCACTGGTAGTTCTGTCGTTTGCAAACGATGGCCATTTCACTCAGTCATTGTCCGATGTGGTATTTCTCGCGGCACAGTTGGGCGTAGACCTCTCCACTGGTAGTTTGGTACTTGTGAAGATGGCCATTTCACTCATAGTCCTTGTCTGGTGTGGTATTCATCGCGGCACAGTTGGGCGCAGACCTCTCCACTGGTAGTTCGTTACTTGTGAAGATGGCCGTGTCACTCATGGTCATTGTCTGAAGAGTTATCCCTCTCAGCATGGCAGGGAACTGAGCCAGTTCTTTGTGGAAAACGGCCATGTTACTGTTGGGTGTCCTTTGTTTCCATTGGATGGAATGAGCAGGTCCTCTTCGTCTCATCCTAGACACCTCTTTTTCCACCTTACTCAGATTCCATTTGGGCAATTTACCCATCCTGCAATAAATCTTTGATGCTCACTGCTGATTGGTGTTTTCCATCGCTGCTATTCTTCCTTATTTTTTATTTTTTTAGACTGTTGAAGTTCGTGCCTGCAGTATAAGCTGAAATGTCTTGTAAATACCTGGTGGTAACGGCCCCCTGTCTTTTCTCATTCAGCTGCCAGCTCTTATCTTATGTAGCCTAGAGAACACAATACACCCCCTGCAGCCTTATCTACACTTTCCCTCCTCCACATTAACCACTCTGCAGTGCAGGAAGTGCTCAGCACGTCTTCTCGAATGCGGTCAGCTTGCGGAAGACGCGCTTAGCGCATCCTGACTTTGCAGTTGTGATCGGCCGGTATTTTGGCAGACCGCTGTGGTCTCCCGGTGCGGGCTGACATCTTTGATGTCAACCCCGTCTCTGGGACCCCCTGCCAGCGGACTGACATCATCGCGCTGGCTGTGATGACGATTGTTTCAGGCACCCCCTGCTTGAGCAGGTAGAGTTCCTGAACGGGATGGGTCATCAGGACCCCTCTCTCTCCCCAATGCTAGCAGCCACGGAAGAAGGGCAGACACCATTGGAAAGGGCACAGTCTGCCTTTCCCAACGTTGCCGGTCTTTAACCCCATAGGTTCTGGATCGCAAGTGGCTCCGGATCGTGGTCCTCTCCCAGAGGTGGCTGACATCTTGGATGTCAGCCAAGCCTCCGGGATCTCCCCCCGCCACTGATGGCATTGCACTGGACGCGATGACGTCAGTTCGGGAGTTAACCCCTAGCTGCCACATATGGTGGTGAGAGGGGATCCAAAGGAGCCCTGTATCTCCTGATCGGTGGCAGCTAGAAGGTTATGTTTGGCATCATTGGAAAGGCCATAGCATGACCTTTATTAAAGATCCCAAAATGACCAGGTTCGGTGTAAAACACAAAATTTTAAAAATGAATAAATAAAAATAATATTTTTCTTTATTTTTATTAATGCAGCTATTATTTACTTTTATAATGTGACACAATAATGCTGCACTAATGAAAAAAATATTTAATTCACTCTTAGCTAAAATCGCGTATTTCCTTCTGAAAAATACATGAATAACTAGTAAATACTTCAAGATGAAGCACAGCCACAAAGTAAAACTTTTGCACAGATTTTGGTAAATAAAACCGAATTTAAATTTTCTTTTTTACAAGTAACTACTTCAAGCAAAGAAAAACAGCTGCATGCGTTTTATAATGCGTTTATACTATGTTTTATAGTGTGTTTATAATGCATTTTATACTGTGTTTTATAATGTGTTTTTATATGACTTATAATGGGTCTTGTGTGCTTATAATGCGTTTTATAATGCGTTTACTATCAGGGTTATTCAGAGAGAGGTGAAAAGCAGGAGAATGACTGGAGAATGAAAAATTCTAGGTCAAAATAGCCAAACCAGAAAAATTCTCCCATTCATCTCACTTTCCAAATCGGCTATTTTGACCTAGAATTTTTCATTCTCCAGTCATTCTCCTGCTTTTCACCGCTCTCTGAATAACCCTGTATGGTTTATCAGTGTGTTTATAATGCATTTTATACTGTTTTATAATGCGTTTAATGTGTTTTATTCATTTTATTATGCGTTTTTATAATGCGTTTTATAATCTTAATATATTATAATCTTGGTACAGTTTATGTTCGTGGTAGTATCCCTTTTAAAGCGTCGGGTTTAGGTCACTGCTTTCTCTTCAGATCAGATAAACCCTCAGATAATGTTCCTCGCGCAGTCCAGTCACGAGGAGCTTTTTCAGGGCTTGTGGCTCCCATCCTCGTAAGACGATTCTCAGGATTCTTACTCTATATCAAACGCTGGCGCCGAGCGTCTTACCACGCGACCTTATGCGTTACGTGGGCAGCGCTGCGTGGCACCGCATTGTGCTTTCATAAAGGACATAATAAAGCCATTTATAATGGTGCCAGTGACTGCAGCCGCCTCTCTGAAAGGGAAGGAGACCGACGGGAAGCTGTCCTGGACGACCAAAAGCCAACGAACACCAGAAGACGAGTTTCTGAAAATTAGCAGTTTTTGTGACTGGTGGCATGACAGATTCCTGCGCCGGGAACACCGGGCAGCACTGGCGAGTCCCACGCTGACCTGTGAGTGGAAGGTATCAAGCTGCAGGACTGACTAAAGCTAAGATGGAAAAATAGGAAGGGGGACTGGCCAAGCCATGAAGCACTGCCGGAGGGATATGAGTGACCGGGCGACGGATTCAAGAGGCTAATGAGTCCAGATTTACCCATCAAATTCTTTTTTTTTTATTATAAGTATTTAGCAGGAAGGATACATTGAGATTTCTCTGGATTTCAGTATGTCCTGGGTGGCGAGTCTGTACCGTTAGGTGTCTTGCCCAAGGACACTTACTGGAGAGGTGCTCTTGCTGGGATCGAACCTGTGTCTCCAGTCTCTCTCCACGGTTATAGAGCAGTGATGTTACCTCTACTCCACCCAGCCGCTACAAATGGCGATTATCAGGTATTATCTACGAAAACACACTGGGCTTGGTTTAAAGTACCGGCTGGGTGGAGTAGAGGTAACGTCACTGCTCTGCGTGGAGAGAGCCTGTGGAGACATGGGTTCGATCCCGGCAAGAGTACCTCTCCAGTAAGTGTCCTTGGGCAAGACACCTAACGGTACATACTCGCCACCCAGGACATACTGAAAACCAGAGAAATCTCAATGTATCCTTCCTGGAAATTCCTTTCTTAAAATTTGGCCCCGTGGCCAAAAACGTGCACCTTTTTGGTTCGGCAAATTCAGATCCGTAATATGCGGGTTTTTACCCAAGAGAATTTCTTATGGAAATCGCCTCTGCAGATCCGGATTTGGCATCTCGCAGATCAGATTTTGCAGCTCCGGATTTGGCCTCTCGCGGATAAGATTTTGCAGATCCGGATTTGGCCTCTCGCGGATCGGATTTTGCAGATCCGGATTTGGCCTCTTGCGGATCAGATTTTGTAGATCCAGATTTGGCCTCTTGTGGATCGGATTTTGCAGATCCGGATTTGGCCTCTCGCGTATCGGATTTTGCAGATCCGGATTTGGCCTCTTGTGGATCGGATTTTGCAGATCCGGATTTGGCCTCTCGCGGATCGGATTTTGCAGATCCGGATTTGGCCTCTCGCGGATCGGATTTTGCAGATCCGGATTTGGCCTCTCGCGGATCAGATTTTGCAGATCCGGATTTGGCCTCTCGCGGATCAGATTTTGCAGATCCGGATTTGGCCTCTTGTGGATCGGATTTTGCAGATCCGGATTTGGCCTCTCGCGTATCGGATTTTGCAGATCCGGATTTGACCTCTTGTGGATCGGATTTTGCAGATCCGGATTTGGCCTCTTGTGGATCGGATTTTGCAGATCCGGATTTGGCCTCTCGCGGATCGGATTTTGCAGATCTGGATTTGGCCTCTTGCGGATCAGATTTTGTAGATCCGGATTTGGCCTCTTGCGGATCAGATTTTGTAGATCCGGATTTGGCCTCTTGTGGATTGGATTTTGCAGATCCGGATTTGGCCTCTTGTGGATCGGATTTTGCAGATCCGGATTTGGCCTCTCGCGGATCGGATTTTGCAGATCCGGATTTGTCCTCTCGCGGATCGGATTTTGCAGATCCGGATTTGTCCTCTCGCGGATCGGATTTTGCAGATTCGGATTTGGCCTCTCACGGATCGGATTTTGCAGATCCGGATTTGGCCTCTCGCGGATCAGATTTGGCCTTTTGCAGCTATACTTTTTATTGGAAATACCGGGTTTAGCAATTTGATTGCAGTTTTTTGGGATGCCAATTTCTGAAAAAATAACTAGTGCTGAAAGCTGTCATTTCCACGTTTGATGCCAAGATGCCCAAATCTGCAAATTGTTTCTGTTACAGTAATCGCAGAAAGTCAGAACTCCAGTGTTATTTAGTCGTATTTTCACCACACATGTTTCTAATTTAATATTACGCTTTTATATCTACAGCCACAGCTCTGTAATGTCACGTCATTTTATACACTGTAATGTCACGTCCTTTTATACGCTGTAATGTCATGTCATCTTATACGCTGTAATGTCACGTCCTCTTATACGCTGTAATGTCACGTCCTTTTATACACTGTAATGTCATGTCCTCTTATACGCTGTAATGTCACGTCATCCTATACGCTGGAATGTCACGAGTCAGTAATATCGCGTGTCCTTATACGCTGTAATGTCATGACATTTTATACACTATAATCTCGCGAGTCCATAATGTCATGTGTCATTTTATACGCTGGAATCCTGCAAGTCCAAAATGTCATGTCGTTTTATACGCTGTAATCTTGTGAGTCCGTACTGAAATGTGTCCTTTTATATGCTGTAATCTCGCGAGTCCATAATGTCATTTTATACACTCTAATCTTGCGAGTTCATAATGCCATGTGTCACCTTATACGCTGTAAATTCACGAGTCTGTAATGTCATGTGTCATTTTATACACTGTAATCTCACAAGTCCCTAATGTCATGTCATGTCATTTTATACGCTGTAATGTCATGTGTTATTTTATACGCTGTAATCTCGCGAGTCCGTAATGTCATGTCTCGCCTTATACGCTGTAATGTCATGTGCCATTTTATACGCTGTAATCTCAAGAGACATAGGTACCCTAATGGTCAGGTAGGAGGCACATAGGAACCCTGCTGGTCAGGTAGGAGGCACATAGGAACCCTGCTGGTCAGGTAGGAGGCACATAGGAACCATGCTGGTCTGGTAGGAGGCACATAGGAACCCTGCTGGTCAGGTAGGAGGCACATAGGAACCCTGCTGGTCAGGTATGAGGGTCAGGAAGCACAGCTGGTCAGGAAAGAGCAGGTATGTTGGTCAGGAAGCACAGCGGGGCAGGTATTGAGTAATATAGGGTTTGTTGTTGTGGAGTGTTGTTCTTGCTGTATACTGTACCTGAATCTCCTCCCGATGGTGTCCTTTTTCCTTTGTTGACCAGTCATGTTACTCTCTTTCACAGGATCTATCATCTCCCCAGAGGATGAGCGGCTCGTCTCACACACTCTGGTGAGTGCTTACTCCACTTAAGTATTGCTGTAACGAAGCCGATATATTCAGGGGAGCGAGTGAATCGCCTGCTGGGTCTATGGTCAATTCGCTGGAGACTCGACCTGGCCAAACCAGCAGGAGATGTATGGGAGTGATCCGCGTCCTCCTGTCCTGTCAGACATACGGACAGTAAAAGCCATACTAAGGGAGATTAAATTATTAGATTATGGTCCTAAAGTTCATCATGAATCACGGGTCTGTGTTTCGTTCCAGCTTTCCATCCGCAAGTCTGTGTGCTCAGGATCCGCACCTCCTAAACATCAAGGAGTGGGATAGATCTGCACAAGAACTAGAATGAGAGGATGGGGGAGGAACATTTCCTCAGTTGTTAAAACGTCAAGGGGTGGGATAGATCTGCACAAGTAGAATGAGAGGAGGGGGCAGGAACATAATCTCAGTTGTTAAAACGTCAAGGGGTGGGAGAGATCTGTACAAGAAAAGTGGGGAGAGCAGCAACATTTCCTCGATTTATTAATTTAATCGGAAAGGTTATTTGACAAATGAAACCTTTTGTTTTAACCCTTTGGAGGTTCTTCATTATCCTCTGGTTTGCACCGGGCGGGAATGTTACTATAGTATAAGTATTCAGTATAAGAAGATGAATAGATTGCCCCAGATCACACATGGATATAATTGGCCCCAGCTCACATTTATATATTGCCCCAAGCTCACACATGGATATATCTACCCCAAGCTCACACATGGATATATTTTCCCCAAGCTCAAACATGGATATATTTGCCCCAAGCTCAAGCATGGATATATATGCCCCCCAGCTCGCACATGGTTATATATTGGCCCCAGCTCACACATGGATATATTTGCCCCCAGCTCACGCATGGATATATTTACCCCAGCTCACGCATGGATATATCTACCCCAAGCTCACACATGGATATATTTGCCCCAAGCTCACACATGGATATATTTGCCCCAAGCTCACACATGGATATATATGCCCCCAGCTCACACATGGTTATATATTGGCCCCAGCTCACACATGGATGTATATAGCCCCCAGCTCACACATGGATATATATAGCCCCCAGCTCACACATGGATATATTGGCCCCCCGCTCACACATGGATATATTTGCCCCCAGCTCACACGTGGATATTTATTGCCCCAGCTCACACATGGATATATATTGTCCTCCCGCTCACACGTGGATGTATATTGCCCCAGCTCGCACATGGATGTATATTGCCCCAGCTCACACGTGGATGTATATTGCCCCAGCTCACACATAGATGTATATTGGCCCCCAGCTCACACATGGATATATATTGGCCGCTGCTCACTTGGTCCTCCTGCGAGGCGCCTCACAGAATGCTTCTTCCTCCCAGCGTGCGCCGGCAAATGATGTTCCCGGCCGCTCGTTGAAGTCCACCAGCCGCGATCTCGCGAGATCGCGGCGTTAACTCCGGAGACTTCAATGAGCGGCCGGGGAACATCATTTGCTGGCGCGCGCTGGGAGGAAGCGGCAGTGAGGCAAGCCTATGGCTCGCGTGCCAGGTGTGGCACGCGTGCCATAGGTTCGCCATCACTGCCATAGATTATCGAGTCTTCTATTCAGAGAACAACGAACTGCGGCGACAGGTCAATAAAATGCCCTGATTTCCAGTGATTCAGCTCAACAGGTTTAACCAGGAGAATCCTGGAGACTCCAATGGAAAAACAGAATAACGGTTTAAACATATTTTTGTGTTTACTGTCTTCATTTTCAGCAAAAAGAAAACAATTTTATTTTCTCCATTACCTTTTCAATTTTTTTTTAGATGACTTTTTATATTTTTCAATGACTTTGTATTTTTCTTAGATGACGTTTTTTATAGTTTTTTTAGAGTTTTTTTTACATGACTTTTTTTTTACTTTTTGTATTTTTTTTCGATGACCTCTGTTTTTCTTGTTTTTAAGACTTTTTTCGGTTTGTAACAGAGCTCAATTTTTTTTAAAGTTATTATTTAGACACATTTTAATAATTGTTTAAATCAATCTTTTAGGTGAATACGAGGTTTCCATTATTTATTTTTTGCAGTTCGGTGGAATTCGCCGCTGCCAATTTGTCGGTTATCGGTGCAATTCGGTGGTTTTCGCCGTCGTCCGATAACTGCTTTGGCAACTCCAATTTCGGGAAAATACGGTGACAATTTGCTAAATAGGGAATTCATTGCATTTTTGCCGAAATGCGTGGAATCGCAAAGCGCCATCTTGTGAATAGAACCTTTTATGTATTTAAAACCAATCGGCAAGAACCCAGGGGATGAATCGAGTCTTGCTGAGCAGCGCTTTAATCAACCCCCCCTCCCAAATAATGCGAGGGGCTGCCCCATTCCTAAACAGAAGTCTCGTAGCTTCGTGTAGCCCCCTCCATACATTTTGTTGTGCGTGGCTACCTGCGCCGGGGTATGCCTAGCCCTGGAATAAGCCACGGGATTCATTTCTACACTTAGGCCATGTGGGGGGCTTCTTGAAGTGTCATTGTTGGGCTACGTTTGGACTATTGTCACATTGTGGCCTCATCCAATGCTTTGTCCTCTCACAGTGACCATGTCAGGATCCATGACTGAAAACATGCCAGTGTCTGCCCTCACGCTGAGCCTCCTCTCGTCACACAATGACCTCCTGTCCCCAAAGAGCCGGCAGATCTACTCTCAGACCGACCTGCAGAGCGCCATGGGGCTGGTCAGCGCAGAGCGAAGCAGCGGAGCCCCCTCCGACTGGACCAACCCGAAGTGGCTGAAGGAAGGCGAGAACCATCTCCGCAAGGCTGCCGAGAATGGCAAGGAGGACCAAAACTGCAATCCAGATCCTGACACCAGCAATAAGGACTGGGCCAACCACAACCAGGAGAAAGAGGCCAAGCAGACACAGCTCGGAGACCTCGAGGTGTCCGCAATGAACTCGGTCAATCTGAGAAGCGTAATGAACACCCCAATGCTCATCCAGGTGCAGGACGAGGAGGAGGAGGAGGACGACGACGATGAAGATCTTACTCCAGCTCCGAGCGAGGTCACTGACCCCGTCACCACCGAGACGTCAGAGCTCAGCTCGGACATACTGGTCCTGGGCACACAGGAGAGCGGGAAAGATGCAAATGGAGGCCCCCGGGAGGGCGGGCGCAGCGCCAGTCTGCTTTTTGGGATGAGGAACACGGCGGGCAGTGATGAGGACTCCAGCTGGGCAACGTTGTCACAGGGAAGCCCATCGTATGGATCCCCTGATGATGCAGGTGAGCATTGGCTTTGTGTTGGGTCTGTGCGACACATATTCATGGTTTGTGGAAAATGCACAATAACGGATGAATCCTTGTAGAAGCCCGTGTGCGAGTTTTGGGAATCCGGCTCCTCCTGGTATGATTCCTGGCTCAGGTCTCTCATGGTGACCAGGGCCTGTTCCCTGTGAGGTTTTCACCAGGTGTTCTCTTTTGTGTCTCCACAGACAGCTTCTGGACGCGCAACTCGATGGACACAGACTCTGATCTGCCCTCAGGGTGGGTGAGGGTGCAGGACCTCTCAGGAACATATTACTGGCATGTTCCTACTGGCACCACCCAATGGGACCCTCCCTCACCGAACGGCAGTGTGGAGATCTATCCATACCTACGCTACACCCATCATTCCCCCACGGAGGAGGAGGAGGTAAGTCCTGCCGGCTCATACCAAGCCGTTTCCCTTAAAGAATCCTCTGGAAGTCGCCGGATTTATTTGGTTGATCGGTTTCTGTGACTTCTCGAGGCACCGGCCTCTCCGTGTACAAACACAAGTCGCTGGTGAAGAGGACCCGGCCATGGGGGTTACGTGTACGTTTAGGTCAGGCCTGTCAAACTCACGCCCCCCCCCTGCTATGGAATCATGGGAGCCGTAGTTGAAAAACATCTGGGGGGCCGGAGTTTGACAGGCCCGATTCAGCTAATTCCACCTCCCTGTGGATCATTCAGACCAGCCTGTTTGTGTGTCCTCCCCGTGGCAGCCTGGCCGGCTCCGTGTCATTCTGTGTATATCACCAGCCTGTCCATGTGTCCCCTCCGTGCCGGCTGACCTGGTTCTGTGTGAAACCGAGCCGACGCGTTTTTTTGTTTTTAAGGTGGTATTACAGGAGGATCTCTCGGACGTCGGGCAGGCAGAGCTGGAGGAAACCTCTTACCAATTCAGCGCTCTGAGCTTGAGGTGAGTGCAGGGTCACATTGCGGGGTGCTGGAGGGACAGGGATCACATGACAGGGCATTTTGGAGACAGGTAAAATGATGCATTATTGGGGGGCAGGACACATTGCAGGTTGTTGGGCGACACAGCTTTAACAATGGAGTTTATGGACACAGAATAAATTAGTGTGTTTGGGAACAGATGGGGGTCACATGGCAGGTTGTTGGTGCAGAGTTCAAATGGAGGGGTTTTGGGGGCACAGTGGTGACATGGCGGGGTGTTAAAATGCAGTAGACACATTGTGAGGTGTGGGGACACAAGGTCACACGGTGGGGTGTTGGGCGACACAGCTTTAACCGTAGTGTCCATCGACACAGAGAATACATTAGTGTGTTTGGGAACACAGGGGTCACATGGCAGGTTGATGGAGGTGCAGAGTTCAAATGGAGGGGTGGTGGACACAGGGGTCACATGTTGGGGAGACAGGTCACATGGCAGGTTGTTGAGGGTGTAGAGGTCATGTGGCAGAGTTTGGGGGACCAGAGGCTGGTAAGGCAGGTTGGTGCAAAATAAGATGTATTTCGTGAATTTTCTCACTTTCTGCACCTCCACAGCTCGAAAGAGAGCAGCGACGAGGAGAAAGAGCAGCCGCCTGCAACTGAACTCGGCACAAAGGTCTGTGCTGGCACAGCTGTCGTGTGTGTGTGTGTTACAGCCTGGCGCAGCTTCCCTGTGTGTGTGTGTTACAGCCTGGCGCAGCTTCCCTGTGTGTGTGTGTGTGTGTGTTACAGCCTGGCGCAGCTTCCCTGTGTGTGTGTGTTACAGCCTGGCGCAGCTTCCCTGTGTGTGTGTGTGTGTGTTACAGCCTGGCGCAGCTTCCCTGTGTGTGTGTGTTACAGCCTGGCGCAGCTTCCCTGTGTGTGTGTGTGTGTGTTACAGTCTGGCGCAGCTTCCCTGTGTGTGTGTGTACAGCCTGGCGCAGCTTCCCTGTGTGTGTGTGTGTGTTGTTACAGCCTGCGCGCAGCTTCCTGTGTGTGTGTGTTACAGCCTGGCGCAGCTTCCCTGTGTTGTGTGTTACAGCCTGGCGCAGCTTCCCTTTGTGTGTGTTACAGCCTGGCATAGCTTCCCTGTGTGTGTGTGTGTTACAGCCTGGCGCAGCTTCCCTGTGTGTGTGTGTGTTATAGCCTGCCGCAGCTTCCCTGTGTGTGTGTGTGTGTTACAGCCTGACGCAGCTTTGTGAGCATGTGCGTGCCCATCTCGCACTGGTTGTGAGCGTGTGTGCCCATCTTCTGCTGGTTGTGTGTGTGCTTATCTCACGCTGGTTGTGAGCGTGTGTGTGCCCATCTCGCGCTGGTTGTGAGCGTGTGCGTGCCCATCTCGCGCTGGTTGTGAGCGTGTGCGTGCCCATCTCGCGCTGGTTGTGAGCGTGTGCGTGCCCATCTCGCGCTGGTTGTGAGCGTGTGCGTGCCCATCTCACGCTGGTTGTGAGCGTGTGCGTGCCCATCTCACGCTGGTTGTGAGCGTGTGTGTGCCCATCTCGACGTGGTTGTGAGCGTGTGTGCCATCTCACACTGGTTGTGAGCGTGTGTGCCATCTCGTGCTGGTTTTGAGCGTGTGTGCCATCTCGTGCTAGTTGTGAACGTGTGTGCCATCTCGCGCTGGTTGTGAGCGTGTGTGCCATCTCACGCTAGTTGTGAGCGTGTGTGCCATCTCACGCTGGTTATGAGCATTGTGGCGGGACGCCGTCTCTTCCCGTCTGTCCTGGCTCTCCAGACACCCCCTTACCAGGATCAGCCCGGCCTCTGAGTTGCTCAGAACTCAGTGCCTCGAGCAGCCTGATCCGCAGCTCCAGACCCGCTTGTTCTGAATTCCTGCCTTGGAGCCTCTTTGCATTTCCAGAATGCCGCTCAGTGCCTTCTGAGAGTGATTATAGCTGTAGCGTAGCTGAGACAGACACCAGGCAGGCTGTATGTTCACACAGGATACACACTGGCCATTTCACTTGGCCGGCTTTTATTTGGTTCACAATCAGATA
Organism: Leptobrachium leishanense; assembly: GCA_009667805.1. Classification (NCBI taxonomy): domain Eukaryota; kingdom Metazoa; phylum Chordata; class Amphibia; order Anura; family Megophryidae; genus Leptobrachium; species Leptobrachium leishanense. The sequence continues at coordinate 462,666,786 of CM019064.1, read as the reverse complement.
ACAGTTAACATTCCCGCCCCCAGACATTACGGCACCGTCATTCAGCAGTTCCCCATCAGGTCCTCTCAGACTGCAAGTTCTTGAGCAGGGACTTTTCTGGTACTGTTCTATGTGTTTAACTTGCATGTATATTGGTTATCTTGTCTTTCCCATTGTACAGCGCTACGGTACTTGGTGGTGCCTTATAATTAACTGTAACTGCAGTCATACAGAGCACAGGTCCTTGTTTGGGGGGGGATTCCAGAGGAGCAGCAGCGATCCAGGGGTACCGTTTGATAGCTCGGGTCCCTAGGGTGTCACAGTCCAAAAAGCGCCCAGATCTGGGGGTAGGGGCACGAATGGCAGCATATACAGTAGATGTTTAAAAAAGGGCTGATTCACTTACGTGGTTCAGAGCCCAGTGGGGTGCCAGGCTCAGACTTGCTCGCTCTCCCAGTCCATCAAGGTGACTGGATCCCTTCTTTGGTCCCCTTTGTGCCTCTGAAAAATCCTCTGGTCTCCAGGTCCTCTTGGCTGGTAGTCCAAGGGTAGGTGCGTGGCTACCTATGGTCTGCCTTGCTCTCCTCCGGATAAATCACAGGATACAGATACAGGGGTATGAAGGGATTTATTAATAAAAATAACAATACAGTGAATAAAGAATGGTGGTGGGAAAATCCAGGACGCGTTTCGCCTGTATGGCCTCTTCTGCTGGATGGTTTCCCTATCTCTGAGGTCCTTATTTATATTAAATATGGTAGTCTCCTGGGAGCTTTCATTTTCGATTTTGCGCGCGGGTTTCCACGCATGCGCTCAGGCCTCCGTCTGATTGGGCCTGTCACATGGGGAGTTTGAACCAATGGGTTTGTCTTCTTTATCTCTTGGGTCGCGGGATCGGCGTCCGTACATATGTGTTTCATAAAAGTTCAAAGATAGTTCTATAGGGTCACGGAAAAGGGAGGCATGATAATTCTCTGGTTCCTCCGATGGTCCACGTCGTTTTTATTATATAGGACAAATGTAAAATTAATGAGCAACGGAAGAAATGTATGTGGGTATGTGTTTGATCACAGAGAGATAAGACAGCAGAAAAAATATATGCTGTTGTTAGTATTCTAAGGGGTCTCTCACTTCCGTTTGATAACGTCCAAATTATGCGAAATAGATGAACGAAAATTGTCCCAATATATCTTTTGGGTGTTCGGTCGATGAGGTCATCCTTCTTCATTAACATGGAGGCAAAAAGAGAGGTGCCAAATAGGGGTGGGGATTCAATCTATAGAGTTCAATAGGTGTATACCTTACAGCATATGTACCTAACAGATCACTGGATGGTACCAATTAGTTCAGTGTGTACCTCACCTCTCTCGCCTGGAACGATTGCCGCTTACTTTCTTCTTTTTGAATGCCGTGACTTGCCGCCTGCAGCTCACGGGGTCTCTGATCCGCTGGGTCAAGCAGTCAACCTATTCCTAACCAACCACTGACTTTCATGGCAGGAAGGAAAGTGCAAAGGCCCCCTAGGACCCCTTACTGTTTCCTTTATTGTATTTGCACATTTTGTTGAGATTATGTGCAACACCTTGTAGGCTGCAACCCCAAATCCTACATTCATTAATTAGCACATCCACAGACAACCCCTTATTTTAAGATTGTGGTCTTACCTGGGTCCCCGCAGGAGTGGCGTCGGTTGATCTCTGGCTCTGCTGCCGGGTGGTTACAGGAAAGGCGGCCTCGGAGGTGTAGGAGGAGGTCAAGTGACCCAAATCGTTTCCTAAGAGCACTTCGCCGGGTAGTCCCTGCAACAAGCCCACTTGAACGTCTCGTTGCCCAGTGCCCCAATTGAGGTGGACGCGTGCAGCGGCTAGCTGTAGCACCCTGCCTCCAGCTACACTGACCGCAATGGTCTGGCCTGTCCGGGCGGTTTGGGGAGCTAGGTGTGGTTGGATGAGGGTGATGGTGGCTCCTGAGTCCCGGAGACCCTCGGCTGCCTACCCATTCACCCAGACAGCCTGTCGGTGATGTTGTCGGTTGTCCCCAGCTGCAGCTTGGACAGGATCGGCCTCATATAGTTGTTCCCACTCTGCTTGGATGTCCCGGGGTTGTGGCTCGTTTTGGTAGGAGTGGGCTGCTGGTAAGAGTGGAGGAGTTGGTCTTCTGGGGGAACGGTTGGGACAATTCCTGAGGTGCCCAGGCCGGTTGCAAGTGTAGCCCCGGGATCCGGATGTTGAGCTGGCTTGGGGTGGTTGTCGTGGCGCTGGCCATCGTGGTGGGGTTGCCGCGTGGTGTGGTGGCAGGCTGGGCCGAGGTAATGGCTGCCGGGCACCTCCGCTGGTTCTCTGTGAGTTTACGTACTCGTCCGCCAGGGTGGCGGCTTGCTGCACTGTACTGGTTTTTTTGTCCCGTACCCAGTCCTGAATTGGCCCTTAAGGTCCCGCTGTAGTCGGTGGGCCCACTCGACATGAGTGGTGTTGGCTTGCTTGCGGGATTTTCTGAATTTTGTGCGGCTGGACTCTGGGGTGATGGCAAACCTGGCTAGTAGGGTTTGCTTCACCTGGGAATAATCTGTAGCGTCCTGATCTGAGACAGTCCGATATGCCTCGGTGGCCCGCCCGGCCAGCTTGCTGGCTAAGATGCCTGCCCAGGCTGAGCGTGGTACCTTGTGCACCTTGCATAAATGCTCAAAGTCTTGGAGGAAGCCTTCAATCTCCTCCTCTGATTCGTTAAAAGTCTTAAATACCTGAAACGGTATCTTCTTGGGGCGTGTGGGTTCTCAGTGTGGAGGCTCCATCTGCCTTGCCTTCGCTTGACGCTCGATTATCTGAAGCTCGTGTTGCCACTCACGCTCCCTCTCCTGGCGATCCAGCTCTCTTTCTTTCCGCTCCAGCTCTCTTTCCTTCTGATCCACTCTCTTTTCTTTCTGGGCATCCTGCTGCTTAATGTCATTTATGGCTTGTTGTATAGAAGCTTCTGATGGATCGGCCCCATACAGGGCAATGCGTTCCCGGACCCTCTGCTGGAACAGGTCCTCAGCTGACCGGGGTCTAGTGTCGCCGTTCCTTTGGTCCATTTCGGTCAGCTCGCTAATTAGGGCATCCTTGCCCTTGGATCTGGCGGTCCCTCCTCGGCTCTCCAGCAGGTCTCTCAGGGTGTCCCGCTTGCAGGCTGCGTAGTTGTCCATCTCGGGGTGCTTTGGTATTGGAGAGCCTCTAGCCACACCGCTGCCACCAATGTGACGGGACGCCGTCTCTCCCTGTCTGTCCTGGCTCTCCAGACACCCCCTTACCAGGATCAGCCCAGCCACTGAGTTGCTCGGAACTTCACATGGCCTGCTTTTATTTGGTTCAGAATCAGATAACAACAGTTAACATTCCCGCCCCCCAGACATTTCGGCACCGTCATTCAGCAGTTCCCCATCAGGTCCTCTCAGAGTGCAAGCTCTTGAGCAGGGGCTTTTCTGGTACTGTTCTATGTGTTTAACTTGCATGTACATTGGTTATCCTGTCTTTCCCATTGTACAGCGCTACGGTACTTGGTGGTGCCTTATAATTAACTGTGACTGCAGTCATACAGAGCACAGATCCTTGTTTCGGGGGGAATCCAGAGGAGCAGCGGCGATCCAGGGGTACCGTTTGATAGCTCGGGTCCCTAGGGTGTCACAGTCCAAAAAGCACCCAGATCTGGGGGTAGGTGCACGAATGGCAGCATATAGTAGATATCCCCCTCGGATGCTGCATGGTCAGGGCTGCAAATCACCACAACGGTAGCTGGCATGAGGATGACCCCACCTTTGAAATATCACCCCGCAATTACTTTTCTGGGCGCAGACGTTTAAAGTTTCTGCAGATGGCTCCATTACAGACAATGAGGTGCATTCCAGGAATGGGATTGGTTGGCCCTTCTAGCTCCTTGGTGTCACGTTCAGCCACAATGGCGGTACCTGGCATGCGCCAAGTAGGGCCCAGGTAAGAGGAAAAGCCGCTATACGCAGAGATGCGTGACACAACAATCAGGATAAGGAAATAAACCACAGAAGACACTGGGGACCTCTGCACGGCTAATACCGAAGGAGCCCTATACTGATAGATCGGTCCTTAGAGTGGCCGAATCTGCACTAATGGAAAAAGGATACCTTGTAGCCGTGCAGAGTCCTGGAAAAACACAGACACCTAAAGGAGATATACTCAATAACTTTCAGGAAGGACTTCAATAAACTAAAGCCGTGGTCTACAGGGATACACAACATATAATACGATAAGCACAGAACCGCTAGGGATGTCCAGAAGAGTGGTCAATGAATAAGCCAGGGGTCAAAACCAAAACGTATACCTTGAGCCAAAGCGGGGATATAGCACCAGAGAAAATCCGTCAGCCAGGCCAGAGGGTCAATACCAGGAAGTCAATCAGAAACCTAGAACTCAGACAAGGGGGAAACACTGAGAAAGCACTAGGATAGAATAACAGGGAGCTCTCAGGAACAAATCTGTAGCTGAAGTGAACCAGGATGCAAGAGCATGGTGATATGGGCCCATGGCTTTATATAGGGGAGTAATCAGCCCATATCACCAGCAGAAGCTCAACGAGCAATAAACTTAACCCCTGAGCTGCATGTCAGGGAAACACAGACATAAGGAATACAGAGGGCAGGGAGACAGGGTTGGAACGTGGGAACGTGACCGTAGCCCCCTCCAAAAAAGGTGACCTCAGGGCACCTAAAACAACAACCATGACAGACAGAATCAGGAAACCAGATCACGAACACCAGTCACCAAAGTCCTTTGAGGTCCCACTCAGAGTCGTCATCCTCCTCCACAAGACGCCCCCGTCTATGAGGGTTCCTTTGAATGGCAACACAGTGGTCCTTCCTGAACACCAGTCCAAAGGGCGACTGCACATAGCCCTCAGGGACATGACGGGGTAGGGGGACCTTGGCATCAGTTAGACTGGACATAGAATCAGTGGGACCAGGGTTAGACACCTTTTCCCGTCTTCTCCTTGAACGAGATCTAGAACTGGTGACCCCCCCACACGACACGGCCACAGTGGGAGTAGGCTCGCCTACCTGTGCCTTACCATGAGGTTTGGAAACCTCAGACTCTCTGTGGGGCATGGGTACAGTGGTGTTGCAATGTAGCTCTGGCACTGCTGACACACAGCTTGACTGGGTTTCTGGAACCGCTGACACACAGCTTGACTGGGTTTCTGGCACCGCTGACACACAGCTTGGGACTGGCACTGCTGACACACAGCTTGACTGGGTTTCTGGCACCGCTGACACACAGCTTGGGACTGGCACTGCTGACACACAGCTTGACTGGGTCTGGCACACCGCTGACACACAGCTTGGGACTGGCACCGCTGACACACAGCTTGACTGGGTTTCTGGCACTGCTGACACACAGCTTGACTGGGTTTCTGGAACCGCTGACACACAGCTTGACTGGGTTTCTGGCACCGCTGACACACAGCTTGGGACTGGCACTGCTGACACACAGCTTGACTGGGTTTCTGCACCGCTGACACACAGCTTGGGACTGGCACTGCTGACACACAGCTTGACTGGGTTTCTGGCACTGCTGACACACAGCTTGGTACTGGCAAACAGCTTGGGACTGGCACCGCTGACACACAGCTTGACTGGATTTCTGGCACCGCTGACACACAGCTTGACTGGGTTTCTGGCACCGCTGACACACAGCTTGACTGGGTTTCTGGCACTGCTGACACACAGCTTGGTACTGGCACACAGCTTGGGACTGGCACCGCTGGCACACAGCTTGGGACTGGCACCGCTGACACACAGCTTGACTGGGTTTCTGGCACCGCTGACACACAGCTTGGGACTGGCACCGCTGACACACAGCTTGGGACTGGCACCGCTGGCACACAGCTTGGGACTGGTACCGCTGACACACAGCTTGGGACTGGCTTAACTGGAAGCTTGCCTCGGGATCAGAAGAAGGGGAATACTCGACTGGGTCTGAGATGTCAGTTACCCCCTCCACAGACCTGGTTACCCCTGGAAGGGCTCTCCTATGCCTGGACGGTAGAGGGGGTCTGACCTCGGATACATGGCAGGGACTGATACCATCTGACCCAGTACGGGGCCTGGCACCATCTGACCCATCGTCGGAATATTCAGCAAGGTTATTAACATCAGTTGCCCCCTCCACAGGTCTGGTTGCCCTAGGAAGGGCTCTCCTAAACCTGGACGGTACAAGGGGTCTGATTACTTTGGATTTATTATGGGACCTGGCTTTGGTGACCCGACTGTGGGTCGTGGGCGCAGCGGGCATCTTGCCAGCCTCAGCGCGCACTGGCATCTTGCCAGCCTCTGCGCGCACTGGCTTGAGTGGGCACCATGATATAAAATGCAATGAACTGGCACAATAGAAACAGAGCTTGTCAGTTCGCCTTCTATTCATTTCCTCAGGGGAAAGCGGACCACGTACCCTGCTTTCTAGAACAGCTTGATCATTAGAAGGGAGAAAAGCTGTGTCCATTAACCCCCTCCACTTAGACATGAAATCATCAAACAGGTGCAGCATGGATTCAAACAATTTACGCAGCTCTGCGGGCTTTATGGTTGGCTCTTGCATTATGTCACGTTCAGCCACAATGGCGGTACCTGGCATGCGCCAAGTAGGGCCCAGGTATGAGGAAAAGCCGCTATATGCAGAGATGCGTGACACAACAATCAGGATAAGGAAATAAACCACAGAAGACACTGGGAACCTCTGCACGGCTAATACCGAAGGAGCCCTATACTGATAGATCGGTCCTTAGAGTGGCCGAATCTGCACTAATAGAAAAAGGTTACCTTGTAGCCGTGCAGAGTCCTGGGGAAAACACAGACACCTGAAGGAGTTATACTCAACAACTTGCAGGGAAGGACTTCAATATACAAAAGCCGTGGTCAACAGGGATACACAACATATAATTCAATATGCACAGAACAGCTAGGATGTCCAGAAGAGTCGTCAATAAATAAGCCAGGGGTCAAAACCAAAACGTATACCTTGAGCCAAAGTGGGGATATAGCACCAGAGAAAATCCGTCAGCCAGGCCAGAGGGTCAATACCAGGAAGTCAATCAGAAACCTAGAACTCAGACAAGGGGAAAACACTGAGAAAGCACTAGGATAGGATAACAGGGAGCTCTCAGGAACAAATCTGTAGCTGAAGTGAACCAGGATGGAAGAGCATGGTGATATGGGCCCATGGCTTTATATAGGGGAGTAATCAGCCCATATCACCAGCAGAAGCTCAACGAGCAAAGAACTTAACCCCTGAGCTGCATGTCAGGGAAAGCAGCACAGGGAAACACAGACATAAGGAATACAGAGGGCAGGGAGACAGGGTTGGAACGTGGGAACGTGACACTTGGATGGTGATTGGCTGTGGTTTCAAACCCAGCTCATGCTTTCAATCCCAGGCTATCCCTGGTGTCTGATAACACAGTGAGCATAAGGGACAGGCTTAAAGGCATTTTGATTACATGCTGATAGGGGGGGGGGGTCAAAAAAACACCACTTTAAAACACTAACAGACAAGTAGCTTAACTGAGAGGAATAATAGAGAAGCGAGGGGTTAATACAATCCAGTCTCTGAGCAAGGGGTTCCGCTACAACGATATATTTAAACCCACACCATATGATTAAACGTAAGGTCTTCTCCAACTGTCTATGTCTTTTGGGGTTTTCGCCATGGAAATAAAAGTCTTGGGGTTTGACGTGGGGAGAACTATGTCAGTTCCATGACAAGCGTGTGTTCCCATCTCGTGCTGGTTGTGGGCGTGTGTTCCCATCTCGTGCTGGTTGTGAGCGTGTGTGCCCATCTCGTGCTGGTTGTGAGCGTGTGTGCCCATCTCGCGCTGGTTGTGAGCGTGTGTGCCCATCTCGCGCTGGTTGTGAGCGTGTGTGCCCATCTCGTGCTGGTTGTGAGCGTGTGTGCCCATCTCGCGCTGGTTGTGAGCGTGTGTGCCCATCTTGCGCTGGTTGTGAGCGTGTGCGCGTTTGTCTCGCGCTGGTTGTGTGTGCCCGTCTCGCGCTGGTTGTGTGTGCTCGTCTCGCACTGGTTGTGTGTGCTCGTCTCGCGCTGGTTGTGTGTGCTTGTCTCGCGCTGGTTGTGTGTGCTCGTCTCGTGCTGGTTGTGTGTGCTCGCTCGTCTCGCGCTGGTTGTGTGTGCTTGCTCGTCTCGCGCTGGTTGTGTGTGCGTGCTCGTCTCGCGCTGGTTATGCATGCTCGTCTCGCGCTGGTTGTGCATGCGCTGGTTGTGCATGGCGTCTCGCGCTGGTTGTGCATGCGTGTCTTGCGCTGGTCGTGCGTGTGTGCGCATCTCGCGCCGGTTGATGGGATGATGCGTCTCTTTCAGAGTTTCCGCGTGCAGTCGCTGGGTTGGGTTGAGATGGATGAGGATGATTTGGCCCCGAGGAGAAGCAGCATCGCTGTGAACACCTGTATCTGCCAGCTGTCACTACGTAACCAAAGCACCACGCAGGTGAGAGGCGTACCTACGCACCACGTCACCCTGTAACCCCCCTTTATGTGGGTTTCACTGGTTCGGCCTGGCATGGGTAGGTGTAACTGGGTTTTGCTGGGTGTAACCTGGCATGGGTACGTGTGTCTGGGTACTGTGGCATGGGTACGTGTACAGTTGTGTTCAAAATTATTCAACCCCCACTGAAATTGATAATTTTCCTAAGTATGACGGGAAGTTAGAATTTTAAGAAAGCCTCAGAGGCGAGTATTTTGCATCTCTTTCTTAGCATTTATTAAACAGCAGCATAAAAAACTTTAACAGATAAACCTGCCCCTCCCTTCCCACAGTCCTTTGCAACAAGCACCCTCCCCTCTCTATAAACAGGCTCTTCCCGCCAAAATGACCCTCTTTCTTGCGTGCGAGTCATCGTCCAACGGGCAGAAGAGCCAAACCACGAGGAACCCATCCAAACGAGACTGGAGAAAATCAGGAGGCTGTGGGAAGAAGAGGAATAATAAGAACCATGAACCGGCGAGCCTACGCCCAAGCCGCATAGCAAAAAACCCAGGGTGGGCCCGGGCGGGAAAAGACTCGCCTCCGAGTCTTTCTTAAAATTCTAACTTCCCGTCATACTTAGGAAAATTATCAATTTTAATTCATGACTCGGAGGCTCCTATTTTGCATATTCAAAGCCTGTCTAGGACTGCAGCCGACCAATGAGCGACAGGCTTCAAATAGAACGTTCGGAAGGTCGATTCCCTGGACCAATCCGCCGCCTTCATGAGATCCTCCAACCGGCAGCCAGACAGCACCGCTGAGGAAGCCATGGCACTGCGCGTAGAATGCGCACCAAACGTGGAGATGTCCACACCGGCCGATGCCATCACCCAACGCACCCATCGGGCTAGCGAAGTGGATGACACCGGGCGATGGGGAATCACGTAGGATAGGAACAAAGGCGAAATGTCCATAGGACGCCACGCCGCCGTGCGAGTTTCGTAAGCGCGCAGGCAGCGAACCGGGCAAAGCCACGGGCGATCAGCTAACATAGTATAGAAGACCGAGGTAATGGCCGTTTTGGTACGTCGCGAGACGTCAAAACGTACACCATCGTGTAGAAAGGAACGCGCCCCAAAATCCAGCGCGCGAACGTCGCTGACAAGTTTACATGAGAGCAAGCAAAATAACATCAACAATTTTGCGGACAGTTGGCGTAGCGACAGATCGTCATTATCCGGCCACGCCGTTAGAAAGTTAAGGACCACGGATACGTCCCATGTGGAAGAATACCGGGGGCGCGGGGGGGACGCGATAAGCGAATGGCGCGCAACAATCGACATACCAGGGGATGACGTCCCGCCGGGACCCCCTGGAATCCGAGGTGGCCTGCCGAAATCGCTGAGCGAAAGGAGTTAACCGTACGGTATGCCAATCCCCGCTCGAAGAGATCCGTGAGGAAATCCAGCACGGCATTCACAGGAGCTGAAAGGGAATCCAGACCCCCATCCACACACCAGCGAATCCACCGGGACCAAGCCGTGCCGTAGGCCGCTCGGGTACCGGGGGCCCATGCGCGTTGGAGCAAGGCGTCAGTGCGTTCCGAAACTCCAACGACAAAGCCGGGTTCCCGGACACCAACCATGCAGTCAACGGACAGTGAGACGTGATAAGGGGGTGGGGCCTGCCCTCCGGATCCGTGATGAGATCCTGGGGGCAAGGCAACACCCTCGGCCGATCTATGTCCATAAAAAAATCAATATATATGGACATTTACTTCTATACCGACTGAGGAAGGCTTTTTTAAGCCGAAACGCGTCTCGGTAGACCTTGTCCTGGATTTTATTTACTTATCCATTAAATTTTGTTTATTTCCCAACATTTGCTACTTTTCTCCGACCCTTTTTTTCTCCTTGGAAATTTGGACCCACCACCGCTGCGACAAAGAGGTTTGGGTTCCCACCCTAAGAGGACCCAGAGCTACATACATTGAGCCTGATATTACGAGGCTCCAAAATCGGTGAGTGTGTTTCACTTTTTCCTCTTCACATCTCCATACATATGCAGTATTACGCTATGGGAGTGCCGTCTCCCAATTCTCTCCATTTCATCTAGTCTCCAGTACGGACAGAAAGAAGGGAAGTGCCACCCTATATTTGGCCGCAAGCTGTTTCTCCTTGAGCCGGGACCTTGTGGGCTCCCACGAATGTGAGTGGTTTAGATCTTGATTATAATTTGAGCTAATTCTATTCTGACCATCTGCACTATCATTTTTTCCTGTGATGTGCTTTTTTTTGAGGATTACTGACGGATAAAAGGATTCAACACCAGCACTTACAAGAAGATCAGCACACTATTCTTCATCATCATTTTTTGAGTATTCCATTACTATATACTTGAGCACTTTTTTGCACATTTGACCTGGACTTTACTCTATGCACTTTCATTGACTTTTTAACAATATTTATACAAATTTTTTATTGAATTTTACACTGTTTTTATGGATTTTACATATCCATTGATTTATTAACCTATTAATCGCACTATATGCGCCGTATTGGCGTATTTGCCCAGGTCTCGGACGAACTTTTCGCCAAACAGTAGCCCTTGGGCTTCACTGCCGAGATCAGAGTCAGCTTTCTCTGTGAGTCGATTGTCCACTTTTAGTAGAATAGATCTGCGCCTCTCAGCCGAGATGGCGGAATTAGCATTAGCTAGAAAACAGATGGCCCGTTGGAGCCAGCCCCTCACCATGAAGGGATCCAGGGTGTCCCCTTGGGCTTTTGCCCCTTCCGCAACATCAAACAGCTTGATTAAGGGGCCCACAGTGTCCAGTAGGCGATCCTGGCATTTTTTAAAAGCTTGGTCATTGCCCGCTTTTGCGGACCAGCCATGGTGGGTGACATATTTCTGGAAGTCCTTGTCCACTAGGGGAGTCAGGCAGGTCTTTCCCAGAGTGGTGGGACGTGGGCATTCAGCTCGCATCCTGTCTCGTGTGGCCTTGTCTAACGGGCGACGCATGCGGTCGTCCAGCCACTTCTCCACGTGGGGCCTTGGTGACCAGGCAGAAGATCGGAGGTGGGACAGATCCTCGGGGTAGAAGAGGGGGTCCCCTTGTGGGTCATAAACTATCGCCTTATCCCCAGTAGGGGCATAGGTCACCGTGTCTCTTATATCAAATATCTCATCATAGGGAGCGTGGAGCACCACTTCATCATCCCCGGCCGACAGACCATCGGGATCATCTGAGTGAGAGTCTTCGTCCTCACCATCCGCCTCCGCTGGAGGGGAGTTATCCACCTGTTTGGGCCGTTTTGCAGCAGTAGCTGCTGGTGTTTGGGGAACCGGGGCCCTTTTACGTATTTCATTAGGTGGTGGCAGTGCTGGAGTAATGCCAGCCCCTCGAGTCAAGTGCTTTGTCTTCCGCACTGACTTTTTGCCCACTCCACCGGGGGGCAAAACTACTGCCGGGCTGGAAGACGGGCCCTCCGCAGGGCTGGAGCCCGGGGACGGGGGTATGGCAGGTTGTTGTAAGGCCTGAACGGCTGTCAGAACCTCTAGGAGGGAGTTAGAGAAGGTGGAGGATAAATTAGCTACCTCCGCCTTGACTGCCGAGGCAATAGAGGCTTGCATGACTTGCGTTTCCCTTTCGCAGGCATGGTGGAACTCGACTATCCTCGTGGTAGGCAAGCGGCCGAATGAGCTCCCGCGCGCGCGACGCGCCGATCACGTGAGCCGCCGCGAGAGAAAGTAGATCCGGCCGTAATGGAAGCGCATCGTAACCAGCGGTGTTAGAATATCAATGGCGAAGCGCAATAGTCGATACTCGGCCGGCGCCCGTGTTATAATCGGGACGCCGGGACCAAAATACTGACCAGATTGAGGAGCGCTGCGCAGAGGTACTTATCTGGTCAAGAGCAGCTAAGAAAGAGGGTCATTTTGGCGGGAAGAGCCTGTTTATAGAGAGGGGAGGGTACCTGTTGCAAAGGACTGTGGGTAGGGAGGGGCAAGTTTATCTGTTAAAGTTTTTAATGCTGCTGTTTAATAAATGCTAAGAAAGAGATGCAAAATAGGAGCCTAAGAGTCATGAATTAAAATTGAGTGTTTTGGCCAGTTTGACATTGATTTTGATCATTCAGTCATCTTGCTTACAATTAAATCAAAGAGGCACGTGTAGGTCAGACAAATATAACATAACATTTATAATGAAATAAGCACAAATGTCTTTTCTGTGCTCACATCATTATCAGTTTTATTCAACCCCCAAGTGACATTCAATCTTAGTACTTAGTACAACATCCTTTTACAGTTATAACAGCTTTTAAACGTGAAGCATAGCTTGACACAAGTGTCTTGCAGCCATCTACGGGTATCTTCGCCCATTCGTCATGGGCAAAAGCCTCCAGTTCAGTCACATTCTTAGGCTTGCGCACTGCAACTGCTTTCTTTAAGTCCCACCAGAGGTTCTCAATCGGATTTAAGTCAGGTGACTGCGATGGCCACTCCAAAATGTTCCAGCCTTTAATCTGCAACCATGCTCTAGTGGACTTGGAGGTATGCTTGGGATCATTGTCCTGTTGAAAGGTCCAACGTCTCCCAAGCCTCAGGTTTGTGACGGACTGCATCACATTGTCATCCAATATCTCCTGGTACTGAAGAGAATTCATGGTACCTTGCACACGCTGAAGCTTCCCTGTACCTGCATAAGCAAAACAGCCCCAAAGCATGATTGACCCCCCACCATGCTTCACAGTAGGCAAGGTGTTCTTTCCTTCATAGGCCTTGTTCTTCCTCCTCCAAACATAGCGTTGATCCATGGGCCCAAACAGTTCTAATTTTGTTTCATCAGTCCACAGAACACTATCCCAAAACTTCTGTGGTTTGTCCACATGACTTTTGGCATACTGCAGTCGACTCTTCTTATTCTTTGGAGACAGCAAGGGGGTGCGCCTGGGAGTTCTGGCATGGAGGCCTTCATTACGCAGTGTGCGCCGTATTGTCTGAGCTGAAACTTCAGTACCCACATCTGACAAATCTTTTCTCAGTTCCTCAGCAGTCACACGGGGACTTTTCTCCACTCTACGCTTCAGGTAGCGCACAGCAGTCGAAGTCAGCATCTTCTTTCTGCCACGACCAGGTAGCGTTTCAACAGTGCCCTTTGCCTTGAATTTGCGAATGATGCTTCCTATGGTCTCTCTTAGTATGTTTAACATCTTTGCAATCTTCTTATAGCCATTGCCCTTCCTGTGAAGAGTAATCACCTCTTCTCTTGTCTTCCTGGACCATTCTCCTGACTTCACCATGTTTGTAACCACACCAGTAAATGTCTAGAAGGAGCTGAGTATCACAGTCATTTTAAAGCTGCCTAATTGGTGCTTATTATGCTTTATTGCTGCTCCGTGACATCCACAGGTGTTTTCAATACCTGATTGAAAACACTTGAATGAACCTCTGTTCTTCAGAGTGGTAGTCTTTAAGGGGTTGAATAATTGTGTCAATGAAGAATTCACAAAAGAAACATTTACTACTATATTACAAAACCAATTGATGTCATTTTAGTTGCATATGGTTCTTTAAAAAGTTCTTGTAGGATTTCATTCTGAATACAATTACAAATGTCACTAAATTCCCTAAAACCCTTTACAGCATTGGGGGTTGAATAATTTTGAACACAACTGTATGTGGGTATCGCTGGGTGTAGCCTGGCCTGGGTATATGTATGTGGGCGTCACTGGGTGTAACCTGGCATGGGTACAGATATCTGGGTATCGTGACATGGGTAGGTGTATGTTGGTATTGCTAGGTGTAGCCTGGCCTGGATAGGTGTATGTGGGTATCGCTGGGTGTAGCCTGGCATGGGTAGGTGTATGTGGGTGTAGCAGGTTTACCTGGGAGCCGGATGTAGTGGACGTGGTCGCGCTGCTGGTCTTTGGATCCCCACAGATGTCGATACGTGATTTCCTCGTTGTGTAGAGTGGCTTTGTGTATGTTATGGGTTGTATATTGTATGTTATGGGGTGTATGTTGTGGTGTGCATGGTGTGAGGTGTATGTTATAGGGTGTATGCGGGGTGTATGTTGTGGGGTGTGCAGTGCATGTTATGGGGTGTATGTTGTGTGTATGATATTCGGTGTATGTGGTGTTTCTGTTGGGGTGTATGTTATGTGGTGTGTATGTTGTAGTGTTTCTGTTGTGCGGTGTACGCGTGTGCATGTTGCGGTGTCTCTGTATGTTGTATTTCTGTTGTGGTGTGTATGTTGTGTCTCTGTTGTGTTTCTTTGTATGGTGTGGTGTGTATCTTGCATTGTGCATGTTGTGGGGTGTTCATCTCATGTCCTCTCTTTGGTCCTCAGGATCAGAACATGTTACTCGTCCTGGATGAAGACTCGCTGAAACTGTACGACCCGTCAGGACAAGCTCTGCTCCACTCACAGCCCATCGTCAGCATCCGAGTGTGGGGAGTTGGCAGAGATGACGGCAGGTGAGCAATACCAAGGCGTGTGTGGTGTAACGGTGTCTGCACGTGTGTGTGTGTATAACTGTGTGTGTGTGTATTACAGTGTCTGCACATGTGTGTGTGTGATCGTGGTGTAACAGTGTGTGTGTGTGACCTCTCCTGTGACGAATGTGTGGGAGGTATGCCTGGGTCTGTGCCTAGTGTGGGAGGTTTGTTTGGGTCTGTGCCCAGCGTGTGGGGTATGCCTGGGTCTGTGCCCAGCGTGCGGGGTATGCCTGGGTCTGTGCCCAGCGTGGGGGGTATGCCTGGGTCTGTGCCCAGCGTGGGGGGTATGCCTGGGTCTGTGCCCAGCGTGCGGGGTATGCCTGGGTCTGTGCCCAGCGTGGGGGGTATGCCTGGGTCTGTGCCCAGCGTGGGGGGTATGCCTGGGTCTGTGCCCAGCGTGCGGGGTATGCCTGGGTCTGTGCCCAGCGTGCCGGGTATGCCTGGGTCTGTGCCCAGCGCGCCGGGTATGCCTGGGTCTGTGCCCAGCATGTCGGGTATGCCTGGGTTTGTACCGAGTATGCCTACAATTGTGCCCAGTGTGGAGGAATGCTCGTCATTGTGCTGAGTGCGGGAGATATGCCATAGCCCTTGCTCATTACCTGGTATGTATCGCATTGAGCCTGTGTGTGATAGAGAATGAGTGCTTGAGTGTGTGATGGTTGGTGCCCTCTTTGTGAATCTCCAGTTGGTGGTGAATGAGGAAATGTTTTCTGCAAAATCACTAACAGGACTGGCCGAGCTCTGTGATGGTGGAGATATATTGCTTTCTCGCCTGATCCAGTGAGCATAAAAAAAAAAGCTATACTCAAGTGAGAACAGAGACCGACACAAGTTGCTGTTTCAAAAGATTCTCTATTCTGAGGTCTGCAAGGAAAGCATTCCCTTTTTGTCTCAATGGGAGGGACATAGAATCAATACAGACCAAAGAAAAGTTCAGCCCACAACATATATCAAATATAATTACTTCTGACAGGACAAAAGAAATGGTTTCTTTTTATATCTGTCCGTTTCAAAGTTTTTGCCCACTTTTCTACTACGCTTAGTAACGAGAGCTTAAACAGGATGTCTGATTCTAATTAAAATTCTTTGGCTAGCTTCGAGAGTAAATGTGCAGTTAGAAAATATGTGCAGGGTAGTATTGAAAGGGGGTATATTGCCTAACATATGAATTTGAATCACAGTACATTTATAAATATATTCATACAGGAAATTAAAAATATCTATCAATTCCTTCCCTCCTTTGATCACATATCACCTGTGATCACTAATTAAGGATAAAACAAAACTAGGCAATTTAAACCGTTACTGTTGGGGTCACAGTGTCACCGTGTTATACCTATAAGTCATTCTGATGCTCAGAAGGGAAGGAGGAGAGGTTAGTAACTACTCAAAGGAGGGTAATTTAGAAAAAGGAATGAAGGGAGGTGGGGGTGGAAGTGCAGGATAGGCTAGCATCATACGTGATTTAGAAACGCAACATTTCTCAAGGCACAGCATCAACAATTTGTAAAAAATGGTAATAACAGTAACGATCATAACGAGATACATTAAACCATGTAAAATGGTTGAACCTAAGCTACCAAAAATAGAACTAAGGCCAAAGGTCCAATCACTCCATCTAAGGGACTTGAACTTACCTGAGTTGGGTCTGAATTTCCTTAATGTCATGTATGTCCTGAGAAACTTCACCTGAAATGTCATCAATGTGAAAACAACATTGGGTCAAATTAAGAAGACCGCATACACCACCTCCTTCATTAACAGATAGTCAAGGGCCATACGATTCTGGATTACTGCATCTCTGATCAGGCGTTGCTCAGCAGAAAGAACTGCTAGAGCATGTGTGGTGTGATTAAACATGTCATCAACTAGGTCTACGAAAAGGTTAATTTTAGAATACAATCAAGCAACACCATATGCGGGTAACATGATCCCGCCAAATCGCTCTGCCTCAGAGGTTTTGACACATATAGAGGAACGACAAGAGCGATGTACAGTTTTATGGAGGTTAATGCGCATACCAGAAGGAGCATAAAGGTGAATGGTATGGGATGGACCAATAAGACCCAAAACACATTCACCAATATAGGTTCTAGGTATTACCAGATATGCCCATTTACCACATAACCAATAAAAGGGGGGGGGGGGTTAAGGGGAAAGGTAGCATAATCGTTAGTATAAAATGTTGCAACCATTATCATACTGGAGTATGTGCTATCTTCCAATTGCAAGGACCAATCTTGTGGACTGTAGGAATTGCACAAGTTAAGTTTCCCAAAAGATGCTACATTCCACACAGTATCTTTATACAGAATATGGGTAGCATTATTCGGGATGCATTAATACACCTAAACATGAAATCGGCATAGTTGGCGTGGCCAACACCTACAGGGAAAGTTTTATTCATCCATTGCCATAAACTTACACATTTATTGGTTATACCTGGGTTAGAACAAAGGGGGAGGACACTACCTTGGAGTGCCATGGGGTGCTGAACTGGGCAGAAGAACTGTTACCGTAAATAATGGAGACACGAAAGGTGGCTTGTGGATTCATCACGGAGTTATTGGGAACATACATATGGTCCATTATGACCTGGCAAGGGGGTTCCTTTCTGTTAGGATCTGGGAAAGGCATTTTACCAATAGTATTAAATCTCATTCGGTTCATCAAAAAATTTAGAGTTTGTGTAAATGAGGAGGAAAATAAGGTACCACAAATAGGGCAAATAGGATAGTTAATAGGCATAAAATAAATTGGGGGGAAAAACTATTCTTCGGCTTGGAAACCAGCCAACAGTTTAGCAGGGGCTTACAACTGCTGAGGACCACATTCCAGATTCTTCAGCGGTATACCGCCACAGGAGGAGGTTACCAACTGGAGTTGGACGCAGCACCCGTACAGATGTAGGTTGCCCTCCAGGGACCTATGGTCAGCTAGAAGCAGGAGCCAGCGATTCCACATCTGGGGTTGAGGTCACAGGTGGATCAGGAATGAAGTCATCAGGGATGAATGGCGCTTTCTTTATCCTTGATGCATGGATCCAGGAAGGGGATTCATCGGTCAGCACGGCCGATCTGGTTACAGCGAGGACTGTAGTCGGTTCTCCATATGGTGGATCAATGGTTTTGTGACTGTGCAGGGCCTTCACGAGCACTCGATCTCCTGGGACACTACAGTGAGTAGGCTCTGTGTGGAGAGATGCGGAAAAGAGCAGGAGACCGTTCTATGGAAATTGTACAATGTGTTAAGCAACTGAGTAACATATGCTTCCCTAAATTCATCCAGATCACCTGGTAGCATGACCAGGGGACCTTGCTTAGGGATCCATGGGGTACAAAAGGGTCTTCTCATGAGAACTTCAAAGGGGGGAGAGACCAGTGACAGAATGGGGGGTCATTCTTATGTCTGCAAGAATGTCTGGAAGGTAATCCGGCCAATTCTTGAAGGTACCTTCAGTAGCCTTTCTGAGCTTTTCTTTCACTGTGCGGTTTAGGCTCTCTACTACTCCAGAGCTTTCTGGGTGGTAGGGAATTTGAAAGTTCCATTAATGGCCATTCATTTTACCAATTCCTGTTTGACCTTGGAGATGAAGGCAAGGCCATGATCTGAATCAATAGGAAAGGGGGAAAAAATATCAGTAGAGGTGCTCCTATCTAGATGGGTTAGTTTTAGTTTGTGCTGCCAACTAGGAGAAAGCACAGACTCTCGAGGGAATGTGCAAAATACAGTCGAGAGAGAATAGGGGGGGTTTCCTAGTGGCGCAGTGGATATTGCAGATATATTTCTAATGTAATACGTTCCAAAACGGTAGCATTGGCTGATTGCATATACCATATACAGTTCAGATATAGTGCATCTAATAAGTGCAAATGCAATTTCCAAGAGGTATAAAGTGCTAGTGAAGCGATTTAGGACGTGCAATGGTACAAGGTACAGATGCGACAATAAAGTGCAAAAAAGTCCAGGTAAATCAGTACTGCAGTTGAGATGTATCTAAAATCCAGATAACGTCCAATGGAGTCAGTGAAAGGGGCTATATGCCAATGTCCAGTGCGTATTAGGTATCTGGTGTCTTTATCATTCACTTCTACAGTTCCTAAGTGTATGGGTTGTGCAACAAAAAGTGCTCAGGAGTTTTGTCAATGTTACCCTTTTCCACAAAATGAGTCAAATTTATTCTGGACGTGTCGGTTCCTCCTATGGTCTCGATGAACGCCACAACAGGAGATATAAAACAGGAGATAAAAAAGTAGAGAAAGAGAGGTGATAGTGCAATAACACCTATGCACATAAAGCAACGTATGTTGAAAAAATGCACACTTACAAATTCCAGAGCCTTTTGAATCCAGGCTCTGGAGTGAAGCGCCTCGTGCCAAGTATAGAGTGGTCACTGCCCTTCTTTACAGCGTCTTCTTTATCTCAAACGAGGGGACACAAGAGCAGAGAGACAACGTTCTCATAGCACAATATCAGCCATTAATCACGTAGTAGAAATAAAATTGATCACACTCACTGATTCAGGAGCCTTAACAATCCAGTCTCAACTGTTGGGCATGCAGTGCTTCTTAACGGTAAGCCCCTGGACCTCTTTGACTGCTTCCTTTGTGTCCAGGTCATGATCCTCCGGATGTCTGCAGTACACCTTCTATGCTTATTAAAGATTGGGAAGAAGCTGCTCACTCCCAGGTCCCTCAGGCTGGATCTCCTCTCTGGATTCACCAGGCGGATCTGCTGCCTCACAGGGCTCAGAACACAAAGGGGTAATGAATGGCCTGATCACAGTGCTGTGTCTCCCTCCCTGTCCCTCAGTGCTGGATCAATAGATATGGGGCAGCCATATCTGGGTATTAATTCTTTACAAAGAATTTTGGCAACAGTACGGGCATTTTCTCTTGCAGTAGGGAAGGCTTCAGGCCATCTAGAAAACTTGTCAACTATTACCAGAAGGTATTTCAGGTTACCTTTTGCGGTGGGCATGTGTGTAAAATCAATCTGAAGTTCCTGGAATGGGCCATTAGGGGGCGGTAGGTGTTCAGTTTTAACTTTTGGGCCCTGCGTATTATTTTGGGCGCATATAAGGCAACGGGACAGTTGGGAATTAATCATAGCCTTAAGATTACAAACAAAAAAATGTTTAGCCATTTCGCTGTTTGGGAGATCTGTGACCAGGACCATGAAAAGAAAAAATAAAGAGGGGGGGCTACTGCAGCTGGTAGGCCCACTTTCCCTCCTTTCTCATAAATTCTGACATCAGGCGGAATTTTTTGATTTCACAAGGCCTTCAGAAGCCCAGTGATACACATCAGCTTCAGTAGCACCTGCCTGGAGTTCTTTGAGCATCCATTTCTGGGGTAGGAGAAAGATAGCAGGTGACAATTGGGAAATGGTAGGGATGAAAGAGCAGCAGCTTTAGACGTAGCATCAGCAAAGTGATTGCCACGAGAAACAAGAGTCAACGGGCTCATGACGTTTGCATTTGACAACAAGACGAGAAGGCAATAGAATAGCAGACAGGAGATCAGGAAATCCGATCAGAATGAGAAATAGGATGACCATCAGCAGTAGTAAAACCACGGCGGTGCCAGAGAGCACCAAAGTCATGCACAACAACACATGCATACCGAGAGTCAGTATAAATGGTGACACGGAGATCTTTAAAATGTTTACATGCTTCTGTTAATGCAAAAAGTTCAGCAGCTTGAGCAGCGTTTGCAAGGATAGCAGCAGATTCATGCACAATGTCAGGCAATTCAACCACAGAATAACCAGTCAGATACTGGGAATCCGAGGGGCGAGAACAGGAGCCAACAAATATATATGACAAACATCAGGACCTTCCACAGGAGTGTCAGAAAGATCAGATCGAGGAGAGGTTTTTAGTTGAATCAAAGGAAGACCGTCATGTAATTCGCGAGGCTCCTCATGTCCTTCGCATAGGCGCAGAAGGGTGCTAAGGACAGCAGAGGGACCAGAAGTAACAGAGCATTTGACAGACAAATTGGAGGTGGAAGTAAGTATAGTTTCCTAACCTGACAGATGTTGGGAAGAAATATGCTGGGTGGAGAGATTACGAAGTACATGCAGGACATTGTGTTGGGTATGGAGAATAGTGTCAGTACCTAGGGTTAAGGACTGGACCGTTTCCACAGCCATGGCACAGGTAGCCAAGTAGTGGAGACAATTTGGGCATTCCCTGGACAACAGGGGGCAGGACTTTTGACAAAAATGCAGTTGGACGCAGCACCCACCCCCGGTGGACCTGTGCAAGAACAGCCGCCCTTGTGCACCCATCCTCCCTAAAGTAGAGGTGGAAAGGCAGTTTATAGTTCGGTAGCCCCGGTGCCAACAGTTCCTTTAAGGTATCAAAGGCAAACACCATGTCAGGAAGACCAAACCATTTGGTCGGAGCTGTGCAAGCAGCAGACGCACGAAGAACAGAGTCATAATAGGAACAGAGCAGGCACCCACCGTAGAACAGGCCACTAGTGCTGTTGCTCGTCCTCAGGGTCCTTACACTCCCCCCCTTCTCTCACTATAAATTTACAGAATCATCCAGACGTTGACAAGGCCGAAACGATTGTCGGGGGTTGCTGCACCTCTCGTGCAGGGATGATGTTCTTGGCAGTCAGTACTGGCCACTCTTATTGGGCGAGAGCAGTCTGATTTGCATATGGAGCATTCATCCTTGTAATGGCACAAGCTAAAACCTTGTGAGACCTGAGCGGGCACCCACCGTAGAGCAGCCACTAGTGCTGTTGCTCGTCCTCAGGATCCTCACAAACCCCCTTTCTCTCATCATAATAGGAACAGTCTGGTATCCAGTGGCGGCAAAAGTTCACCATCCCTAGAAAGGACAACATGTCTGTTTTGGAGGCAGGACGCTTGAGCTGGAGCAGGCTCTGAATGCGGGACAGTGAGAGAACACGATATCCCTGAGTGAGAATGAAACTAAGTACTCAACAGAGGTGGAGCAAAATTGCATCTTGTTTCTGGACACCTTGTGACCTTCAGAGTGTAGGTGGTTGAGGAGAGCTACAGAGTCAGTGTGACATGCAGCTTGATTGGCGCTACAAAGGAGGAGGTCATCCACATACTGTAGTAACATGGAGCCTTCCGGCGGACTGTAACTCAACAGAGTCTCACGGAGAATGCGAGAAAAACGTCACCAGTATCATCAGATCCTGGTGCCCCAACCCGTCAGACACGCATCTGAGTCTAAAATGATTGAAGGAGGAGCCACCACTATAGGTCTGCGGTTGGAGGATTGGAGGTTCCCAATCGACCATTGGAGATCCTGTCGTGCTACCAGTGATAGTCACCTGATCTGAATAATCTAGTCCCTGCCTTAGGAAATGTACCATCAGGCGTTGGAGGGCCCGATAATGCAGCGGAGCGGGGTGAACT
This sequence comes from Leptobrachium leishanense, assembly GCA_009667805.1. Classification (NCBI taxonomy): domain Eukaryota; kingdom Metazoa; phylum Chordata; class Amphibia; order Anura; family Megophryidae; genus Leptobrachium; species Leptobrachium leishanense. The sequence continues at coordinate 462,644,421 of CM019064.1, read as the reverse complement.
GCTAACCTCGTGGCTGCTAGTATCCCAATCATGCGGGACAAATCCCTCAACGTCGGGGAGACATTGGAAAGAAGGGTTCAAACTTCCTTCAGGATGGATCTGCATTTCTGTTCCGAAAGAAACATAGTCATTAAATCGGGACGAATTATAAAACCCAGGAAATCCAAGTATTGAACTGGACGAAGAATGGACTTCTCCAGATTCACCAGGAAACCTAGGTTCTGAAGCAAAAATATCGTCTGATTGATACGATCCTTCAGAAGCGACTCTGACTCTGCCGTCAGCAGGATGTCGTCCAGATATATAATCAATTGCACACCCTGTGACCGGAGTCGACTCACAACCGACTTCAACAGCTTGGTGAATCACCAAGGCGCTGAAGAGGCCGAACGGTAGGGACCGGAAGCGCCACGTTATCGAGTTCCAATGGAAACAGAGGAATCTCCTTGCTTCCTCTGCTATTGGAACCGTCAAATATGCGTCTTTCAAATCTATTTTTGCCAACCAGTCGTCTGGTCTGAGAACATCCTTCAGGAGATGTAAACCCTCCATCTGAAAATGATTGTATTTTATATGGACATTTAAGCTTTTCAAATTGAGAACCAGGCGTCTCCCACCGCCCTTGAGCACTAGAAAGAGATTGCCCATAAATTTCGTCTTCCCTGGAGTAGCTTGTTCTATGGCTTCCTTTTTCAATAGATCGGCTCTCTCCTCTTCCACCAAAGCTGCATCCTCTGCTGAAAATACCAGCGGTGGAGGAAGAGATATCTGACTGGGGTTTGAAATGAAGTCTATAAGAAAACCTTGAACCGCGCGCAAAACCCACATATCCAAAGTGATTTCGCGCCATTGAGGAAGACAGACAACCGACCCCCCACAGGGACTACTGTATGGTGAATAACCAGATCCTGTACCTGGAGCTCGGAAGTACCGGAATCCTCGACCTCCTCGGTAACTTCTGTAACCCCTGTTATGCCAGGGACGTGCTCTAGTTGGGTAGAATTGAGCCACTCGTGTTTCTGACTGGGTAGCATCATAGGAAGCGGAGCCTGCAAATGGGCAGGATAAACCTGCTCATGTACTGCCGGCAGCGCGACCCCTGACCCTGCCAGCCCTCGCAAAAACTGCCGTGGTAAAAACTTTTTTGATTTATGTAGTGACTTTTTCCTTCGTTGTGAAAGCTCCTGAATATTCGGACATGTCCCTCAGGAATCCCTTTCCGAACAAAGAGCTTTAGCCCCTAATTCATTGTCTGCCACACCGTCAAGTTGCGAATTCATCTTTAATAAAATACATTTCCTCCTCTCAGAGGCTAAAGCTGTGTTAGTGTTTCCTATAAAGCTAAGAGCCCTTTGAGCCCAGTTAGAAACGTCGTATGGATCTAAAGTTGCGTCAGCTAGCTTCGCTTGTTCTGCTACATCCAATAACTTAACCAAAGGACCCGTAGTGTCCAATAATTTATCTTGACAGGTCCTAAAAGCCAAATCGATACCCCTTTTTTGGGACCATCCCTTATTTTCAACAAATTTAATGAATTTGGGGTCCACTTCGGGCGTCATGCACGTTTTCCCCGCAGTAGAAGGTCGGGGGCATTCAGACTTCATTTTATTTCTAGTGGCTTTATCTAGTGCTGTGCGCACTCTAGCGTCTACCCACGCTTCTACATGAGGAATAAGCGTCCACTCGGACGATATGGGATGGGATTAATCCTCTGCAGAAAACAGAAAACAGATCATAAATGGTACCAGAGGGAACTAAACCTGACTTGGGAATTGCAACAGTGTCATTAAATTCCTCATCTGAGGCATAAACTTCAATAGCATCATCTCTCTGATCCTCCTCATCTGATGGATTATTATGAGCACTGGAAGAGCTTGGACGAGCAACAGCTCCAGAGGAATCAGAAGACTTTATCCCTTTTAGGGGTTTCACTCTCAACGTGATACGTTTTTTTAGTGCGCTTCTTAGAAGCTTGTGGCTCCGGCATGATAGTCCCGGGCATTGGTGCGGGGATGCCAGCCCCTCCAGCCCTGCGCTTTTTTGAATCAGTGGGCTGTTTCCCCATGGCGGTGACCAAGGGAGGATCGATGGGCGTCACAATAGTGAGGGATGTGCCCGAATCAACACCCGTTTTTTCCAGGCAGAGCTACGCTTAGCCTCTACTAAGGCATCTTTAATAGACCTGGCAAAAGAGTCAGAGCAGAGACCGCTTTAATTACAGCAGATTCTATAGAAACTTGTAACTAAGGTTCAAGGGACCTGGGGGCAGCCTGGGAATTAGGGCCAGCAGTGACAGATCCTGGTGGGGTGATGCCCGCTTTCTTATACATATCTGCCATGTGAAGAGAACTATCATCCGATTCCGAATCCCTTGCTGGCGGGGAGCTCTTGGAATCCGAACACTGGTCGCCCGGCATGTCTGAGGCAGTGTGAGATGACAGAGGAAAGCGAGCGAAGGTCTCGCGCATGCGCCCCGCCCTCTGTAATGGCCACACCTGTACTATGTCGTATAGGATAAAATCCCCTCATGCTGCAAAGAAACCACCACCTATAAGGGTTTAGCGGCCCGCCCACCGCCGCGAGCAAACCGCCAAGCCCCTTCACACCACTCTGAACGCCTTGGTTAGAGCCAGGTGAACGGAAACGACGACAACAATTGTTTCATTAAATAAACCACAATTTAAAACTCCCGAGACAGAATTTATCTTTCCAAGCAGCAAGAAAAGAGGAAGAAAACGCGGGAAGGCGGTCCTATATATAGACTTGCAGGAGCAATGGACCTATACCACTGGGAAAGGGGGGTTAGATGATACCATTGTTAGAAAATGTTTTCTGTTAATGTCTGTTATATTTCTCGACAGTTTACTTGCTGCTGTTAATAATAAAGGCAATAAAAGAGACTGCAATAGGAGCCTCTGAGTCCTTGTATTAAAATTGCATCCCTCGTGTCGCCCGTTTAAGGCTAGGGTCAAATGAATGCATTATTCGCAGCGACTGTCAAAAAGTGCGTCTGAACACATTGATGTATTTTTTCACGGAATGCGCGAAATCGGTCAGACGACGTGCATTTTTTAGGTGCGTGATTTTTTTTTACGGATCGTCAATAAAACTCTTTTTGCGTCTGGACGTTATGTTGGCCGGACATTAGCAGCGTCTGACATCTAATCACGCACACACGCCGCTATGCGGACGCAGCGCTCTCTGTACGTCAGTCTAGCGGTTCTGCGTTCTCGAAAAAATGCATTCATTTTCCACTTGCCTTGCACGGCCAGACTTTTGTGCGGCCGTACTTCGTATATTGCCCGTCATTTGCTGCTAGTGCGGCCGTGATTAAGTGCACCTAAACGCACGTTAAAAATTCGCTAGTCCGACCCTAGCCTAAGATACTGTGTAGTAGCTGTCGGGGAAACACGGGGACTAGGGGAGACCATAATTATGGAATTTAGGGTTTCTATATCAGGGGGCATAACAACGACATTATTTCCTGCAATTAACCCCTTCGCTGCTGAGCCATTTAACGCCTGTGTGCTGAGCTAATTTTTACTGCTTTTGCTCATCCTGTTTAAACGCAATTAGAAGCCACATTTTATTATATGACCCAGAAATATATATTATTTTTTGTTTTCGGCAGATTCATAATATATCATTTTTATATGTATACGTCTTGTCCTGCCTGTATATTATAACAAAAATGCAATAAAATTTGAAATTTTAATCATCTACAGCGTGTAAAGTGTTTTTTTTCATATTTTATCACATGAGCATTTGCAGTTATGTTTTCTATGGGGTGCGCTTGTACAAAAATTTGAAATGGGGACTTGTTACATTTTGTGGGGGAAATTACGTGATTTTTAGCAAACGCACCCCATAGAAACAAATCATTAGTGCAGCATCATTGTTCACATTATAATTGAAATGTGAACAATATTACTGCATTAATAAAAATAACACACAAAAAAGGTTTAATTTTTTATTTTTTTACTTTGATGGTCATATTTGGTAACATTCGAAAGGCCATGCTCAAACCTTTTGAATGACACCCTCCATGACCCCCTTGCTTCCACGGTACTGGAGATATGGGGGTTCAAAGGAACCCCCATATCTCCACCAAGGGAATCCTTGGGAAATCCCCGAGCAGCTAGGGGTTCCCTGGCTATCTGACGTCATCGCGTTATGCACAATCACGTCAGGAGGCAAGGGGGAACCCGGAGGTGGAGCAGCAATCCAAGATGGCGGCCCCCACCAGAGCTAGGCCGCGATTCGGCGCCTGAGGGTTTAAAGCCAGGCACAGCTTAAAAGGGGAGACTCCTTTTTAAGTGATGCCTGGCTTGCGGCACTAGTCCCTCCCGATCGGGAGGGAGAGGGATCCCCCCCCCTCCATTTCAGGCAATCTCCTGGCATTGCCGGGAGGTCGCCTGGAAATGCCATAATCGCACATGGCGTGATGACATCATTGACGTCGGGAGGGGTTTAAATTCAGCGCCTGACTTCACTGAAATCAGAACACGGCGAGACTCCGGACAGAGAGGGGAGTATCTCTAAGGGGGCTCCTGCTTGCGGATGACGTGTGGGGAACGTCCTCCGCATATAGCGGGAGTTAATGAGGATGTTCCCCACACGTCCTCCGCAGTGAATGGGTTATATAGGGCATCTGAAATCTTGCAGGAGGCTTAATAATTTTACCAGCTTGGGTCCTAGTAAGTACGCTCTGAAGTTGGGGGTCAAATAAAGGATTGCATTTGGGGAGAGAATCCTGCAAGGGTGGGGTTGGGAGTGGATAAACAGGAAGATGTACTGAGTTTGGACATAGGGGTTTTATTTTGCCAATTATATGTGCTGGATTCAAGGGTTCCTCTTGTGCTGTTAGACTCTGTTGTATCATGTGGGAGACCCACCATGTCACCTAAAGTGCCTAGGTTCCGTGTTAGGGCTTCAGGGAGAGGACAGGGATTAGCAGTGGTTTCAATAGTTGTAACCACAGCTGCTAAGGTCTTAGGGTCAAGATTGGGATAAAGAGAAGGGGTTTGGGAGTAGGTTGTGAAAGGGCAGGAGGAGAGGAATTATAAGGCGGGGGACTATTTATGGACCAAGGTACATCTTTAGGGGTTTGAGAAATGGTGTTGTATGAAGTGGACAAATGAATCCAAACTTTTCCATATTCTTTCATATATTTCTTATCCCAATTTGGGTCAGGTTGGAAATATGGGAAGGCTTTTTGGTCCCCAAGGCATAAGCCTGTTATCATTGACATATGATAGGAAGAGAAGCTTTCTGAATTTGAAATGGGTCAAAAGAATGCATGGCTGTAGTCCAACCATCAAGACAATCTACAAATGGCATGATGAAATAGCCATTGGCAACACGTTGCACAAAATCAATGGGTGTTTCAGCAGGGCCGTTTTGGGGCACTAACTTCTTATTGAAGTGCTTATCTAGTTTGCCCGTTGTGTTTGGGTCTGCATGGGAGGATTTGTGGGCACCCATATCGCAAAAAAGGCACGGTGGAGAAGGGGGTAGGAGAAGGGCAAGCGCAATTGAAAGGGTAAAGTGGAAGGGTTCGCAAAAATGCGCTGTTTCTTTTATTCGCACTGGGCCAAACGCAAAACTATTTAAAAATCTGTTTAACTACACTAGTGGGGAAAAACACGCACAAATGGGAAATAACAAGAGGCTAGGTAAATAGGGACCCAATTCCCATGGGCAGGACAATATCTTAGCTCAGGTGAGTCACTCAGCGGGGACTCGAACGCTTTAAGATAGGGACATTAGTCTTTACAAAACAGGGTCAATCTCACGTAAAGAAACATCACACTTTAACAAAGGGAAAGGATCGCTATACAATACCCAGACCAATTGCAAAACCTACATAGTACAAGAGGAGCGGGGTTGTGCCTATTCCCCGATGGGGCGGCTGCAACCACCAAATTTATCCAGCCCAGCAACATGTATAAAACATAACAAGAAAAGTGTCCTCTGCGCTTGCAAAACCAATTATCACCCACATTCATACACTCAATCAAACACCAAAAGACTCCTTGTAATCGACCAGAATGGAACGCCTTTAAAAAGGCTAGTCCATACGATCGGGGCAGCAAGTCAGATGGCTTATAAAAAGTGATCTTTTCGTGTGAAGTTTCCACATCACTCACACAGATTTATAGGTTTTGCACTATCAAGTTAGATAACGCAAGTTCAAAAATTGAACAAGCAACTTATCCAAAAAGATGACTAATAAGTTCTAGATATTTAAACCTGTGCTCACCTTTTTGTTGTGATAAGTTGATTTGTCAAATCCCAGTTCAGACACCAAATTGAAATGTTTTCTGAAAAATCACCAACAGGACTGGCCGAGCTCTGTGATGATGGTGGAGATATGTCGCTTTCTTGCCTGATCCTTTGAGCATAAAAAAAGCTATACTCGAGTGAGAACAGAGACCGACACAAGTTGCGGTTTCAAAAGATTTTCTATTCTGAGGTCTGCAAGGAAAGCATTCCCTTTTTGTCACAATGGGAGGGACATAGAATCAATACAGACTAATAAATACTTTCAACGTCGACAATTTAAAGAAAAGTTCAGCCCACAACATATATCAAATATAATTACTTCTGACAGGACAAATAAATGGTTTCTTTTTATTCCTGTCCGTTAAAAAGTTTTTGTGCGTTTTTCTACTATGCTTAGTAATGAGAGCTTTAACAGGATGTCTGATTCTAATTATAATTCTTTGGCTAGCTTCAAGAGGAAATGTGCAGTTAGAAAATATGTGCAGGGTAGCATTGAAAGGGGGTATATTGCCTAAGATATGAATTTGAATCACAGTACATTTGTATATATATTCATACAGGAAATTAAAAATATCTATTGGTGCAAGTTATGTTTGTGTCTGTAAATAAAGTTATTGGCGTTACACGTTGTGCACAGCTCAGCACACACTGTGTATTAATATATCCCCAGATCGTATAAAGTGCTCTGTCTGCATAAGACACGTCTGCTTTCCCTTTTCTTTGTAAATAAAGTTGTGTCCTGCCATCCTGCCCTGGCATTCCTCTGATTACCCCCCCCCCCCCGGAGCCCCTCTTCGCTTCCTCATACTGCCCATGGATCTCCTGTGTTTTCACTTTTTATGATGTGTTTCTTCCTCTGTCACACGCTTCCGGATGCAGAGAGAGGTGGGTACAGCACAGTCTCTTAATGAAATGTTCTACTGAATGCCAGTATCCTTCATGCCGAGTCCGGCACAGTATGATGCCCAGTGTGTTACATACAGCCTGTATGACCACAACTTGTGCATCTATATCTACACTAATCTGAAGTGGAGCCAGTTCCTTTAATGGAGACTCTGCACTCACATGGAGCTGAGCTAGTGTCCTTACATGGATCAGGGAATGTGCACTCACATGGTGCTGAGCTAGTGTCCTCATGGATCAGGGAATGTGCACTCAGATGGTGCTGAGCTAGTGTCTTTACATGGATCAGGGAATGTGCACTCACATGGTCCTGAGCTAGTGTCCTCATGGATCAGGGAATGTGCACTCACATGGTGCTGAGCTAGTGTCCTCATGGATCAGGGAATGTGCACTCACATGGTGCTGAGCTAGTGTCCTTACATGGATCAGGGAGTGTGCGCTCACATGGTGCTGAGCTAGTGTCCGCACATGGATCAGGGAATGTGCACTCACATGGTGCCGAGCTAGTGTCCTTACATGGATCAGGGAATGTGCACTCACATGGTGCTGAACTAGTGTCCTTACACAGATCAGGGAATGCGAATTCTCGATTTGATATTTGGTCATGATCAACCTGGATTAGGTTCTACTTTTCCAAAAATTGAGGACTGTTTTTTTTTTTTACTTGACAAAGTATCAAAGCATTAGCAAAGCCGCCATGTTTTTACGGGCGCTGGTGACCACTTTGGCTCTGCTCTGCTGATGTCCTGTCAAATGCTCCGTCAGTTAAAAAATTCAAGTCCTGTATTTTAGTAAAATCGAGGTCGACCTCAAACCCCATTAAATCGAGGAAATCGCCCAGCCCTAGCAGGCACTTATCAATCTCAGTTTTGTCATGCATAAAGTTTAGTGTTTAAGACACATTCTGTCCCTTTTTTTTTTTGTTACATCACCCAGGGTTCTCCCAACATTTGTCTGTTGTTTGGTTCTTCCCTCTTACTCGTCGTTTCGTTCTCTGTTAGTGCTTCTGTGGTTCCTCCTTGTGTTGTCCTCTGTCCCTGTATATTTGTTTCCTCCTCTTCCTCCTTGTGCCGTCCTGTGTTTCTGTTTCCTCCTATTACTCCTCAGGTTGTCCTCTGTTCATGTTTCTGTGTTTCCTCTTCTCGTGTCATTCTTTGTCCCTGTGTCTGCCTTTCTGTGTTTCCTCCTGTTACACCCAGGGTTGTCCTCTGTCCGTATTTCTGTGGTCCTCCTTGTGTTGTCCTCTGTCCCCGTGTTTCTGTGTTTTCTCATGTTGCACCTTGTGTCATCCTCTGTTTGTGTTTCCTCCTCATGTCTTTTTGTGTTTCCTCCTCTTGCCTGTTTGTGTTTCCTCCTCTTGCTCCTTGTGTCATCCTTTGTCCGTGTCTGTTTTTTCTGTTTATTCTACTTCTTGTGCTGTTCTCTGGTCATGTTTCTGTTTCCCCTTACTCCTCATGTCGTCCTCTGTCCCTGTATCTGCATTTCTTTTTTCCCTCCTCTTCTTCCTCGTGTTTAACTCTGTTAGTGGTTCTGTGGTTCCACCGTGTGTTGTCCTCTGTCCTTGTGTATGTGTTTCCGCCTCCTTATGTTGTCACCTGTCTGTATTTCTGTGTTTCCTCCACTTGCTTCCTCATGTCGTCCTCTGTTCATGTGTCAGTGTTTCCTCCTCTAACTCCTCCTGTTGTCCTCTCCGTGTTTCTGTGGCTCCTGATTGTGTTGTCCTCCGTCCCTGTGTCTGTGTTTCCTCCTGTTACTCCCTATGTTGTCCTGTGTTTGTTTCTGTGTTTCCTACGGTCTGTCTCTAACGATTCCTTGTTTCTGCTTCGATCTCTACAGGGACTTTGCTTACGTTGCGAGAGACAAACTGTCCCAGTTATTAAAGTGTCATGTTTTCCGGTGTGAGTCCCCCGCCAAAGCCATTGCGACTGGCCTGCACCGCGTCTGTTCTCGGGTGAGTGGCTACCTCAAATTTTCATGACCCTCCCATATAACAGCCATGTGTGGTAAGGGAACCTGTAGCATTCCCTGGCTCTGCTGTCTGTGTGTCACTGCCCTCGCTGTCTGCGTGTCACTGACCCCGCTGTCTGGGTGTCGCTGCCCCCGCTGTCTGGGTGTCGCTGCCCCCGCTGTCTGGGTGTCGCTGCCCCCGCTGTCTGGGTATCGCTGCCCCCGCTGTGTGCGTGTCGCTTGCCACTGCTGATTTCCATCATTCATTTCATGTAGTTAGTGTCACGTAGTCTCCAGGTGTTGCTACCCCATTCAATGTCACGTACTCACCATGTGTTGCTACCCCTTTCAATGTCACGTGCTCTCCATGTGTTGCTACCCCCGCAAATGATATAGGTTGCCCCTCAAGAATTAACCAAGGTATACAAAGTGACGCACACCTGTGTGGTAAAATAAAACCTTTATTAGAAATTTTCAATTTTTCCAATACGAGTGATGGAAAGTTTGAATTTTATTAAAGACTCAGAGGCGAGTATTTGCACTTTATCGCAACCACAGCAGCAAAGAACAGAAAAAAACATCCCAACATGGGATTCCCCTCCCATTAGTCAAACAGGCTATCCCCTTTCTCAGTCCATAAAAGGGCAGTGCAAGGGTGGCAAATCGTCTTTCTGCAGGCGACGAAAAGCCAGAAACAGAACATCTTTAAAGGAAACCCTATGAAACATTTGCCAGCTGTAAAACTCTAGCAGGAGGCCATCACGGAGCCACAAGGATGCACAAAACACCAGCAAAGCAGTATTGAGAAACAGAAGAATTCCCATTCAACCCCCCCTAACAATAAGAGGCAAGCAGTAACAGCGAACATATCAAGCTGCAAAGGAAACCACAGTCAAAGGTAAATAAACACAGACGATCGACAATGAAACCAATCTATTACAATAATACATAGATAAATGTAACAAAAACCAACACTCCACCCCGGTGGGAGAGGAGGGAAATACTCGCCTTCGAGTCTTTATTAAAATCCAGCTTTCCAACACTTGATAGGAACAGTTGAAATTTTTAAAGCAGAAACTTGGAGGCGAGTATTTGCAAGTGTAACGCAACGAAGCTTGTAATATTAAGCTTGTAAGCGAGTAATATTAAAACAAAAACACGAAAAGTAGATTCCCGTGACCACTCCAACTCTTTCATAAGATTCCCTAGCCGACAGCTAGCCACAAATGCCTACGAAGCCATGGCACCCCTCATGGAATGAGCTCCAAACCGTGACGTATCAACACCTGCCAAACCCAAAAGCCAACTGTGCTAATGTGGTTGGACCAACAGGAGAATGAGGGGGCCGAAAGGACACAAAGGTGAGCAAGGGCGCAGTGACCCCATCCAATTCTCATACTTAACCCAATGGACACAATAAGGGATCGACAGGAAAGGCCAGAAAATTTATGGAACCTATATAAGTCTTTGTACGCCTAGAGCTATTGAAACAGATACCCTCTGGGGTAAAGGAGCTGGCCTGGAAATCCAAAGTCCATACATCGCTAACCCATTTACATGAAATCAAACAGAAATGGACCAACAACTTGGCGGACAATTATCTATGGGACAAATCCTCATTAGGCCAAGAACCAATAAAGTGAAACACCACAGACACATCCCAGATGGTGAAGTACCACGGAATCAGAGGACATACAAACTCCTTTCAACAGACGAAAAACCAGCGAATGTCGTGTAGGAGGTGGAGACATGAAAGGAGCCTCTAGTTAATCAAGACGAGTCGGCTCGGCTGGCAGAGCGGCCCCGCCAGCCCTCCCCAAAACTCTTGGGGGCACCTTTTTAATGGAGATCTCTATCTTATCCAGGGCTGTGAATGTGCCAACATAGGACCCAATGCTTTCACTGAAGCTCTTGCCAAAGAGAAGGCCCTGCGCTTTAGCCCCCAAATCTTTGTCTGCCATAGTAGTTAGCTGCGGATCCATCTTTATCAACATTTTTTTACTCCATTCTTCAGCGATAGCTGTGTTTGCCCCCAACAAGACGGCATATAGACCTCTGTAGCCACCTCGAAACTTCCACCAGGTCAAGCGATTTATCGTTCATCCTCTACTGAATCCAGTCGATAAATCATGGCGGCCACCACATCCAAATCTTTATCCTCACACATCTTTAACGCATGGCCAATGCCACTTTTAGCGGACCAGCCATTTTTCGCCAGATATTTTTGGAAATCCTGTCCTGTCTGTGATTTCACTCTGTGCTCTCTGTCACCTCTCTCTGTCTCTCACCCTGTGCCCTGTAACCTCGCTCTCTCTCGTCCTGTGCTGTGACCTCACCCTGTGCTCTGTCACCTCGCTCTGTCTCTCGCCCTGTGCTCTGTAACCTCGCTCTGTCTCTCGCCCTGTGCTCTGTAACCTCGCTCTCTCTCGCCCTGTGCTGTGACCTCACCCTGTGCTCTATCACCTCGCTGTCCCTGTCGCCCTTTGCTCTGTAACCTCGCTCTGCCTCTCGCCCTGTGCTCTGTAACCTCGCTCTGCCTCTCGCCCTGTGCTCTGTAACCTCGCTCTCCCTGTCGCCCTTTGCTCTGTAACCTCACTCTCCCTGTCGCCCTTTGCTCTGTAACCTTGCTCTGCCTCTCGCCCTGTGCTCTGTAACCTCTCTCTGCCTCTCGCCCTGTGCTCTGTATCCTCGCTCTGCCTCTCACCCTGTGCTCTGTAACCTCGCTCTGCCTCTCGCCCTGTGCTCTGTAACCTCGCTCTGCCTCTCACCCTGTGCTCTGTAACCTCGCTCTGCTTCTCGCCCTGTGCTCTGTAACCTCGCTCTCCCTGTCGCCCTTTGCTCTGTAACCTTGCTCTGCCTCTCGCCCTGTGCTCTGTAACCTCGCTCTGCCTCTCGCCCTGTGCTCTGTAACCTCTCTCTGCCTCTCGCCCTGTGCTCTGTAACCTCGATCTGCCTCTCGCCCTGTGCTCTGTAACCTCACTCTCCCTGTCGCCCTTTGCTCTGTAACCTTGCTCTGCCTCTCGCCCTGTGCTCTGTAACCTCACTCTGCCTCTCGCCCTGTGCTCTGTAACCTCTCTCTGCCTCTCACCCTGTGCTCTGTAACCTCGCTCTGCCTCTCGCCCTGTGCTCTGTAACCTCGCTCTACCTGTCGCCCTTTGCTCTGTAACCTCGCTCTGCCTCTCGCCCTTTGCTCTGTAACCTCGCTCTGCCTCTCACCCTGTGCACTGTAACCTCGCTCTGCCTCTTGCCCTGTGCTCTGTAACCTCGCTCTCCCTCTCGCCCTTTGCTCTGTAACCTTGCTCTGCCTCTCGCCCTGTGCTCTGTAACCTCGCTCTGCCTCTCGCCCTGTGCTCTGTAACCTCACTCTGCCTCTCACCCTGTGCTCTGTAACCTTGCTCTGCCTCTCGCCCTGTGCTCTGTAACCTCGCTCTCCCTCTCGCCCTGTGCTCTGTAACCTCGCTCGCCCTTTGTGCTCTCAGTAACCTCGCTCTGCCCCGTACAGGACGTCTCAGCGAGTGCTTGACCCCTGGCTGTCTCGTTACAGATCATGGCTGACAGGAAGACCATCCGGGTGGTGGACGGGTTCTTCGATCCATCCAGAATGGTGGATGTTCCTTTCCAAGGTTGGTCTGGCTTTGTCTGATCTCGCGGTTACGCGCTCAAGCCGTTCACATGGCCGACCCCAGAGGGAAGATGCGTTATTACAGATACCCAGATGTCACTCGGTGGCGCTGAGTAACTCCAACATGCACAAAATGTAAACGTCTAATAGACCTGTAACCAATCTCTGTACCCCGACCGGGTCACATCTGTCGATGCTACTTCCTTGCTGTTTCTCCCCAACAGACTCTCGTGCCTTTCTCCAGTCCTCAGACGATGCTTATGGGCCAGGACACTTAAAGAGCCTGCTAGCACTCCCAGAAATAAGACGAGGCTGTAGATCTGTAGGTTTTCAGGGTCAAAATGGAACTGGTTTTATTGGGGACAGGCACAGATAGTCATGTGGTCAACATGGGTCATTTACATATACAAAACCTCCCCCTAGAAAATGTTGTGTTTCACCTGTTCTGATTTTATTACTCCTTCTGCTTCATGGCATTTGGGACACAATTAGACTAAGACAGATAATGGGATAAACCGTTATTCAACATTCTTCGATAAGACAGGACAATGACAACCATGGAGGATAAACTGTGGCAGTGTTTGCCTGACAAAGCAGATCAACAAAACTACTCAAATATACAGCAGATATCAAGATACACATGGATCATAGCAAAAGACAATAACTTTATTCAAACATAACACATATTACGCAAACACTCTGCACACGAGAGGGCAAGAAAGTGATATAGAACATCCGTCCTGCACCTGCCAAATACATCTCCAGGTCCATGCACCCCAAGATCAAAGTGACGCACGTCACAAGATCCCATAAAGTCCCAGCAACACCTGTATATATGTGTCCTGGTTATACAGACTCTGTTATGCATGCCGCTCAGTCCTGGTTATACAAGTGTTGTCTCAGTCTGTCGCCCCCTCCTGGTTATATAGTACAGGGGTTGTCGCCCCCTCCCGGTTATACAGGGATTGTCGCCCCCTCCCGGTTATACAGGGATTGTCGCCCCCTCCTGGTTATACAGGATACAGGGGTTGTCACCCCCTCCTGGTTATACAGGGGTTGTCGCCGCCTCCCGGTTATGCAGGGGTTGTCGCCCCCTCCTGTTCATCTTGTCTCCTCTTTTCTCTTCCAGTTGAGTTTCCGGCGCCAAAGAATGAGATTGTTCAGGGCTTCCAGGTCTACTACATCGGCAACGTCCTGGTCAGCAAACCTGTGGGTAAGTCACGGCGCCACCACGTCATAACAGCGGAGTTTACTTAATCAGTGCCCTTACAGAATGAACCATCATTCCCTAGCCGACAGCCAGCCACAAATGCCTACGAAGCCGCGGCACGCCTCATGGAATGAGCTCCAAACCGTGACGTATCAACACCTGCCAAACCCAAAAGCCAACTGTGCTAATGTGGTTGGACCAACAGGAGAATGAGGGGGCCGAAAGGACACAAAGGTGAGCAAGGACGCAGTGACCCCATCCAATTCTCATACTTAACCCAATGGACACAATAAGGGATCGACAGGAAAGGCCAGAAAATTTATGGAACGTATATAAGTCTTTGTACGCCTAGAGCTATTGAAACAGATACCCTCTGGGGTAAAGGAGCTGGCCTGGAAATCCAAAGTCCATACATCGCTAACCCATTTACATGAAATCAAACAGAAATGGACCAACAACTTGGCGGACAATTATCTATGGGACAAATCCTCATCAGGCCGGTTATACAGGGATTGTCGCCCCCTCCCGGTTATACAGGGATTGTCGCCCCCTCCTGGTTATACAGGATACAGGGGTTGTCACCCCCTCCTGGTTATACAGGGGTTGTCGCCGCCTCCCGGTTATGCAGGGGTTGTCGCCCCCTCCTGTTCATCTTGTCTCCTCTTTTCTCTTCCAGTTGAGTTTCCGGCGCCAAAGAATGAGATTGTTCAGGGCTTCCAGGTCTACTACATCGGCAACGTCCTGGTCAGCAAACCTGTGGGTAAGTCACGGCGCCACCACGTCATAACAGCGGAGTTTACTTAATCAGTGCCCTTACAGAATGAACCATCAGAATGCCACATGTCATGCCTGTATCCTGGCAGCCAATCAGATTTCTGATCTAGTGAGATGTGTCAGACCCAGCCCCCTCCACATCCCGCCTCGCTCTTTGACGATGAATAGATGCCAGGCGGCATTCTCCCGGTATAGACACAGACCCTGCAGGGGGATTCTGTGCAGTGCAGGATTCTGGGGGGTGCAGGATTCTGGGGGTGCATGATTCTGTGGGGTTGGCTACTAAAATGGTGTACGGCTTGAAGGAGAAAAGTTACCAGGAAAGGCTTAATGATC
Source organism: Leptobrachium leishanense (assembly GCA_009667805.1). Lineage (NCBI taxonomy): Eukaryota > Metazoa > Chordata > Amphibia > Anura > Megophryidae > Leptobrachium > Leptobrachium leishanense. Next base: position 462,629,344 of record CM019064.1, on the reverse strand, counting down.
TTAACATGTACAGCTTGGAAAAAAGACGAGACAGAGGAGATATGATAGAAACATTTAAATACGTAAAGGGAATCCACAAGGTAGAGGAAGGGAGTATATTTAAAAGGAAACAAAGTAGCAAAACAAGAGGACATAGTCTTAGATTAGAGGGGCAAAGGTTTAAAAGTAACATCAGGAAGCATTATTTTACTGAGAGGGTGGTGGATACATGGAACAGTCTTCCAGTAGAAGTGGTAGAGGCCAAAACAGTAATTGAATTTAAGCAGGCATGGGATAGGCATAAGGCTATCCTAAACAAACGATAAATCCAGGTAAAGTATCCATGTATTTGGGCAGACTAGATGGGCCGAAAGGTTCTTATCTGCCGACATTTTCTATGTTTCTATGATTCAGTGGGGTGCTGGATTCTGTGGGGTGCAGGATTCTGTGTGGTGTATGATTCTGTGGAATGCAGGATTCTGGGGGTGCCAGGCAGTGTGATTCCCGGGTGGGGGTACTTGATGATATTCTGGGGGTGCAGGATTCTGTGTGGTGTCAGGCAGTGTGATTCCCAGGTGGGGGTGCTGGATTCTGGGGGCGCTGTGGATTTCACGTTTTCTCCCTGCGGTTTAGGAATGGAAGTGATTAATCAGACGCTGCAGGCCGCGCTGAGCACCAGCAGAGCCGACTGGATTCCCGTCACTGTCAATGTCGCCTCAGCGACTGTCACCATCATGAGTCGCGAGGTAAGGAGGAGCATGATATTGGGGTGTCCGGTCGCATGCTGGGATATTTTTCTGGTGGGGTGATTTTGGGGTATCCGGTCACACGCTGGGATATATTCTGGTGGGGTGATTTTGGGGTGTCCAGTTGCACGCTGCTATATATTCTGGTGGGTTAATTTTGGGGTGTCAGGTCGCACGCTGGGATATATTCTGGTGGGGTGATTTTGGGGTGTCCGGTCGCTCGCTGGAATATATTCTGGTGGGGTGATTTTGGGGTGTCCGGTCACACGCTGGGATATATTCTGGTGGGATGATTTTGGGGTGTCCGGTCGCATGCTGGGATATATTCTGGTGGGGTGATTTTTGGGGTGTCTGGTCGCTCGCTGGGATATATTCTGGTGGGTTGATTTTGGGGTGTCCGGTCGCACGCTGGGATATATTCTGGTGGGGTGATTTTGGGGTGTCCGGTCACACGCTGGGATGTATTCTGGTGGGATGATTTTGGGGTGTCCGGTCGCATGCTGGGATATATTCTAGGTGGGGTGATTTTTGGGTGGTCTGGTCGCTCGCTGGATATATTCTGGTGGGTTGATTTTGGGGGTCCGGTCGCACGCTGGGATATATTCTGGTGGGGTGATTTTGGGGTGTCCGGTCACACGCTGGGATGTATTCTGGTGGGGTGATTTTTGGGGTATCTGGTCGCATGCTGGGATATATTCTGGTGGGGTGATTTTGGGGTGTCCGGTCACACGCTGGGATGTATTCTGGTGGGGTGATTTTGGGGTGTCCAGTCACATGCTGGGATGTATTCTGGTGGGGTGATTTTTGGGGTATCTGGTCGCACGCTGGGATATATTCTGGTGGAGTGATTATGGGGTGTCTGGTCGGACGATGGGATATATTCCGGTGGGGTGAATTTGGGGTGTCCGGTCACACGCTGGGATATATTCTGGTGGGGTGATTTTTGGGGTGTCTGGTCGCACGCTGGGATATATTCTGGTGGGGTGATTTTGGGGTGTCCGGCTGCATGCTGGGATATATCCTGGTGGGGTGATTTTGGGGTGTCCGGTCGCACGCTGGGATATATTCTGGTGGGGTGATTTTGGAGTGTCCGGTCGCTCGCTGGGATATATTCTGGTGGAGTGATTTTGGGGTGTCCGGCCGCATGCTGGGATATATCCTGGTGGGGTGATTTTGGGGTGTCCGGGCGCTCGCTGGGATATATTCTGGTGGGGTGATTTTGAGGTGTCCGGTCGCTCGCTGGGATATATTCTGGTGGGCTGATTTTGTGTCCTCTCCCATCCAGACGGAGGACACACTCAGTGAGTGCCGTGTGCGGTTCCTCTCCTTTATGGGAGTTGGTAAAGACGTTCATTCCTTCGCTTTCATCATGGCGGAGGCACCGGGGATATTCATGTGTCACATGTTCTGGTGTGAACCCAATGCGGCAAACCTGTCTGAGGCCGTGCAGGCCGCCTGTATGGTAAGAATGGAGCGGGTCTGTCCATCAAACACTCTGGGCTCTGCTTTGTGGTCGCTTCTTGCTTCGTCCTCACGTTTTGCTTTCTCTGCATCACGTCTTTACCTTCAACTTGTGTTTCATTCTCACCCTTTGCATCCTGTGATCTGTCAGGTATTTTCATAAGAAAAACAAAATGGATGACTGTAGCCATCTTGTTTAATCGTAGATCTATTTTTTTATATAATGCAAAGTCTTTTCTCAACTCTCACCTACTTCTAGAATGAACTTACACATTTTTTTTTTAAAACGAGTTAATTTGAAGGTAAACTCATTAGAAGAGTTATGTATGTGTTTAGAAATATAATCGCTAGATATAAAGTGTCTTTATGTGATTTATTGTATAGACTGAGTGCTAAGACATGTCAGATAAAATTTAAAGGTCTGTTTAAAGAGTCCTTGAATTAAAGATATTTTCTTTTTGGGTATAGAAACACACTTATGTTGAAAACATAATCTATGCAAGTATATCTATGTATAGCATTCAATAATTATAAAAAAACTCAGAGTGAAGAAGATAGGCAAACCTATAAGATTAGGCAGAAAGAGGCAAAGCAATTTATAAGAGCTTCCAAAGCACACGCAGAAGAGAAAATAGCTCAGTCAGTAAAAAAGGGGGACAAAACATTTTTTAGATACATAAACGAGAAAAGAAAAGTAAAACAAGGATTAGTTAGATTAAAAACAAAGGAAGGAAGGTATGTAGAAGAGGATAAAAGTCTCGCTGACTGCCTCAATGAATATTTTTGTTCAGTCTTTGCAGAAGAAAAGGAAGGAAAGGGACCTCAGTTAGGAGAAACACTAAAGAGACATTTACATATGAGTTTACAGAGGAGGAGGTTCTAAAGCAGCTGTCTAAAGTAAAGACAAATAAGTCAATGGGGCCTGATGGGATCCATCCTAAATTATTAAAAGAGCTCAGTGATGTAATAGCAAAACCGTTAACAGATTTATTTAACCAATCCTTGTTAACAGGAGTCGTCCAGAAGACTGGAAATTAGCAAATGTTGTGCCCATTTACAAGAAGGGTAGTAGGGAGGAATCTGGGAACTATAGGCCAGTTAGTCTTACGTCAGTAGTGGGGAAATTAATGGAAACCATGTTAAAGAAAGGATTGTTGAACATCTAAAAACACATAGATTACAGGATCAGAAACAACATGGGTTACCTCAGGGAGATCATGCCAAACTAATCTTATTGATTCTTTTGATTCGGTAACAAAAATAATAGACACAGGTGGTGTGCAGTAGACATTGCTTATTTAGATTTCAGTAAGGCTTTTGATACTGTTCAGCATAGAGGCTTATCAATAAATTGCAATCTTTGAGCTTGGATCCAATATTGTTGAATGGATTAGGCAGTGGCTGAGTGACAGACAACAGAGGTTGTGGTAAATGGAGTTTATTCGGCGCAAGGTCTTGTTACCAGTGGGGTACCTCAGGGGTCAGTACTTGGACCCATTCTCTTTAATATTTTTATTAGTGATATTGCAGAAGGTATTAATGGAAAAGTATGTCTTTTTGCTGATGACACAAAGATTTGCAACAGGGTTGGACGTTCCTGGAGGGATCAGCCAAATGACAAATGATTTAGATAAAAACTAAAAAATGGTCAGAGTTGTGGCAATTCAGTTTTAATGTGGATAAGTGCAAGATAATGCACCTGGGACGTAAAAACCAAGGGCTGAATATAGAATATTTGATACAGTCCTAACCTCAACATCTGAGGGTTGGGATTTAGGGGTCATTATTTCAGAGGATCTAAGGGTAAGTAGTAATGTATTAGAGCAGCAGGAAATGCTAGCAGAATGCTTGGTTGTGTAGGAGAGGTATTAGCAGTAGGAAAAGGGAAGTGCTCATGCCACTGTACAGAGCACTGGTGAGACCTCACTTGGAGTACTGTGTGCAGTACTGGAGACCGTATCTCCAGAACGATATAGACATCTTAGGCTAGGGTCAGACTGAGGCAGTGCGAACGCGCGTGCAGCCGCACTTAATCACGGCCGTAGTAGCAGCAGATGCCGGGCAATGACGGCCAATATACGAAGTAGGGTCGCACAAAAGTGCGGCGCAACGCAAGTGGCAAACGAACGCATTTTGTCGAGAACGTGAAACCACTAGTACGGACGTACAGAGTGCGCTGCGTCCACTAGCGGCGTGTGTGCGTGATTGGGAGACGTCAGACGCTGCTAATGTCCGGCAACATAACGTCCAGATGCAAAAAGGGTTTTATTGATGATCCGTACAAAATCACGGACGAAAATGCGCATAGTTATGACCGCTATCGGCGTACTCCGTGAAAAATGCGTCTATTCGTTCGAACGCACTTTTTCACAGACAACGTAAAAATGCGTTCGTCTGACCCTAGCCTTAGAGAGAGTTCAGAGAAGGGCTTCTAAAATGGTGTACGGCTTGAAGGAGAAAAGTTACCAAGAAAGCTTAATGATCTTAACATGTACAGCTTGGAAAAAAGACGAGACAGAGGAGATATGATAGAAACATTTAAATACGTAAAGGGAATCCACAAGGTAGAGGAAGGGAGTATATTTAAAAGAAACAAAGTAGCAAAACAAGAGGCATAGTCTTAGATTAGAGGGGCAAAGGTTTAAAAGTAACATCAGGAAGCATTATTTTAACTGAGCGGGTGGTGGATACATGGAACAGTCTTCCAGTAGAAGTGGTAGAGGCCAAAACAGTAATTGATTTAAGCAAGCATGGGATAGGCATAAGGCTATCCTAACAAAAGATAAATCCAGGTAAAGTATCCATAGTAATTGGGCAGACTAGATGGGCCGAAAGGTTCTTATCTGCCGACATTTTTCTATGTTTCTATGTTATACAAGTACATATGTTTATAATCAATATATATATTCTATATTAGTAGCACAGTAAAATAATAGTAACCCAGGATATTTTTTGTAGAGTATAACTATAGAACTGTATAATTACTAAAGAATAGAAATAAGATGCTGATTTAACTGTAAAGGAATGTTTCTATGTAACTGATGAGGAGTAATTTAGTAAAATTCTGAAATGGTTAGGAGAGAAGATCTTAAAAAATAATTTGACAGGAGAGACCCAAAGTCTAGAATTGTATATGAGGTCCTTTGTTTAACGAGATAGGAGTAGGATTGACCTATGATCTCTGTCATATAATTCAAATAGTATAGAATCAAAAATATTACTAATTAATATTAAATCAACACTGCCATCTTGTGGTGTAGTAAAGGTTGACCGTTTCATGGAATTCTCATAGACATACACTAAGATGAGAAGTACGTAATAAATGACATGAAATTCCTCTATAACTGAACAGAACACAGTGAGTATTGGTCATTACACATCACTTCAACTCAGACTACACTTCACTTCTCTCTCTCGGGACTTCAAATTTTATTTCTTACTCTCATGCATTCACTCTCTCAAATTATTCTACGAGTTATGCTCAAGGAGAAAACTCAGAGACAAAGAAATTAAGATGCATACAAATTTCTAACATATTACAATATCTCACATATTCGTGTACGTGTTCAGGGGTTACGTGTTCAGGGGTTATGGAATGGTGTTGGGCCAGATGAATGTTGGACTTTGAGCTAGTTTTAGCCGCCAGTTCTGTTTTGATGTTCTGGATGATGTGGTTCGATATGTCCTTCCTTGGAAGTAGGGATGAGCTGTTCGGACAGTTCGGGGTTCGACCCGAACTTAGCCTGTTCGAGCAGATCGCGAACACCGAACATTTCCGGGTGTTGCCGCATGTTCGACCACAATGGACCACAATGCATTTTCCCCACTGGCCTGAAGCTCGTAATTGTCTACAGCCTTGCCCTGACCACAGGTCTGGTGCAAGACTGGTTCAACACTATGCCAATCACCGCACAGAGTCCTGATTGGGCAAATTTTGCCCAATCATGGGCTCACAGAGCTAAGTGCCGCAGCACACTATATAACGTTTCCACGCAGCGCTTCTGTACGCATTTCAGAGGAGATTTCAGAGGAGATAGTTGTGTCTTGTTACTGCCGGTCCCTGCACGCTACTGGGGGGGTCTGGGGGTTTTCATTTCTACCAAATATCAGGGAATTTAGGTGATGTGTGTCTTGTCACTGTGCCAGCATTTTTTGGGGTTTACAACTTTCTTTAAAACATTTGTGAATTAAGGTGATCTTCTGGGTCTTCTCACTGTGCCAGCAAGTCTTTTTGGGTCTCATTTCTACCAAATATCAGGGAATTTATGTGATGTGTGTGTCTTGTCACTGTGCCAGCAAGTTTTTTTGGGGTTTACAATTTTAAAACATTTGTGATGTCATTGACCAGGAAGACTCGGCAGCAAATGCCACCTCCAACCTACGCTGCATGGGCTCCCTAATGATGCAAAGCCTGCTAAAGGACCCCAGGAATCGTGCTATCAAGGAGAGGGATCATTACTGGTTGGCAACCCTTCTTGATCCACGATACAAGGGGAAAGTTGCAGAGCTCATCCTGCCCGCAAGAAGGAGCACAGGATTGAAAAAACTTGAGGAGGCTCTAAAGCGACACTTGTGTAACACCTTTCCAGGCACTGGTAGATTACCAAGTGCTGACACACGTGCTTCTGAGGCTGCGGGTGATCAGAGGAATAGCGGTGAAGGCCAGGGCCGATTGACTGATGCTTTTTTAAATTTTTTTAGTCCACGACGCCCAAGGACGTCAAATGTAGGCACCCATTGCCAGTGTCTTCACCATATGGTGCAGGACTACCTGGGGGCAAGGGCAGACCTGGATACCTTTCCAGCAGATGATCCACTGGCTTACTGGGTGATGAGATTGGATCACTGGCCAGAACGTATTATTATTATTATTCTTTATTTATAAAGCGCCAGCATATTCCGCAGCGCTGTATCAATAAGCACAGTACAGAAGGGTTACAATACATTGAACAACATTTGACAAACAGTACAGGAGGAGATGAGGGCCCTATTCCCGTAGGAACTCACAATCTAGGAGGGTTGGGGTTGGAAACAGGAGAGAGGACTGTAAGGTGAGAGTGATTGATGGTTGCGTCAGTGAGTTGGGTGGTAGGCTTCCCTAAATAGGAATGTTTTTAGGGAAGCGTTTGAAGGAAGAGAATTTAGGGGAAAGTCTGACAGTACGAGGGAGAGCGTTCCAGAGAGTGGGGGCTGCGCGTGAGAAATCCTGCAGTCTATCATGGGAAGATGTGATGCGGGGAGAAGCTAGGTGCAGGTCACTGTTTGACCTTAGGGAGCGGGCTGGGGTGTATTTGGTGATTAGTGAGGACAGGTAGTGGGGAGCTGAGTTAGTGAGGGTTTTGTAGGTAAGGATAAGGATTTTGAACTTAATTCTGCAGTAGATGGGGAGCCAGTGAAGGGACTCGCAGAGGGGAGCGGCAGAGACAGAGCGGCGGGTGAGGTGAATTAGCCTGGAGGAGGCGTTCAGGATGGATTGTAGGGGGGAGAGGCGGGACAGAGGGAGGCCAGATAAGAGATTATTGCAATAGTCGAGTCGGGAGATTACCAGGGCGTGTATGAGTTGTTTTGTGGTGACAGCGGTAAGAAATGGCCGAATTCTGGAAATATTACGCAGTTGGTATCGGTAGGAGGAGGAAAGAGACTTGATGTGGGGGATGAAGGAAAGAGCAGAGTCAAGTGTAACTCCAAGACAGCGAACTTGGTTTGATGGGGAGATGGTGATACCCTCCACCGTGATAGAGAAGTCAGGAGGTGGGGAGGCATTGGAGGGAGGAATAAGTAGGAGCTCAGTCTTTGACATGTTGATCTTTAGGTGGTGGGAGGCCATCCAGGAGGAGATGCCAGATAAACAGTCACTGACTTTTGAAAGGACAGGGGGAGAGAGATCAGGGGTAGAGAGGTAGATCTGAGTGTCATCAGCGTAGAGGTGGTAATTAAAGCCAAAGCTGTTGATGATTTTGCCCAGGGAGGAGGTGTAGATGGAAAAGAGCAGAGGACCAAGGACAGAGCCTTGATGTACACCAACAAGTAGAGGCAATGAAGAGGAGGAGTTACCAGCAAAGGACCTGTTGGATAAATAGGAGTCAACCCAAGCAAGTGCAGTGTCACCGAGACCCAGAGAGTTGAGGGTCTGTAGAAGGAGGGGGTGATCAACAGTGTCAAAAGCAGCCGAGAGGTCAAGCAGGATGAGAATAGAATAGTGGCCGTGTTTTTTAGCAGTTAGGAGGCAGTTTCAGTTGAGTGTAGGGGACGGAAGCCAGATTGCAGGGGGTCAAGTAGGGAATTGGAGGACAGGAAGAGGGAGAGGCGGTTGAAGACTAGTTTTTCTCTAAGACCTTAGAGGTAAGGAAGCAGGGATACAGAGCGGTAGTTGGATGGAGAGTTGGGATCGAGGGATGGTTTCTTTAGTAAAGGGGGTAACTAGCGCGTGTTGAAGGCGGATGGAAAGGAGCCAGTGGAGAGAGCTAGGTTGAAGATGTGTGTGAGAGCAGGGGTGAGGGAGGAGGAGAGGGGGAGGAATTAGATGTGAGGGAATGGGGTTGAGCGGGCACGTGGTGAGATGTGAGGAGGACAGTAAGGAATTGACTTCCTCCTCAGTGGCTGGGTGGAAGCGGCAGAGGGTGACAGAGGTGACCTCTGGGAGTGGAGGTGGCAGATAACTATCTTGTGTTGGGATGTTACATAGTTACATAGTTATATAGGCTGAAAAAAGACATGCGTCCATCGGGTTCAGCCTCTCCCACATAACCTACTGCTGTTGATCAAAAAGAAGGCAAAAAACCCAGTCTGAAATGCTTGCCAATATGCAACATACTGGGAAAAAATTCCTTCTTGACCCCAGAATGGCAGTCAGATTTCTCCTTGGATCAAGAAGCTTTTACCCACATATTAAATATTATAACCCTTAATATTCTGTGTCTGCAGGAAGTCATCTAGTCGTTTTTTAAAAGTCTGTACAGACTCTGACCCAACCACCTCAACAGGCAGAGAATTCCACAGCTTTATTGTTCTCACCGTAAAATAACCCTTCCTATGCTTTAAGCTAAATTTTCTTCCTTCCAGTCTAAATGGATGACCCCTTGTCCTATGTATAGTCCTGTTAATGAATAGGTTATCAGACAATGGTTGATAATGGCCCCGTATATATTTATATAAGGTTATCCGATCCCCTCTAAGGCGCCGTTTCTCTAAACTAAACAGGTTTAAGCTTGTTAATCTTGCCTCATAACTTAACCCTTCCATTCCCCTTATTTATTTAGTTGCCCATCTCTGCACATTTTCTAACGCTATAATATCTTTTTTTAAGACCGGTGCCCAAAATCACACGGCATATTCAATGTGCGGCCTGACCATTGATTTATACAGAGGCAAAATTATGTTTTCATCCCGTGAGTGAACTCCCCCTTTAATGCATGCCAATACTTTGCTTGCCTTGGCGGCTGCTGTTTGACATTGCACATTGTTACTTAGTTTGAAGTCTATGATTATTCCCAAATCCTTCTCCTGCTTGGAGTTCCCTAACTCCGTACCATTTAGGGTATAAATTACTTGTGTGTTCTTCACTCCAAAGTGCATAACTTTGCATTTATCTACATTAAATTTCATCTGCCATTTAAGTGCCCAGTCCCCAATCTATCTAAATCCCTCTGTAGCGAAGTAACATCCTGCTCACATTGTATTACTTTTCCTAGTTTTGTGTCATCTGCAAACACTGATACATGACTTTCAATGCCTATCTCAAGGTCATTTATAAATAAATTGAATAGTATTGGTCCTATAACAGACCCCTGACGGACACCGCTTACCACTGGTGTCCATCTTGAAAATGTACCATTTATGACCACTCTCTGTACCCTATCTTTTAGCCAGTTTTCTATCCAAGAACAAGTATTTTCATCTAGACCAATTTTTCTTATTTTAAATAGTAACCTTTTGTGTGGAACTGTGTCGAAAGCTTTGGAAAAATCTAAGTAAATCACATCCACTGCGACCCCCTGATCTATACTTCTACTTACTTCCTCATAGAACGTAATTAGGTTAGTCTGACATGATCTGTGTTTCATGAAACCATGCTAATTTTTGCCAATAACATTATACCTCCCAATAAATTCCTGAATATTATCCCTTAGTAACCTTAAGTAACCTTATGTTGCTTCTGATAGTTAAAGTTTTACTTAGGAAGTAGTCTGCCAGGTCTTGATCGCTGAAGGCAGCTGAGGGGGGAGGTGCAGGTGGTTAGAGGAGGGTGTTGAAGGTGGACCAGAGCCGTTTAGGGTTGGAGGACAGCGTAGATATAAGAGATGAGAAGAAGGATTGTTTGGCCAAGTGGAGGGCAGAGGTGTATGACCGGAGAATAAACTTGAAGTGAACAAATTCAGCTTCAGAGCGGGATTTCCTCCAGGCACGCTCTACGGGAGCATCTTTGCAGGTAGCGAGTCTGGAGGGTGTGCCAGGGCTGAAGCTGGCGGCGTGGGGCCTTATAGAGTCGAAGAGGAGCAAGAGTGTCTAGAGCAGAGATAAGCGTAGTGTTGTAGTGATTAGTGGCAGCATCAGGGCAGGTGAAGGATGAGGTGTGAGGGAGGTGGTGAAGTAGATTGGAGAATTGATGGGGATCCACAGCATGTAGATTTCTGCGAGTGTGTGTGTGTGGGGTGGGGGAGCAGGGTGTTTAGGAAGTCCAGATAGGTTGAAAGAGAGAAGGTGGTGGTCAGAGATGGGGAAAGGACGACAGTTGAACTCAGAAATGGAGCAGAGGTTGGGAAAGACAAGGTCAATAGCGTGACCATCGTGGTGGGTAGGGAGGAGGGAGGATTGTGTGAGTCCAAGGGAGGACGTGAGTGAAAGAAGTTTGGAGGCAGCAGGGGCGGAAGGATCATCAATGGGAATGTTGAAGTTCCCCGAGAATTAGGCATGGAAGATTAGAAGACAGGAAAGTGAGAAAGCCAGGTAGCGAAGTGGTCAAAGAACTGGGAGGTTAGTCCCGGTGGGCGGTAGATGACTGCCACCCTGTGGGCCAGAGGAGAGAACAGGCGGATGCAGTGTGTCTCGAAGGAGAGGGATGGGGGTGGAGGGAGATGCTGGTAGGTGCAGGTGGGAGAGAGCAGGATTCCGACCCCGCCACCATTTCTCTCACCCGGTCTGGGGGTATGGCTCAAGTGTAGACCGCCATGTGAGAGAGCAGCAACGGAGGCCGTGTCAGAGGGAGTTGGCCAGGTTTCAGTTAAAGCTAGGAGGTTGAAGGAGTTTGAAAGGAAGAGGTCATGGATTGCTGTGAGTATGTTGCACACAGAGCGAGCGTTCCAGAGGGCGCAGGAGAACGAGGACAGGCGCTGAGGGATTATGGGAATGCGGTTGCTGGGCTTGCAGGGAGGTGATTTATGTGCGATGGAGATAGGATGAGAGGGAAGTATTGGATGTGTTATGGGGCCAGGGTTAGGGGATATGTCACCTGCATAGAGTAACAGCAGGAGGGTGAGAAAGAGAAGGTGGGAATGGGATTTGTGTGAGTGATTGGCAGCACGAGAGTTAGAGGGAGACCATGTTCTGAGGAAACAAAGGAGCTCATGCGAGGCCATCATGTGGGACGAGAGGAGGGAGGGAGAGATGCAGATAGTGTAGGGGTCGGTGGTAGAGGGGCAGGAGTTCCATTTAAGGAGAAAGGTAGAAGTGAAGAGTAGAAGCGTGAGAGAAAGCATGATATAGATGTGCGTTTACCCATAGTAAAACGTGGGCCTTGCAGTTCCTTCCTCCAGTCCCGCAACTCCAGGAAATCAGCTCTAAACGTGCACTTAGGATGCCACAACTCCAGGAAATCAACTCTAAACGTCCACTCAGGATGCCACAACTCCAGGAAATCAACTCTAAACGTCCACTTAGGATGCCACTTGGGGATGTCACAAGAGCCACGTCTGAAATGGAGCCAGTCTTAGCTGTTATATAGTGCAGACTAATTGCATTCAGGCAGTTAAAAGGTAAACACCTGATGCTGGATGGGCTGTGTCAATAGGGCAGGAGATTCACATGCTAATTAGCAAAGCAAATGGTGGAGAAAGGAGACAAAAATAAATTTAAAAAAAGAGACCAAGGTAACGTTACAATGTGGGGCCTGCAAATACTGGGTGATGGGGGTCTTACCAGCAAAAGTATGCAGGGGATCAGTTGAGATGTGGGTGTCTGTGGATACTGGGTGATAGAGTCTTACCTGTGGAGAGAGGAGACACAGGAATTGGGGATCATGATGGTGGATGGCATAGGGCATAGGAAATCCACTCTAAACGTCCACTTAGGATGCCACTTGGGGATGTCACAAGAGCCACGGCTCAGCTTAGCCAATATGCTATGCAGCTACTAGGTTGCCCTTCATCTAGCGTGCTTTCCGAAAGGACGTTCAGTGCCGCTGGAGGTTTTGTCACAGACAAAAGAGTGCGTCTGTCCACCGACTCTGTAGACCGGCTGACATTTATAAAAATGAATCCGTCCTGGATCAGCAGCTATCAATCCCCTGATGCTGAAGTAATGGAATAGATAGGGGATGTCCTCTTCTGCATTCACAAAACCTCCAGCACTGAACTCTTCCACAATACCACAAAAGGGTTACAGTGTGAAGGCACTTGCTGCCATGAAAGGCACAATATTTGGCTGCACTGACGCCTGTGCCAGATTTATATCATTTTATTTTATTGAACCGCAGGGTCCAACCCTGCACTCTTCCACAATACCACAGAGGGGTTACTGTATGATGATACTTGCTGGCCTGGCATTAAAGGCACAATATCTGGGAGCACTGACGCTCATTACCAGATAAAAAACTTTTCAATATAGGACCGCAAGGTCCACCCTGCACTCTTCTACCATAACACAAAGGGGTTACTGTATGATGATACTTGATGGCCTGGCATTAAAGGCACAATATCTGGGTGCACTAACGCCCATTACCAGATAAAAAACTTTTCAATATAGGACCACATGGTCCACCCTGCACTCTTCCACAATACCACCGAGGGGTTACTGTATGATGATACTTGCTGGCCTGGCACCAAAGGCACAATATCTGGGTGCACTGACTCCCATTACCAGATAAAAAACTTTTCAATATAGGACCACATGGTCCACCCCTGCATTCTTCCACAATACTACAGAGGGGTTACTGTATGATGATACTTGCTGGCCTGGCATTAAAGGCACAATATCTGGGTGCACTGACACCCATTACCAGATAAAAAAAACACTTTTCAATATAGGACCACATGGTCCACCCCTGCACTCTTCCACAATACCACAGAGGGGTTAGGCTAGGGTCAGACGAGCACATTTTCTACGGACTGTGCGTCCGTGCAGTACGGACGTACTTACTGACTGACGACAAGGTAGTGGCCACACAGTCTGTTTTTTTCACTGACGTATTTTTTGACTGATGTAGCAGGAAAATAAATTACAATGAAAGAACATTCTGTCCGTCAAAAATGCTGGACGTATAAATGCAGTCCGTCTGACCTTGTTGCATCACTCACACACAGAGCTATGTGGACGTGGCGCACTCTGCACGTCCGTTCTAGCAGTATTACGTTCTTGCCTAGCCTGCGTCCATTTGCAGCGTCCGTCAGCCCCCGCACTTCTGTGCGGACGTACTTCGTGTGTGGGGCTCCATTAAACACAATTGTATGCTATCACGGACGTACTTATGTGCGGGCAACACGGACGTTAACACTGCGCTCGTCTGACCCCAGCCTTACTGTATGATGATACTTGATGGCCTGGCATTAAAGGCAGAATATCTGGGTACACGGACGCACATTATTACCAGATCAAAAACGTTTCAATATAGGACCACATGGTCCACCCCTGCACTCTTCCACCATACCACAGAGGGGTTACTGTATGATGATACTTGCTGCTCTGGCAGTCTTGCACCAAAGGCAGAATATCTGGGTGCACTGACGCCTTAACCAGATGCATATCTTTTTAATATAGGACCGCATGGTTCACCCCTGCATTCTTCCACAATACCACAGAGGGGTTACTGTATGATAGTACTTGCAGGCCTGGCACTGAAGGCACAATATCTGGGAGCACTGACACTGACGCCTGTATCAGATTCATATCCTCAGAGGGGTTACGGTGTGACGGCACTGTTGCCGACGCTAAAAGCCCAATTTTAAAGCACCTATTGTTACTTTCATCCAAAGCCTGCATAAGTTTCACAATAATTTAGACAAAAAAACACTAAACTTTTTCTGCGTGTCCTAAAATGTCTTTTCATACAGACTGCCGCCCCAAGCAGTTGTTTATGGATAGATTAAAGGAAAAGCATTTACCGTCATATGAAACGTCATTTATTTGTTTTTAAGTGTTTCTATACATCCTAGAAATCCGCCACTTCACGGGCAGGTTATGGGGACCTCCTAGGCACGATATTTGAAGGAATTTTTGGTTTTTATTTTTAACCCTTATTTCATGGAAAACTCACTGTCCCTTTAAAAACGTTTTTTTTTTTACTTTTTGTCCTTGTTTCCTGTCCCCCAGGGCACTACCCGGACCCCCATACACCTTTTATGGCAAATATGTAGCATATATGCCCTCTTGGAGGGCACTCTAAAAAACCGAATTTTCAGCCCCATTGACTTGCATGGGGTTCGGGTTCGGTCCCGAACAAATGGGAAGTTCGGGCTCGAACCGAACTCGGGGAGTGTTCGGCTCATCCCTACTTGGAAGTAGGCAGGATAGGATTATTTTGGAGTGGGTGAACTTTTGCTGTGCAGTGTCTGTTAGTTGTGACAGTTTGTCTGCAATGCCTTTCTGTTGTGTCTGAATGTTGTTTGTACCTGTGTGTATGATGATTTGTTTGGGGTTCGTGAAGTATGGATTTGTGAGGACTTCCATTGTCTGTTCAGTGGTAGCACAATGGATTTTGGTGACTTTCTTTCCTGGGAAGAGCCTTCTTGTGTTTAAGTACTTTCCATTTGAATCCATTATTATTACAGTTTCAGGGGTTTGTTGTCTGGGATTTGTTGGCCGGCTGCTTGTGGGTTCAGGATTTTGTGAGTGGTTTTGGCTGTCACTGATCTCTGTGTTGTATGGAGTTTTATTTGTCTCATGTTTGTTTTCAGGCACTTTGTCTATATTAATCATTGTTGATTCTCTCTCCTGGTTGATGGGCTGTGTTTGTGTCATGTCTTCTCTCAACTGAATATTTTCCTCTTGAAGTTCTTGGATCTTCAGTTGCATGTCCTGTATGGCAGACCTGTGTTCAGATTTCAGGCTGTTAATTTCTTCTCTGAGTTGGTAATCTGCATTTCTGTCACCTGGTTCCCTTTGAAGCTGTTCCTTGAATTGAATGAAGTCTCTTTCTAATTGGGATATGCAATCTCTGAGGATTTCGGGTGAGGGGAGATCTTGACTGGGGCATAATGCAGACATGACTCTGGGGGATTTCTTTGCTAGAATGTGTTCCTCACAGGTCTTACTAGCTGGACTTTCAAGGTCCTTGAACTCCTTGGCTTGTTCTTTAATTTGAGGGAAGAGTTGCTCAAATTCCTCTAAATGGGTCTCAGTGCCTTGTGCCATGATGGTGCCATTGTTATAAATATTTACGGCGAGTATATTACACTCTTTATTTTCCTCATCCCTGACCTTGATCTGGCGGCCCCTGTAGATGCCTCCTTTTGTAATATTATTGTAGTATTTGCAGGAAGCTCTATGCCAGGCCTCAGTGTTCTCCGTATGAAATAATACATTTGTTTTCATTCTACCCTGATCATTATTCGAGAAGTCAGCAAACAGAGTCTCTGGATTTTGTTCAATTTGTAGTTTTTTTTATGACTTTTCTTGCCTGATTGCTCTTTTCTGTCTTTGTGTAAACAAACTCCAAGCTGCCTGTGGCTTGTGTGCTGGAGTCTTTGTTCTGTCTTTTTAAAATGCAGTTTTCCAGGTTGAAGGTAGTTGTATGTTTCAAAAGTGATGTTTCTATATAAATTTGATAATCTTGTCGGTTATTGGTGTTGTGGGAGGATGGTCCTACCTTGTGCTGCTGTCTGCTGGAATCTGTTGCTTTCTGATGCTTGTCGTCTGGATGGACTTGTTGTTTTTAATTTTCTTTTATCTCTTCATTGAATATTCTTTGCTTGTTTGTCTTCTTGCATGACGTCTTTGTTTTCCTGGTTAAATCCTTCAATTCTGCTCATTATAAGGTATAAAATGGGGAAGTTTTCAGGAGCTCATTCTCAGTGCTGCTGCTCGGTGCCAGGTCGGCAGACTAGCTTTGTGTGGAATGGAATATCTTAGACACGGGTCTGAGACTTGTCAGTTTACTTTCAAGAAGACTCAGGACAATTCTAGTGTCAATGCTATACTGGTTGGGGATAAATGGCTGGTGAGCACTACAGAAAGAGAAGCAAATGTTTACCGGAAGGATCTGGTACAAAACAAGAAAGTGTTAATACCTACTCCAGTGATCCTCGTAAAAGTTCCTAAAGAATCAAGAGTTGTTATTGGAGAAATTACTCTTTATCCGGTCGGAAATTAAGTGTGGTATGATGAGATACAAATCGTTGACGCATTCCAAGGACGAGAGATACCTATGAATCAGGATTTGAAATTTCTGCTAGAGAACAAGCCTGATCATACCATTGAACTTCTAATAAAGAAAGATAATTTAACGATTTATACTCCTACTAGTTGTAAAGCCTGCCCAGAGGGCAGTCTATTGTGGATATACTGCCCCTGCTCATGTATACTGCCCCAGCTCGTGGATATTGCCCCAGCACGTGGATACTGCCCCAGCACGTGGATATTGCCCCAGCACGTGGATACTGCCCCAGCACGTGGATACTGCCCCAGAACGTGGATACTGCCCCAGCTCGTGGATACTGCCCCAGCTCGTGGATACTGCCCTAGCACGTGGATATTGCCCCAGCACGTGGATGGATATACTGCCCAGCACGTGGATATTGCCCCAGCTCGTGGATACTGCCCCAGCTCCTGGATATTGCCCAGCACGTGGATACTGCCCCAGCACGTGGATATTGACCCAGCACGTGGATATTGCCCCAGCACGTGGATATTGCCCCAGCACGTGGATACTGCCCCAGCACGTGGATACTGCCCCAGCATGTGGATACTGCCCCAGCACGTGGATACTGCCCCAGCACGTGGATATTGCCCCAGCTCGTGGATACTGCCCAGCACATGGATATTGCCCCAGCACGTGGATTGATACTGCCCCAGCACGTGGATACTGCCCAGCACGTGGATGGATACTGCCCCAGCACGTGGATACTGCCCCAGCACGTGGATACTGCCCCAGCTCGTGGATACTGCCCAAGCTCGTGGATACTGCCCAAGCACGTGGATACTGCCCCAGCACGTGGATACTGCCCCAGCACGTGGATACTGCCCCAGGACGTGGATACTGCCCCAGCACGTGGATACTGCCCCAGCTCGTGGATACTGCCCCAGCTCGTGGATACTGCCCCAGGACGTGGATACTGCCCCAGCACGTGGATACTGCCCCAGCACGTGGATATTGCCCAGCACGTGGATACTGCCCCAGCTCGTGGATACTGCCCCAGCTCGTGGATATTGGCCCAGCTCGTGGATATCGCCCCAGCACGTGGATACTGCCCCAGCACGTGGATACTGCCCCAGCTCGTGGATACTGCCCCAGCTCGTGGATACTGCCCCAGCACGTGGATACTGCCCCAGCACGTGGATACTGCCCCAGCTCGTGGATACTGCCCCAGCTCGTGGATACTGCCCAGCACGTGGATATTGCCGCAGCTCGTGGATATTGCCCCAGCACGTGGATACTGCCCCAGCACGTGGATACTGCCCCAGCACGTGGATACTGCCCCAGCACGTGGATACTGCCCCAGCTCGTGGATACTGCCCCGCTCGTGGATACTGCCCCAGCACGTGGATACTGCCCCAGCACGTGGATACTGCCCCAGCTCGTGGATATTGCCCCAGCCACGTGGATACTGCCCAGCACGTGGATACTGCCCCAGCTCGTGGATATCGCCCCAGCACGTGGATATCGCCCCCCCCGCTCGTGGATATGGCCCCCCCGCTCGTGTGATATGGCCCCCCCGGCTCGTGGATATGGGCCCCCGCTCGTGGATATGGCCCCCCCGCTCGTGGATATGGCCCCCCCCCCCGCTCGTGGATATACTCACCTACATCGGCCCTCCAGCGATGGCGGTCCCGCTTCCAGCGTCCTCTCTCGCTCCGTTGGTCGCCGGGATGACGTCACGAAAGCCTTTGACCCCCGGGTCAAAGCTTTCGTGACGTCATTCCGGCGAACAACGGAGCGAGAGAGGACGCTGGAAGCGGGACCGCCATCGCTGGAGGAGCTAAGGGCCGATGTAGGTGAGTATGTGTAGGCAACATCCCCCTACATTGGCCCGGAGCCTCAGCGGTGGCTGTCGTAGGCTGCTCGGCCGGCCTCCAGGCTTAGGCGAGCCCCCGGCTCGGCTGGGCCTGTAGGCCCAAGCCAAGCCGGGGGCTCGCCTGAGCCTGGAGGCCGCCGAGCAGCCTGCGACAGCCGGAGGACAGTCACCGCTGGAGCTCAGGGCTAATGTAGGTGAGTATGTGCTCTCCACACCCACCCTGCTTACTCAGCCGGTATCCAAGCTTAGGCGAGCCCCCGGCTTGGCTTGGGCCTAGAGGCCCTGCCGAGCCGGGGACTCGCCTGAGCATGGAGGCCGGTCGAGTTGCATGCTCGGCCGTCCTCCAGGCTCAGGTGAGTCCCTGGCTCGGCTGGGCCTCTAGGCCCAAGCCAAGCCGGGGGCTCGCCTGAGCCTGGATGCCGACCAAGCTTAGGCGAGCCCCGGCTTGGCGTGGGCCTAGAGGCCCAGCCGAGCCGGGGACTCGCCTGAGCCTGGAGGACGCCTGAGCATGCAACTCGACCGGCCTCCATGCTCAGGCGGTCCCCGGCTCGGCAGGGCCTCTAGGCCCAAGCCAAGCCGGGGGCTCGCCTAAGCTTGGATACCGGCCGAGCAAGCAGGGTGTGTGTGTGTGTGTAGAGCACATACTCACCTACATCGGCCTCGAGTCCTCCACCGGTTCCACACATACTCACCGACATCGGCCCTTAGCTCCTCCAGCGATGGCGGTCCCGCTTGCAGCATCCTCTCTCTCTCCGTTGCTCGCCAGGATGACGTCACGAAAGCCTTTGACCCCCCGGGGTCAAAGGCTTTCGTGACGTCATTCCGGCGAGCAACGGAGAGAGGATGCTGCAAGCGGGACCGCCATCGCTGGAGGAGCTAAGGGCCGATGTCGGTGAGTATGTGTTAGGCAACATCGGCCCTGAGCTCCAGCGGTGACCTCCTCCGGCCGAGCAGGCTGCTCGGCCGGCCTCTACGCTTAGGCGAGTCCCCGGCTCGGCTGGGCCTGTAGGCCCAAGCCAAGCCGGGGGCTCGCCTAAGCCTAGAGGCCCGCCGAGCAGCCAGCGGCAGCAGGAGGAGGTCTCCGCTGGAGCTCAGGGCCGATTTTGGGGTGTATTTTTTGGGAACTTCGGCCCCGATCCTCCAGCGGTGACCTTCTCCGGCTGCCGCTGGCTGCTCGGCGGGCCTCTAGGCTTAGGCGAGTCCCCGGCTCGGCTGGGCCTGTAGGCCCAAACCGAGCCGGGGGCTCGCCTAAGCCTAGAGGCCGCCGAGCAGCCAGCGGCAGCCGGAGGAGGTCTCCGCTGGAGCTCAGGGCCGATTTTGGGTGTATTTGTTTGGGAACTTCGGCCCCGATCCTCCAGCGGTGACCTTCTCCGGCTGCTGCTGGCTGCTCGGCGGGCCTCTAGGCTTAGGCGAGTCCCCGGCTCGGCTGGGCCTGTAGGCCCAAACCGAGCCGGGGGCTCGCCTAAGCCTAGAGGGCCGCCGAGCAGCCAGCGGCAGCCGGAGGAGGTCTCCGCTGGAGCTCAGGGACGATTTTGGGGTGTATTTGTTTGG
The DNA here is from genome assembly GCA_009667805.1 of Leptobrachium leishanense. NCBI lineage: Eukaryota > Metazoa > Chordata > Amphibia > Anura > Megophryidae > Leptobrachium > Leptobrachium leishanense. The sequence goes on along the minus strand of CM019064.1, from coordinate 462,609,225 downwards.
GAACTTCGGCCCCGATCCTCCAGCGGTGACCTTCTCCGGCTGCTGCTGGCTGCTCGGCGGGCCTCTAGGCTTAGGCGAGTCCCCGGCTCGGCTGGGCCTGTAGGCCCAAACCGAGCCGGGGGCTCGCCTAAGCCTAGAGGGCCGCCGAGCAGCCAGCGGCAGCCGGAGGAGGTCTCCGCTGGAGCTCAGGGCCGATTTTGGGGTGTATTTGTTTGGGAACTTCGCCCCGATCCTCCAGCGGTGACCTTCTCCGGCTGCCGCTGGCTGCTCGGCGGGCCTCTAGGCTTAGGCGAGTCCCCGGCTCGGCTGGGCCTGTAGGCCCAAACCGAGCCGGGGGCTCGCCTAAGCCTAGAGGCCCGCCGAGCAGCCAGCGGCAGCCGAGGAGGTCTCCGCTGGAGCTCAGGGCCGATTTTGGGGTGTATTTGTTGGGAACTTCGGCCCCGATCCTCCAGCGGTGACCTTCTCCGGCTGCTGCTGGCTGCTCGGCGGCCTCTAGGCTTAGGCGAGTCCCCGGCTCGGCTGGGCCTGTAGGCCCAAACCGAGCCGGGGGCTCGCCTAAGCCTAGAGGGCCGCCGAGCAGCCAGTGGCAGCCGGAGGAGGTCTCCGCTGGAGCTCAGGGCCGATTTTGGGGTGTATTTGTTTGGGAACTTCGGCCCCGATCCTCCAGCGGTGACCTTCTCCGGCTGGCTGCTCGGCGGCCTCTAGGCTTAGGCGAGTCCCCGGCTCGGCTGGGCCTGTAGGCCCAAACCGAGCCGGGGGCTCGCCTAAGCCTAGAGGGCCGCCGAGCAGCCAGCGGCAGCCGGAGGAGGTCTCCGCTGGAGCTCAGGGCCGATTTTGGGGTGTATTTGTTTGGGAACTTCGGCCCCGATCCTCCAGCGGTGACCTTCTCGGCTGCTGCTGGCTGCTCGGCGGGCCTCTAGGCTTAGGCGAGTCCCCGGCTCGGCTGGGCCTGTAGGCCCAAACCGAGCCGGGGGCTCGCCTAAGCCTAGGGCCCGCCGATCAGCCAGCGGCAGCCGGAGGACGGTCACCGCTGGAGGATCGGGGCATCTGGCCGTGTAAACACACGGGTAGCTGCGCGCGGCTCGTGCCTTTTTTTTTTTTTTTCACGCGGCCGGCACGCGCAGCTACCTGTGTGTTCTAACGGCCGCTTTCAAATGTCCGTCGCGCATGCGCAGTAGGCTTTTGGCGACGGACAGTTTTTAGCTTATCCTTTTATAGTATAGATGTATTCACAGCTTGATCATCAATTGCTATCTGCTTATTATGGGCCTAGTATTACAGAAATTGTAATGTGTATAGCAATTATGCTTCTAACTGTCTAGATGTTTGTACTAACCAGAAAAGTGCATACATTGAAGTTTAAAAACACTGCATCTTCGATTTATTAAATGAATGAATGAAGAAAGACGTGTTGCGAAAGGTGGAAATCTAGCGTAGTTTTTGGTTAAGTGTGGAAAATATTGCATGCTTCCATCTTGATTACTTTAATATAGAGTCAGATGAAACCAAAGGGGGGTTATGTCAGGTATTTTCATAAGAAAAACAAAATGGATGCCTGTAGCCATCTTGTTTAATTGTATATCTATTTTTTATATAATGCAAAGTCTTTTCTCAACTCTCACCTACTTCTAGAATGAACTTACACATTTTTTTTTTAGAAACGAGTTAATTTGAAGGTAAACTCATTAGAAGAGTTATGTATGTGTTTAGAAATATAATCGCTAGATATAAAGTGTCTTTATGTGATATATTGTATAGACTGAGTGCTAAGACATGTCAGATAAAATTTATAGGTCTGTTTAAAGAGTCCTTGAATTAAAGATATTGTCCTTTCGGGTATAGAAACACACTTATGTTGAAACATAATCTATGAAAGTATATCTATGTTATACAAGTATATATGTTTATAATCAATATATATATTCTATATTAGTAGCACAGTAAAATAATAGTAACTCCAAGATATTTTTGTAGAGTATAACTATAGAACGGTATAATTACTGAAGAATAGAAATAAGATGCTGATTTAACTGTAAAGGAATGTTTCTATGTAACTGATAAGGAGTAATTTAGTAAAATTCTGAAATGGTTAGGAGAGAAGATCTTAAATAATAATTTGACAGGAGAGACCCAAAGTCTAGAATTGAATATGAGGTCCTTTGTTTAACGAGATAAGAGTAACATAGAAACATAGAAACAGTCGGCAGATAAGAACCTTTCGGCCCATCTAGTCGCCCAATTACATGGATACTTTACCTGGATTTATCTTTTATTTAGGATAGCCTTATGCCTATCCCATGCTTGCCAGAGCCAGAAATCTTGCTTGTTTGTACTGTACTGTAGGTGACCAGAAACTTCTTTAAAAATCAGACAATGTGATTTTCTGGATTTTGTTTTCACATTTTGTCTCTCATAGTTGAAGTTACCTATGATGACAATTACAGGCCTCTTTGTTTAGGATAGCCTTATGCCTATCCCATGCCTGCTTAAATTCAATCACTATTTTGGCCTCTACCACTTCTACTGGAAGACTGTTCCATGTATCCACCACCCTCTCAGTAAAATAATGCTTCCTGATGTTACTTTTAAACCTTTGCCCCTCTAATCTAAGACTATGTCCTCTTGTTTTGCTACTTTGTTTCCTTTTAAATGTACTCCCTTCCACTACCTTGTGGATTCCCTTTATGTATTTAAATGTTTCTATCATATCTCCTCTGTCTCGTCTTTTTTTCAAGCTATACATGTTAAGATCATTAAGCCTTTCCTGGTAACTTTTCTCCTTCAAGCCGTACACCATTTTAGTAGCCCTTCTCTGAACTCTCTCGAAGGTGTCTATATCCTTCTGGAGATACGGTCTCCAGTACTGCACACAGTACTCCAAGTGAGGTCTCACCAGTGCTCTGTACAGTGGCATGAGCACTTCCCGTTTCCTACTGCTAATACCTCTCACTACACAACCAAGCATTCTGCCAGCATTTCCTGCTGCTCTATTACATTGACTACTTACCCTTAGATCCTCTGCAATAATAACCCCTAAATCCCTATCCTCAGATGTTGAGGTTAGGACTGTATCAAATAATCTATATTCAGCCCTTGGGTTTTTACGCCCCAGTTGCATTATCTTGCACTTATCCACATTAAAACTCAATTGCCACAGCTTCGACCATTTTTTTAGTTTTCCTAAATCATTTGGCTGATCCCTCCAGGAACGTCAACCCCGTTGCAAATATTTGTGTCATCAGCAAAAAGATGTAGGATTGACCTATGATCTCTGTCATATGATTCAAATATTACTAATTAATATTAAATAAACACTGCCATCTTGTGGTGTAGTAAAGGTTGACAGTTTCATGGAATTCTCATAGACCTACACTAAGACGAGAAATATGCAAATCGAGAAGTACGTAATAAATGACGTGAAATTACTCTATAACTGAACAGAACACAATGAGTATTGGTCATTACACATCACTTCAACTCAGACCACACTTCACTTCTCCCTCTCAGGACTTCAAATTTTATTTCTTACTCTCATGCATTCACTCTCTCAAATTATTCTACGAGTTATGCTCAAGGAGAAAACTCAGAGACAAAGAAATTAAGATGCAAACAAATTTCTAACTTATTATAATATCTCACATATTCTCCAATCCATTCATTATATCCACTGATAACTAAGAAGATTACAGAAATGCTTGAATCCAGATTTGGAACAGGTATATGTATGGAAAGCAAATTTAAGTGGAATTAATTTAAGATATATATATATATGTGGATATATCTTGCAATGAATATAGACTGAGATTTGTCTCAGATTATTGTTAGATCAGAGACTGACATATTTCTAACCTGCAGTATAGAAATATGGGAAGCATCTGATATATATATATAAGGAAATAAATTGTCCTAAAGTATTTGTTACAATAATATATACATAAATATATATATTAAAATGGGAAGAGCTATTGTGATTGAAGTAATAAGCAGGGATATTGTAACCTATAACTTAAAAAGCAGAAGATTAGAAGCTTAATTCTCGTTATTAGGGTAGGATTCACTAAATAAGTTTTCTTACTTATCCTAAAAATAGAATAAGTGATAGCTCATCTTTTGTAGATCCAGGTAGCACAAGGAGATATACATATATATCTACAAGATACTAGCCTGTTTTAAATTTTGGTTTGCTGGGAAATACATGTTAATTGTTTTCTTTAAGCATGATGTTTCTTTAAGCATGATGAACAAACCATCTATGTTAGCTACTAACATATTCTAATTGAAGCTAGAAATCTGTGTGCTGATGGATGATGTTGTTTATTTATCCTTGATTGTTGTGAGATAAATCAATTTGTATACGTAATAAATATATATATATGTATTTTTATCTAGTTACTTGTAGTCATATTTTTGAAAACAAAGCAAATACAATTGAAAAAAAACTTAGGAGACTTGAGAAATACAAACGAGATAAAATTGTTGTTGTTTATATCTCGTGTAAGTTTCTTACCTGATTAATAATCTCCGACCGATCTCGCCCACTAATCATTCTGTCGTCCCCCCCGGCCTTCCAATAATCGTTTTGTCGTTCCCACACCGCTTCTTCCAGTAATCATGTGGTCGTTCACCAGCCTCCCCTTCCAGTTGTCATTCCCCTTCCTCCGTTTCCAGTAGTCATTCCTCTTCCTCCGTTTCAGTAGTCATTCCCCTTCCTTCTCTTCCAGTAGTCATTCCCCTTCCTCCCGTTTCAGTAGTCCTTCCCCTTCCTCCCGTTTCAGTAGTCATTCCTCTTCCTCTGTTTCAGTAGTCATTCCCCTTCCTTCTCTTCCAGTAGTCATTCCCCTTCCTCCCGTTTCAGTAGTCATTCCCCTTCCTCCCGTTTCAGTAGTCATTCCCCTTCCTCCCGTTTCAGTAGTCATTCCCCTTCCTCCCGTTTCAGTAGTCATTCCCCTTCCTCCCGTTTCAGTAGTCATTCCCCTTCCTCCCGTTTCAGTAGTCATTCCCCTTCCTCCCGTTTCAGTAGTCATTCCCCTTCCTCCATTTCCAGTAGTCATTCCTGTTCCTCCCTTTCCAGTAGTCACTCCCCTTCCTCCCTTTCCAGTAGTCACTCACATTCCTCCCTTTCCAGTAGTCATTCCCCTTCCTCCCTTTCCAGTAGTCATTCCACTTCCTCCCTTTCCAGTAGTCATTCTCCTTCCTCCCTTTCCAGTAGTCATTCCCCTTCCTCCCTTTCCAGTAGTCATTCCCCTTCCTCCCTTTCCAGTAGTCATTCCCCTTCCTCCCTTTCCAGTAGTCACTCACATTCCTCCCTTTCCAGTAGTCATTCCCCTTCCACCCTTTCCAGTAGTCATTCCGCTTCCTCCCATTCCAGTAGTCATTCCCCCCCGCCTCCCGTTAGCGTTGTTTTGGCCTGGAGTTTTGTAATCCTTTTTCTGTTTCTTCCTCCTTGTCTTCTCTCAGTTGCGATATCAGAAGTGTCTGGATGCTCGTCCCCTGGGCTCTTCCTGCCTCCCCACTCCTCCTGCTGACTCCGTGGCTCGTCGAGTGGGCTCCAGCATGCGCAGGGGTGTGCAGTCTCTACTTGGCTCTTTCAAAACGAAGCGCCCCGGTGGGCAAACACCGTGACCTCTACAACTCCTGCTACCACCAGTGTCCCTGCTCCCCCGTGTCCTGTGCAGTCCCTCTCCGCTGGCCTCTAGGCTTTCACCATAGGCTAAAGGAGCAGCACAGCGACATCTGATCATCTTTCACAATGTGATGGCAACAGGCACTCCAGGAGCTGGGTTTCCATTAGATTACTAGAGGCCTTATGAATAGCAATAAGGCACTGGGCGGCTGCCAGACCCTCCCCGCTTCCCTGGCAGTTCACCTCTCCCTTGGGAGGCTTTTCTGTGTAGTTGTGTAGATGATATTGTCTCTATAATGGTGTGAGTGTGTGCGTGTGATATACACTTTACTGTATTTATGGTATATATTGCTGCTGGTTCCTGCTTTGTCTTAGTCTCCATAACTTTTCCTGGGCCACTGTATGGCTTGTCTTGTCTGAAGCAGGTGAAGGAGACCTCTTAACGTCAATTGGGTTATTTATAATGTTAACATGGCAGCAGAACCTTCATATCTCCTGGAACCTGGAGCTTCTCCCCAGACAATATGTGTCCTCCAGGGACAGAAGTTCCTTCCCAGACAACTTACTTCCTGGATCGTGAAACTGCTTCCCAGACAATGTGTGTCCTCCAGAGACAGAAGGTCCTTCCCGGACAATTTACCTCTTGGAACCTGGATCTTCTCCTTAGACATTGTACCAAAGGGAGAGGAGATCCATACCAAAAATGATGTATCACCCCAGGGAGACAGAAGATCCTCACCAGACATTTTACCTCCTGAAATCTGAAGCCTCTACCTAGACATTGTCGCCCCCAGAGGCGCATGGGTTCTCAGACATAATACTGCCTAGAGATAGGACTTTCTCCCCAGATGTCTCATAAGCTGGAATCAGAAAAGTCTTCCCAAACATGTCACCGGGAGATGTAAATGTCTCTTTATCACTTGGATTTAGGACCCTCTAGATCAGGGATGTCAAACTCTGCCCCCCCACCCCAGTGTTTCTGAACTACAACTTCCATGATTCCCTGGCCATCTGGCATTGAAAGAATTCTGGGAATTGTAGGCCTCAACATCTGTGGTCCAGAATTTGAGACTTCTGCCCCTTCAGATAGAAACCACTTCTCCGTGCATATTCCGCAATGGGTCAGAAGATTCTCTCCTGGCATCGCATCACCTTGATCAGTCATTGTTACACTTTCCCAAATATCACAACCGTACCCGAATCACAACATTGTGCCCGGACATTCTGTCCTCTGGATTCAGGACCTTCTTCTCATCATCCTCCACCCTAAAAAAGGAAAGCGGCTTTTAATAGTACGAAAACTACGTGATCAACATATCAAGCCAGAACTGATCTACCAGCTGCACGCAGTCTGATTCAGTCATGTTTGGTAACACAGGTGTCATCAGCTTGGTCGGGCGCCTGTTGGAGACCCGGCAGAGTCACCCGGATCTGTCTGTTAAGGAGATAATGGGTTAGGATTTAAATGATACGGTTTCTGCGTCTCTTCAAGATATTGGTGGAGCTTCTTATTGTCACAGATTGCAGCAGAATGGTCCATCTGGGGTCACATTTTCTGTCACTCCATGTCAAATACATACATTTTTATGTTTTCACCCCTAATTGTGCTTCATGGCAAAAACGATAATTTTCATCCTCAATGTGTTTACCTTTAAGCATACTTTGGTATTTTTCTCACGGAACCGGGCTCCCAAAACAACATATGGAACGTGGCTCCCCAGTACGAAACATGGAAGCAGGTTTTTCAGAACTACACATGAAACTAGATTCCACAGAGCTAGATCTCGGACTAAATTCCTCAAACTACATGTGCGACCAGGTTCCCCAAAACTACATGTAGGACCAGGCTCTTCAAAACTAGATGTAGGACCTGGCTCCTCAAAACTACACGTAGGACCAGGCTCTTCAAAACTAGATGTAGGACCTGGCTCCTCAAAACTACACGTAGGACCAGGCTCCCCAAAACTAGATGGGGGACCAGGTTCCTCAAAACTAAACATGAAACCAGGTCCTGCAAAAGTCAAGATGGTACCAGGTCTCCCAGAGTTAGATGTGGGACTCCCTGGAACCAGGCTGCCCAGAACCAGACATGGAACCAGGCTCTTCGATAAACATCTCCAGTCTTGAAGACCTTAGGAGCATATATGAGGTCACAGAGGGACTCGTGATAGGAATGGGTGATGCTGGACACTGGTCCCATCTGAGCATTGTCCACAATAATCAAGACAAACCCTGGACAGAATAGGTTGATTGTAATGGACATGGTGTACATTGTAATAGATACGTTATTGCGAATACTAATCATTGAATGAGTAAAGGTGATGTTTCATTGTCTCCTGGTTGTCCTCTGACCAGATGCAGGTTTGTTTTCCTGGTTGGCCAGGTGATATGTGGAAGTCCTCTAAGTGAGCAGATAGAGGTCTGATCTCCTGGTTGGCGCGGAGTCTGGTGAGACGGACAATAAAGCTTCCGGCCTTCCCTGATACTAATTCTGTGACGCTACATGAATCTTATTTGTGCAATTTAAAACCAATGTATATTTTCTAACAATACTAGTGGGTTTCGTCGTCTGCGGAGAAGACTAGATACGGGTTGGGAGCTGATCTCTCTTCTGTCACTGTGTGGAGTGGTTTTGTATGAGAATGTCTGCAATGAAGCAGCTCGGTGGAGTATGTGAGTGTGCGCTCTGCGTGTTTGTAGGGTTTGAGTGTAAGTTGTATATTGAGGTGCAGGTGTCGGGAAATTTGTGTGTCTGCACCACAAGGCTGATGACATGCATTACCTGTGAGAATGCGGGTGTACAGCGAGACCTCTCACAAGGTCATCATTCTCGAGCAGGAGGAGTACTGAGGCTTTACTAACTTCACCTGTTAGACTTCCAAATCCGGGCGATTACTGTGTGCAAATTGTGTAGCTGCTCTGTTCTAGATCAGGATTATTACTCTAGGTGAGTTCAGTATTACTTGTGCCTCCTGTTCTAGATCTGGATGATTACTGTGTGTGATTTCAGTAGTTCCTCAGTTCTAGATCAGGATAATCCTTCTAGGTGAGATCAGTAGCTCTCTTCTCTCTGCTTGTATAGTATTATTCTATACGTGAGGTCAGGATTAATCGTGTTGTCAGTTTTATACTTTGTATACGCACCCATTTCTCATGCAGGTTCCGGAGTCGAGTGGTAGCATAGTGCAGTCCTGTGTCTCCTGCTCTAGAGTAGAATGAGCACTGTCAGTCCAGTATCTCTCCTGTTCTAGATGGAGGTAAGGACTGTGTATGTGCCTCTAGTTCCTGTCCTGAGTGGCACCGTGTGCGAGGGTCCTGTCCTGTGAATGGGAGGTGAATACTGAACGTGAGCTTGTCGGATCGGATTCATTCATATGGTTCTAGAGCAGAATGAACAAGCTATATGGGTGTAGAAACTCTGCTGCAGTCTTTATGTGCTAGAATGGGGAGAGTCCCATGTATGAGATTAGCTGTTCTTTTCTAGTGCAGGATGAGTATCGTATGTGGGTCATAACTGGAAACACTAATTTATGTTGGGGGGGAGGGGTGGCTCTGCTTCTGGGCGAGCTGTGCGTTGTATGATCTACTTCAATAAAATGTTAACTAATAAACAAGCTGTGTGTGTCGTCCTTTCCAACATGAACTCGTGGTCAGACCGGATGTGTGCGACGTCCTTTCCAACATGAACTCGCGGTCAGAGCTGATGTGTGCGTCGTCCTTTCCAACATGAACTCGCGGTCAGAGCTGATGTGTGCGTCGTCCTTTCCAACATGAACTCGCGGTCAGAACTGATGTGTGCGTCGTCCTTTCCAACATGAACTCGTGGTCAGAGCTGATGTGTGTGTCGCCCTTTCCAACATGAACTCGCGGTCAGAGCTGATGTGTGCGTCGTCCTTTCCAACATGAACTCGTGGTCAGAGCTGATTTGTGCGTTGTCATTTCCAACATGAACCCGTGGTCAGAGCTGATGTGTGCGTCGTCCTTTCCAACATGAACTCGCGGTCAGAGCTGATGTGTGCGTCGTCCTTTCCAACATGAACTCGCGGTCAGAGCTGATGTGTGCGTCGTCCTTTCCAACATGAACTCGTGGTCAGAGCTGATGTGTGTGTTGCCCTTTCCAACATGAACTCGCGGTCAGAGCTGATGTGTGCGTCGTCCTTTCCAACATGAACTCGTGGTCAGAGCTGATGTGTACGTCGTCCTTTCCAACATGAACTCGTGGTCAGAGCTGATGTGTGCGTCGTCCTTTCCAACATGAACTCGCGGTCAGAGCTGATGTGTGCGTCTTCCTTTCCAACATGAACTCGCGGTCAGAGCTGATGTGTGCGTCTTCCTTTCCAACATGAACTCGCGGTCAGAGCTGATGTGTGCGTCGTCCTTTCCAACATGAACTCGCGGTCAGAGCTGATGTGTGCGTCGTCTGTTCCAACAATTTTCACCATGTGGTAAAAGCTGGTATTATGTACCCATGCATGGAGCTGTTGTTGCAGGTTTTTGAATGTGTTTGTCTGGAGTGCTCTCTCCATGTTTTTGTTTATATATATATTTAATTTTTTAAAAAATATTTTTTATATATCACTGATATGTTTCTTACTTAGTTTTAGCACCTTTGTTTACCGCACTAAGCGCTTTAATGTCACTTTTATGTGGCACATTATTGGCAAGAATTGCCAACCATAAGATAACATTTCACACCAGAGACATTTGTGCAATTCCAACTCCAATATGCCAGACAAACAGGTGGAATCATTGGAGATAGGAAGTAAGATGATTGGAAGCTGCTGTGCCACATCCAAGATGGCTGCCACCTAAAAGATCCACATCCAAGATGGCCATCGCTTAAAAAGATCCACATCCAAGATGGCCACCACTTAAAAGAACCACATCCAAGATGGCAGCCACCTGAAAGATCTACATCCAAAATGGCTGCCGCCAGTAAGGTCACACCAGAAATGATGTGAAGTTACCCAGCAGAATCTGCGATAGAAGGTCAGGAACCATCTTCCTTCCACCAAGATGGCGGATGCACCATAGAATGCTGCTGCTTTTTTGGAGGCAAAATGAATTTATGTGAGCTCCTAAATACCTGGGAAAGTGCCCTGAGATCTCATTGCTGACTGATGAAGCCGCGGTTGCGGTGAAACGCGTATCAGACTACCCATTTGTTTTCCATTTTCTTGTTTTATCGTGTATCAAGTTAATAAGTCTAGTTTTTATTGAGTTATACATAGTTCGGGGCTCTTTTGTACTCCTGCTTCCAGCTGAAGCCAGATAGCATTGGAGGACCACAAGCCGCAGAGAGGGGTCGGAGGCTACCTGGAAAAGACCTCACAGGCCTGCATCCTTGGAGCCGGATTAAAGGGCTCAAAGCATTGTAAGTACCTCATAGGGGGACATATGGGGATAGTACAGTTATGTGCTGCGCAATGTTGGTTTTTCTCGCTTTTATCCACTTTGCAGTGAACAAGGAGTTCCAGTGATCTCCAACGTTGATCCATAGGCGCCCATACAGACTTTTTCATCCTGAATTAAAAAATTTTTATCAGAAGAACATTTATTTATATATATATATATATATATATATATAATTACTCAAGATCATTGCCACTTGCAGACGACGAGCCACTTGCACTGGTGTGATTTATTTCACTACTAGATTTGAAAACCGCATTGATGTTTTTGCGCTCTTGAGTGTGTTCCTTACGTTGAGTATGTATTTTCCTTTAGTATCTATTTTTTTGGGGATTAACTGTGTCACCACATTTATTTGTAGAGCAGCACTGTATCAGTAATTCTAGTACTTCCCACTTTGAGCACTCTGTGATATAGGGTTTTTCCATTTGTTCTTCTCCGGATGTGTGCGTCGTCCTTTCCAACATGAACTCGCGCTCAGACCGGATGTGTGTGACGTCCTTTCCAACATGAACTCGTGGTCAGACCGGATGTGTGCGACGTCCTTTCCAACATGAACTCGTGGTCAGACCGGATGTGTGCGACGTCCTTTCCAACATGAACTCGCGCTCAGACCGGATGTGTGCGACGTCCTTTCCAACATGAACTCGTGGTCAGACCGGATGTGTGCGACGTCCTTTCCAACATGAACTCGTGGTCAGACCGGATGTGTGCGCCGTCCTTTCCAACATGAACTTGTGGTCAGACCGGATGTGTGCGACGTCCTTTCCAACATGAACTCCTGGTCAGACCGGATGTGTGCGCCGTCCTTTCCAACATGAACTTGTGGTCAGACCGGATGTGTGCGACGTCCTTTCCAACATGAACTCGCGCTCAGACCGGATGTGTGCGACGTCCTTTCCAACATGAACTCGTGTCAGACCGGATGTGTGCGACGTCCTTTCCAACATGAACTCGTGGTCAGACCGGATGTGTGCGCCGTCCTTTCAACATGAACTTGTGGTCAGACGGATGTGTGCGACGTCCTTTCCAACATGAACTCCTGGTCAGACCGGATGTGTGCGCCGTCCTTTCCAACATGAACTTGTGGTCAGACCGGATGTGTGCGCCGTCCTTTCCAACATGAACTTGTGGTCAGACCGTTTGTGTGCGTCCTTTTCAAATTGAACTTGTGGTCAACCTGTGACAGCTGAGCTGTGCGACAAACTGCCCGCTAATCTGAACAGCCGGGCGGTGTATAAGAGCACCCAACAAACATAAACCCTAGAGCTGTTTCATCTATCGTTCGCTAAACGTATGCGGTGCACGTGTAGCTGGTACAGCCACAAACTCTACAATTACTTTCAGGACTTGTGAAAGGTTGTGCACATTTTTACATACAGGTGCACTGAACTCTGGTGTGGCCTAAAAATGAGGTAGTTAGGACACACTGAGCTGCGTGGCCTATTGGCATACAAGCGAGGAAGTTGGGATGCACGGAGCTCCTGTGTGGCATATCCGTGTACAAGCGAGGAATTTGGGATGCACGGAGCTCCTGTGTGGCATATCTGTGTACAAGCGAGGAATTTGGGATGCACGGAGCTCCTGTGTGGCATATCAGTGTGCAAGCGAGGAAGTTGGGACACACAGAGCTCCTGTGTGATATATCCGCATACAAGCGAGGAAGTTGGGACACACAGAGCTCCTGTGTGATATATCCGCGTACAAGCGAGGAAGTTGGGATGCAAGGAGCTCCTGTGTGATATATCAGCGAGGAAGTTGGGACGCACTAATCTCCTGTAGGGTCTATCAGCGTGCAAGCGAGGAAGTTTGGATGCAATGAGCTCCTGTGTGGTCTATCAGCGACCAAGCGAGGAAGTTGGGACACACAGCTCCTGTGTGATATATCGGCGTACAAGCGAGGAAGTTGGGATTCACGGAGCTCCTGTGTGGCATATCCGCGTACAAGCGAGGAAGTTGGGATGCAAGGAGCTCCTGTGTGATATATCAGCGAGGAAGTTGGGACGCACTAATCTCCTGTAGGGTCTATCAGCGTGCAAGCGAGGAAGTTGGGATGCACGGAGCTCCTGTGTGGCATATCCGCGTACAAGCGAGGAAGTTGGGACGCACTAATCTCCTGTAGGGTCTATCAGCATACAAGCGAGGAAGTTGGGATGCACGGAGCTCCTGTAGGGTCTATCCGCGTACAAGCGAGGAAGTTGGGATGCAATGAGCTCCTGTGTGGTCTATCAGCGACCAAGCGAGGAAGTTGGGATGCACGGAGCTCCTGTAGGGTCTATCAGCGTGCAAACGAGGAAGTTGTGATGCACGGAGCTCCTGTGTGGCATATCAGCGTACAAGCGAGGAAGTTGGGATACACGGAGCTCCTGTAGGGTCTATCAGCGTGCAAGCGAGAAAGTTGGGATGCACGGAGCTCCTGTAGGGTCTATCCGCGTACAAGCGAGGAAGTTGGGATGCAATGAGCTCCTGTAGCGTCTATCCGTGTGCAAGTGAAGCGGTTGGGATGCACTAATCTCCTGTAGGGTCTATCAGCGTGCAAGCGAGGCATTTGGAATACAATGAGCTCCTGAGGGGTCTATCAGCAACCAAGCGAGGAAGTTGGGACACACTGAGCACCTGTGTGGCATATCCACGCTATCAATGGGGCAGACACGAGGTGGAGATCAGGGCACGGTGCAGTCTGTCCCGTCCCTCAACACGGAGATTCTATAATCGACACATTACAAGAGCTAAGAGATGCTCCAATGAAACACAGACTCCATGAATGATGCCAGGTGCAGCAATACAAATCGCATTAATTACTCCTTGGCATATTTAACCCCTTCACTGCTGAGCCATTTCACCGCTGTGTGCTGAGCTAATTTTTACCGCTTTCGCTCATCATGTTTAAATACGATTTGAAGCCACATTTTATTACATGACCCAGACATATTATATATCGTTCTTTCCGGCAGACTCCGCAGATTCAGAATATATAATTTTTATATGTATACGTCATGTCCTGTCTGTATATTATGACAAAAATGCAATAAAATTAGAATTTTTAATCATCTGCAGTGTGTAAAGTGTTTTTTTTTTTCACATTTTATCACATGACCCTTTGCGGTTATATTTTCTGTGGGGTGCGATTGTACAAAAATTTGAATTTTTTGGGGGGGGGGAATTACGTGATTTTTAGGAAACGCACCCCATAAAAAAAATCATTAGTGCAACATCATTGTTCACATTATAATTGAAATGGGAACAATATCGCTGCATTAATAAAAACAACACCCAAAAAAAAAACGTTATTTTTTTTAAAATTTATTTAATTTATTTTTTTTAACTTTGTTTTTACTTTAAACATGTCATGTTTGGTATCATTCGAAAGGCCATGCTCAGGCCTTTCGAATGACACCATCCACCGAATGACACCCCCTAGCTGCTACGGTTCTGGAGAACCCCTCAAAGGAATCCCTTATCTCCACCAGGGGATTTCCTTGGGACGCTGAAGTCAGACTGCTGCGGGATCCCGGACAGAGAGAAGAGTATTTCTGCCGGTGCTCCCACAAGCGATGACGTGTGGGGCATGTCCTCCACATATTGCGGGAGTCAATGAGGACGTGTCCCACATGTCATCCGCAGCGAAAGGGTTAAAGAATCAGTGATCAGCGCATCTTCAATAACCAGGCCTGGCCTTAGATATGTGTCAGGGCCGGCCCAAGCCACTGTGCTGCCTGGAGCGATGGATGAAATGCTGCCCCCCCCAAAAAAACTACATGCACGAGCGTATCACAGAGCACCACGGCAATAAAACTCACAGCAATGTGCGGTGTGTATGTACGTGTGTTTTATTACTGTGGAGCTCTGTGATACACTCATACACACCACACATTACTGTATCAAAGAGCTCCACAGTAATAAAACTCACGCTCATACACACCGCACATTACTGTGAGTTTTATTGCTGTGGATTCTGTGATACGCTCATACACACAGCACATTACTGTGAGTTTTATTGCTGTGGAGCTCTGATACGCTCATACACATCGCACATTACTGTGAGTATTATTGCTGTGGAACTCTGATACATTCATACATAGTGTACATTACTGTGAGTTTTATTGCTGTGGAGCCCTGTGATACAGTAATGTGTGGTGTGTATGAATGTATCACAGAGCTCCACAGCAATAAAATTCACAGTAATGTGCGGCGTGTACGAGCGTATCACAGAATACACAGCAATAAAACTCACAGTAATGTGCGGCGTGTACGAGCGTATCACAGAGCTCCACAGCAATAAAACTCCCAGTAATGTGCAGTGCGTATCACAGAGCTCCACAGCAATTAATCTTTTTAGTTACTATGGTAGGTTGAAAGGGAGAGCTAAGTATATGTGAGAGATGTGTGTCACATAAGTAAGGGTAATAGAATGTAATTGTTTCATGTATATTCCTATGTCTTTCCCTTTCCTATACACATTGCAAGGACTTGACTGTATAACGTTAGTCAGCGGGGGGGGGGGGCGCTTTAGAAACCAAGATAAATCTGAATAAAGAGGGGGTGGTATTTTCTTTATAAAACCAAACAATAGGAGATTTCTATAACAAATACATTTTTAAAACCATAAGGTGTTACTCCCAACTGCAGGTATACACGCTAGGTTATGATGCACTCACAGACAATATTTGATTGAAATCACATCACGGTATCTTTTTAACGTTTTCTCCCTTTTGGGGACTCCTCAGGTCTGACGGTTTTCAGATCTCCCAATGATAGGGTTTAAATACCTCTGCGAGTGCGTCATAATCTAGCGTGTATACATGCAGTTGGGAGTAACACCTTATGGTTTTAAAAATGTCTTTGGTATTTTCTTCAGTAGGAAGGGAATGTGTCAACTGCTAGTTTATAGACATGTATCCCTGGTGGATTAATCCAGATCAACCCAGTAGAGCTCTGGATTCCCAGGTCTCGGCATTCCTCTGATTAATGGGGGGCGCTGTCAGCCTACCGTAATGGATGCCACACTATCTAATGCTGATAAGGTAAATTCTATGAGATTGTGAAAACCTGTTGTGTTATCTGAAAGGCTTCTGGCCTGCTGTAAAGACTATCTGAGCAGCATCCCTGTAACTGCCGAGCCCTTACGCTCATACCTGGTGGTGGTGTGCCGCCAGCGGGAGCCTGGAGGAGAGACGTATCCACCCACACGCGGCTTAATCCCACACTCTGCAACTCTTGGGACCCAGCTGGCCGCATGTGTGGCGGCGCTAGTGCAGCCTCACTGATGCCGCTAAAAAAATAGCGCAGCGCCTGTGCCAGCTTCCAAAATTTGCCGCTCCAAAAAATCTGCCGCTTGGCGCACTTGCTCCAACCGGCTCCGTGGACGGGCCGGCCCTGATGTGTGTCATGGAAAGATGGAGGCTCTGACTGAACTTTTTTCAGAAAATCAGCACTTTGGTCCAAGAGGCCAAAGAAAAAGCCTAAACAATTTGTGGCACCAAGAACATACCATGGGAAATACAAATTCACTGACCGAAGCAGATGCTGAGGGAAAATGACACAGATCATGGTCTTACGTTGCTTGAAGAAGCTGAATGAGAGCATCTGGAAACCAGTAATAATTTCATTTGGAAATTGTAACGCGAACCGAACAGCTAAAGGATCTGCCAGCCCACTTTGGGTTTTATGTGTTTCTTTCCTGCTTCGGGCCTACCACAAACCTCAGTATTAGGGATGCACAGATACCGATACTATTATGGTGCCGATACCACACAATTGCTTAAGTACTTGTATTTGTGCAAAGCCCCCAATACTTCTACTGATACCAGAAGCCAGTGCTGGGCTGGCTTGCCGGGAGGTATCAAAGGGGCTGGGACGGCTGGCAGAATACACTAACAGCAGTCCACCAGGCCCTTCCGGCTGACCATGTTGCAGCGAGTGGCTGCCGGAATCTGTAAGTTATAATGCAGCTCCCCTGGGGCTTCCAGCCACTTTCTCACCCTATCTTGTAGAGGTCACAAGATAATACCTTATAATGCATTCCATGCCAGCTGGCCCCAGTGTCTGAGCTCTGGGATATATATATGCATGTATGTATACATGTATCTGAGGTCTGGTGTGGATGTTTATATATATCGGAGGTCTGGTGTGTAAGCGTATATGTATCTAAGGTGTGTGTGTGTGTGGTCAGGGTGTGTGCAGTGGGTAAATGGGGCGTCTGGCCATACATTTCAATATTAACAAACAGGACAGGCTTTCAGCAAAATCTTAAATTATTTATTGGAAAGCATTACATGACATAAATAAAAGTATCGGTACTTGGTATCTGTGAGTAATTAAAAAAATATTGGCACTTTTACTCAGTCTTGAAAAAAAAAATGTTATCGGTGCATCGCTAATGAGTATATTCACATCCAGAGCATGTCTGCTGTGTTTACCCGGAGCTGAATAACGTGGAGACACTGGGATAAATTACAGACACCGCTGATCTGGAAAATGAAATCAGAGAGGGGGGGGGCATTCTGGAGCTTTTAAAATTCATTGTAAAGGGGTGTTTAGTTGAAGTTTTTATCAGCATATCTGTTGTGTTTAGATTTTTTTTTTTTTCGTTTTGGATGTTTTTGACTATTTTGTTTCTTGTCACTTTAAACTGTCTTTTTTTTGTTACAGGTAGTGGTGCACCGAAATTGAAATTTCCGACCGCAACTGAAAATTCGGGATTGGTTCGGCCGAAAATCAGACATGAGAACCTGGGCATGGAGGCCCAGCCAAGCTGGGGACTCGCCTGATCCTGAAGGCCAGCCGAGCAGCTGGGCCTTGAAGAACCAGCCGAGCCAGGGGCTCGCCTGAGCCTGGAGAACAGCCGAGCAGCCTGCTCAGTTGGGCCTCCAGGCCCAGGTTCGAATGGCTGATTGCTCCTTCATACTCACCTACATCCTCCTACTTCAGCCCTGAGCTCCAGCGGTGGCAGTCCTGTGGTGACAGCCCTACGGCAGCCGGTTACCGCTCTCCGTCAGATGCAGGAATGACGTTGCGGAGGTGGAAGCTTTGACCCTGCAGACAGCCGGGACAAAGGCTTACGCAACGTCATCCCTTCGTCTGACGGAGAGCGGTAACCGGCTGCCAGAGGACTGTCACCACAGGACTGCCAACGATGGAGCTCAGGGCAGAAGTAGGAGGATGTAGGTGAGTATGTGCAACGCTCTCACCCCCCCAACAAAATTTGTCACCTGGGCTTGGAGTCCCGCCCGAGCCCCCTGCTCGGCCGGCCTTCAAACTCGGGCGAGTCCCCCTTTTTTTTCTTCTACCGGCCGAATTTTCCATTTCGGCCGAAGCCAAAAGTACCATTTTCGACGGCTAATTTTGGTGGCCGAAGTTTCGGTGCATCCCTAGTGTCAGGTCTTTGGTTATTTTACCATGATTTGTAATTTTGGACCGATCCGAAATATCGGATCCCCGGGTATCGTTTTCGGATCACTTCGTTATACGTTTTTATGTGTGATTATGTGATTTCGGGTGATTTGTAATTTGTGATGGCCGATATATTAATTTTTTTCCAGATCACGTTGTTTTATGTTTACACGTGTTATTCCATATGTTGAGTTGGTTTGTATTCTGTTTTAAAGGGTTATTTAATTTTTTATTAGTTATTTCAGAATGTGAAATAGATTACTGGCAATAAAATGAAGATACCAGCCGTCAACAATTTATTTTTTTAACTGCAGCAAAAGATTTCTTTATGTTTTATGGGGTGAAATTTTAGGTTACCGTACTTTTTTAAATAAACAAGGCTTTTTTCCCCATAGGTTCCAATGTAAAAAAAAAATCACGTTTTTATTAAATATTTCTTAAACTGTTTATTTCACTTACAGCAAAAAGCCATTTTGTTTATTTATTTTTTAAGATTTTTTGGGAATTATTCAGAATTTTTTGTGTCAGTGAAATGCCCTGATTTTCGGTGGTTCAGTCAGCCAGGTTTAAACAGGAGCATCCCATAAGGTGCTTTCAATGTAAAAAATATTTCCCTTTTTATTAAATATTTATTCAACAGCTTCTTTTTTTCACTTGATCAATAAGCCATTTTGTGTATTTATTTTTTTAGGATCTTTTGTCATTTTTCTGAATTTTTTGGGCTTTAAATGATTTAAGAAATATTTAATAAAAACTTTTTTTAAAAAAAAATTGAAACCTATAGCTGAATCCTATAACTTTCAATGTTAAAAAAAAATCCCTGTATTTATTACTTTGAAATCATTTTGTTCCTTTTTTTTTTTTTCATTTTGGGTCATTTTCATTCCGTTTTGTTTTTCTTCATTGGGTCATATCGTTTTGGATCATCTTCCCTTCCATCATTTCGTTTAGTGGTTTTCGTTGTGCTGCCGCGATTCGTAATTTCAGCCAATTCATTATTTCGGCCGGCCGATGTGTGTTTTTTTTCCGAAAAAAAAGTAATAACGAACATGCACATCTTGGACTAAAACAAAAGTTTTGATGATACGAAAATGCACGTCTACTTAGAATATTTTTAACAGTTTCCATGTCTGTAGCGTGTTGTGAACTCACACTCCTAATGTCACATTTTCTACAATAGTACTTTATTTATTAATTGTAAAAGCAGAAAACATTGCAATATTTAGGTTCTCTCTTCATTTCTGGATGTAGGGTTGGTTGTGGTTGTGGATCCTGGTACCCCCAAGCTCAGGATCCTCCATCTGGGTGCCCCTTTCCACTGTACAAGGAGCTGATCATAACCCCCCCCCCCACACAGTGTAGACGACACATAGATTGTGAGATCAATCCTTGCTTCTTGAGCACCAACACTCAAAATGCCTTTATTCAGAGGTTTTCAGTTAGACATTCAAACGTAAGAGCACACCCCTGCATTTCTCTACACCAGAGCCTCCCCACACACACACACCCTGGTCTCCTAACAAAGGAAACTGATAAAGAGTTCTGGTTACAGCCAGATCTGAGGGAGGGGGTGGAAGCAGGACAAATGTTACGTTTTTTTCCCCATGTGTAATCTGTATCTCACACAACACTCTACACGGCAATGAAATGTAAGAAAATTAAACGCAAATAAACTCATGGCCGTTCCATTACAGTGGGATTTTCTGGTGCGTGTTTCGGGAAAGCCCGACACGTAGGACTAGGAAGCCCTTAACCCAGGTCCTATACCAGTCCTTGAGATGGGTTTAGCAACAATAAGAACTATAAGGCAGGGACAACAAAAATTAAAGGGAATTATTACCAGTCCTTAGTATGGCCGGCAATAAACGCAGGAAAGTTAAGAAAACCGAACAGGAGAGCTTGGGGAAGGGGCCTGGCCAAACCAGGCTGCTCGCCTAACGGATAGAGAGCAAAATATCAAGCTCAAACACAAGAGATCAGTCCGATCTCTATTATCGGATAATACACAGAGAAAAGTAACTAAAGGCACATAGGGGTCAGTAAATACTGGAACCATGAAAGGGCAGTGAATCTAGGGTTGAAGAGGTTTAAATCCACCTCCCTGATTTGTGATTGGGCGGCTGGGCCACATGATGCTGGGAATAGCCGTTGCAGGACGTACAACGTCCCCTGCGCAACGGGCCGTTGGTGGCATAAAGATGCTCCGGTCAGTGGCTCACATGCATAGAACGAGCAGACGGCCGGGAGGCACACAACACAGGAGAACAGCGAGGAACGGTACCGGCTCAAGGTTTGACACTGTTACTTGTCGGTTTTACAGACCATCTCCAGCACGGGTTACCTGCTCTGTCTGTGCTATCTGGTCACTGCGTGTTTCCTCAGGTACTTACATGATGATGGAGCGATATGGCACATGGACCATCGGTTAGAACATACAGTAACAGGGGTATATTGACTCCCAGAATAGAATGAAATATTTTGGCAGAAAGCGAAGACAGGACTGGATGGAGTTGACTTTGCTTCTGGCATCATGGGGTGGAATATTAGTCATCATGGCACGAGGCCTCTGGAGATGAGGTGCGAGTTGACTTTATCAATTCATAGGAATTTTGGGAAAGTAATATTGGTAAGTACAGGCTGGCATTTACTTTTTCTCCATAGGAATTTTCTGTCTTCTCGGCTCTGTAACCTGATATCAATACTCCCTGCTTTAAACTCCCACGCCCTGCTGTCAGCCAGAAAGATGAAGTTTGCAGAGCTGGCCTGTGTAGACTGGATTTATTAAAGAGACGGCAGACTGAAAGCGAAACCGACTTTAATGAATAAACTGAAAACATTAACAGCTAGAACACAACGGAAAACATTGTACAATGTGACCATCTGATGGTCAAACCCCTAAACACCATCTTAATATGTAGGAAATCCTTTTGAAATTGGTCAGAAATAGCTGCTATTCACCACAAATGGATGATTTAATCCATCAATATTTCACCATAAACCTTTATAAAAATGTGAGACCAGCGATGAAACCTAAAGTGCCCTGAGGAACACCTTCAAGTCTGTTTTACCTGGGTGTGTAATGACTGTCCATCCTGCATTAAAAAATATCATTTATATAGAGCTAACAAATTCTGTAGCGCAGTACAAAATCAATAAATGGCCTGGGATGTCTTATTCTCATTTGGAATTTTGGCCAAAGAACATTAGGATCTCTGTAGTCCGGGGACCCAGTAGTAGTGTTGTTTTGAAAAAGGGCTTTAAAGCTGAGAAAGTAACTCCGCCCACATGGAAGGACACCGGGAACAGGTTTTTCTCAGTATCCTTCAGCAGCTCCTGTGTGACCTCACAAACACAACAGGCTTGGATGGGGTTACGACTGGCTCTGTAGAGTCCAGTGAACTCCGGGGATGACACCAACATCCGTGCCACTGCTGGTATCAATGAGTTACTAATACAGCGGCTTTGTCAGAATGGAGCTGGTAATGGCGAGCTACGCATGGGAAGCATCTCACAAGTTATCCATTAGCGAGACGCAATTATTGGCTGGGATACTGCCCTTTGACCATCGTGGGATGAAGAGGGGGCTGTGTTTCTTTATAAAGCTATATTCTGTGTGTAGTACAGAGATATGCCTTCCCTCTCTGTTGCGTGTCTAGCTGAGGGTTGTTGGGATGATTCTGAAGAGCTCCTCCACCTCTGGGTAAGGTCACAGTGATACTAGGGCCACCTGCAGGTCTGGATGGGTTACAGGTCTATAGCACAGAAATGGGAGGGATGAAGAAATAGGTTGGATCTGAACCCCATGATTTGGCCAGAACACACTGGGTTCTTGTTACTGGGAGTAACGAGTCATCTTGGTAAAAAAATCTGGAAAAGCAATGATGGCTGCATCTGGGAGATGTTCAATGACGTGTCTGGTACATGGATTACCCGAATCCCACCAGATCAGGGCTGCCCGGCCAGAGTGTCTCTCCAGTAAGTGTCCTTGGGTGATAAACACCCAACGGTATATAATTGTCTACTACACAATATTGGCTGTGGAGTCCAGTGATAACATCACTGCCTTTCGACCATGGGGAAGCAAGTATAAGAATACCATTCAGCACATCTCTCCAATACAACTGCGGAGAAGCAAGTCTCGACTTCACGAGACGCAGGTTCAACCTAACCACCAGGTTGCTGATCTACAAACATGGAAAGACGACTCGATCCCACTCAGTAGACGACAAGCGTGTGTCCTGGGGCAAGACACCAAATGATATGGGCGCGCCTACCTCACAAAACTCTTGTACATCTCATAGATTGTAAATTCCCTCGGGAACAGGGTCCCCCTGAATCAGGTCACATCATCCATGTGTGGTATTCCAATGCATTAACCCCTTGTACACTGATCTTGTAAAGCGCTGGAGAATTTGTGGCGCTATATAAATAAAGGATAATAATGGGATATTAATCCAGTTTTAGCAGGCAGGGCACAGGCATGGACTAGTTCCAGTAAAGTGCTCATTCATGAATGTATGGTGGCTTTACACTGGTAACCCTTCATCAGCCCTTTAGATACCTTCAGGAATGGGCGATTCCCACCATTTGAGGGGAAGAGACTTTTTCAGCCTCTTAATCTTCCCAGTAGTAGAGTGAGAACTGTATGTATGTGTAAGGTCCATGTATAACCTAGATTCAGATACAAATTGTAATTTATGCCCAGTTAAAAGGAGGAGCCAACACCACCCTCAAAAGAGACCCATCATCTCCCATACCCCTTCACTGTGAGAAATGCAATCAGCAGAAAGGAAACCACCACCAACTTCTGAGCAAACCATGTTTAGTGGACAGCTGGTCAGAATAATCTGTGGCATAACATGTCATACACAAAGATCAGAACCCTAAAATTTCAACTTAAACCAATGGATCCTCTAAAACATACAGGGTTATTCAGAGAGCGTGAAAAGCAGGAGAATAACTGGAGAATGAAAAATTCTAGATCAAAATAGCCGATTTGGAAAGTGAGATAAATGGGAGAATTTTTCTGGTTTGGCTATTTTGACCTAGAATTTTTCATTCTCCAGTCATTCTCCTGCTTTTCAACGCTCTCTGAATAACCCTGATAGTTTTATAAGATGCAATAGTACATAAATATTTGGAAAATCTAGATACATATTCTGGTACCCAACCCGAAATGTGGAGAGTTTGTAGGAGTGTGAGAAAAGCAGGTCTGATCTGAAGACGTTGAGATTGTTTTCCATGTACAGATGGTGATTTTGGCTGTGCCTGATGGATCGAATGCTGGTCGTTGGGAGCACAAGGATAAAGATCAATCGACCTCAATTAAAGTGCCTCATCATCACCAGACACTTTGATGGCCGGGAACTTCTTACCAGCAGAAATGATAGGATATCTAGATCGATTAGTTGCAGAGGATTTGACATTTCTTTTTCGCAGGACTTTGATCTTGGAGTGATCCAGTTGGGTGGCGGAGATAGGAGCCTCCGTGTTCAATGGAATGGGAGCAGCAAGAGACGTATCTTCTTCATCGCCCGACCCTTCACTAGACAAAGAATCTGTCGGAGGAACCTCTGCAGCGTTATCAGGGGCGGGTGTAGGTTCAGGAGCGGCTTCTTTCTCAGGGGCAGGTGTAGGTTCAGGAGCGGCTTCTTTCTCAGGGGCAGGTGTAGGTTCAGGAGCAGCTTCTACGTTCTCAGGGGCAGGTGTAGGTTCAGGAGTGGCTTCTGCATTATCAGGGGCAGGTGTAGGTTCAGGAGCAGCTTCTACGTTCTCAGGGGCAGGTGTAGGTTCAGGAGTGGCTTCTGCATTATCAGGGGCAGGTGTAGGTTCAGGAGCAGCTTCTATGTTCTCAGGGGCAGGTGTAGGTTCAGGAGCAGCTTCTACGTTCTCAGGGGCAGGTGTAGGTTCAGGAGTGGCTTCTGCGTTATCAGGGGCAGGTGTAGGTTCAGGAGCAGCTTCTGCGTTATCAGGGGCAGGTGTAAGTTCAAGAGCGGCTTCTACGTTATCAGGGGCAGGTGTAGGTTCAGGAGTGGCTTCTGCGTTCTCAGGGGCAGATGTAGGTTCAGGAGTGGCTTCTGCGTTCTCAGGGGCAGGTGTAGGTTCAGGAGTGTCCTCTGCGTTATCAGGGGCAGGTGTAGGTTCAGGAGTGGCCTCTGCGTTATCAGGGGCAGGTGTAGGTTCAGGAGTGTCCTCTGCGTTATCAGGGGCAGGTGTAGGTTCAGGAGTGGCCTCTGCGTTATCAGGGGCAGGTGTAGGTTCAGGAGTGGCCTCTGCGTTATCAGGGGCAGGTGTAGGTTCAGGAGTGTCCTCTGCGTTATCAGGGGCAGGTGTAGGTTCAGGAGTGGCCTCTGCGTTATCAGGGGCAGGTGTAGGTTCAGGAGTGGCCTCTGCATTCTCAGGGGCAGGTGTAGGTTCAGGAGCGACTTCTGCGTTATCAGGGGCAGGTGTAGGTTCAGGAGAGGCTTCTGCATTCTGAGGGGCAGGTGTAGGTTCAGGAGTGTCCTCTGCGTTATCAGGGGCAGGTGTAGGTTCAGGAGCGACTTCTGCATTCTCAGGGGCAGGTGTAGGTTCAGGAGCGACTTCTGCGTTATCAGGGGCAGGTGTAGGTTCAGGAGAGGCTTCTGCATTCTCAGGGGCAGGTGTAGGTTCAGGAGTGTCCTCTGCGTTATCAGGGGCAGGTATAGGTTCAGGAGTGGCCTCTGCGTTATCAGGGGCAGGTGTAGGTTCAGGAGTGGCCTCTGCGTTATCAGGGGCAGGTGTAGGTTCAGGAGTGTCCTCTGCGTTATCAGGGGCAGGTGTAGGTTCAGGAGTGTCCTCTGCGTTATCAGGGGCAGGTGTAGGTTCAGGAGTGTCCTCTGCGTTATCAGGGGCAGGTGTAGGTTCAGGAGTGTCCTCTGCGTTATCAGGGGCAGGTGTAGGTTCAGGAGGAGTGGCCTCTGCGTTATCAGGGGCAGGTGTAGGTTCAGGAGTGGCCTCTGCGTTATCAGGGGCAGGTGTAGGTTCAGGAGTGTCCTCTGCGTTATCAGGGGCAGGTGTAGGTTCAGGAGTGGCCTCTGCGTTATCAGGGGCAGGTGTAGGTTCAGGAGTGGCCTCTGCGTTCTCAGGGGCAGGTGTAGGTTCAGGAGCGACTTCTGCGTTATCAGGGGCAGGTGTAGGTTCAGGAGTGGCCTCTGCGTTATCAGGGGCAGGTGTAGGTTCAGGAGAGGCTTCTGCATTCTCAGGGGCAGGTGTAGGTTCAGGAGCAACTTCTGCGTTATCAGGGGCAGGTGTAGGTTCAGGAGAGGCTTCTGCATTCTCAGGGGCAGGTGTAGGTTCAGGAGTGTCCTCTGCGTTATCAGGGGCAGGTGTAGGTTCAGGAGTGGCCTCTGCGTTATCAGGGGCAGGTGTAGGTTCAGGAGTGGCCTCTGCGTTATCAGGGGCAGGTGTAGGTTCAGGAGCGACTTCTGCGTTATCAGGGGCAGGTGTAGGTTCAGGAGAGGCTTCTGCATTCTCAGGGGCAGGTGTAGGTTCAGGAGTGTCCTCTGCGTTATCAGGGGCAGGTGTAGGTTCAGGAGTGGCCTCTGCGTTATCAGGGGCAGGTGTAGGTTCAGGAGTGGCCTCTGCGTTATCAGGGGCAGGTGTAGGTTCAGGAGTGTCCTCTGCATTATCAGGGGCAGGTGTAGGTTCAGGAGTGGCCTCTGCATTCTCAGGGGCAGGTGTAGGTTCAGGAGTGGCCTCTGCGTTCTCAGGGGCAGGTGTAGGTTCAGGAGCGACTTCTGCGTTATCAGGGGCAGGTGTAGGTTCAGGAGAGGCTTCTGCATTCTCAGGGGCAGGTGTAGGTTCAGGAGCGACTTCTGCGTTATCAGGGGCAGGTGTAGGTTCAGGAGAGGCTTCTGCATTCTCAGGGGCAGGTGTAGGTTCAGGAGTGTCCTCTGCGTTATCAGGGGCAGGTGTAGGTTCAGGAGTGGCCTCTGCGTTATCAGGGGCAGGTGTAGGTTCAGGAGTGGCCTCTGCGTTATCAGGGGCAGGTGTAGGTTCAGGAGCGACTTCTGCGTTATCAGGGGCAGGTGTAGGTTCAGGAGAGGCTTCTGCATTCTCAGGGGCAGGTGTAGGTTCAGGAGTGGCCTCTGCGTTATCAGGGGCAGGTGTAGGTTCAGGAGTGGCCTCTGCGTTATCAGGGGCAGGTGTAGGTTCAGGAGTGTCCTCTGCGTTCTCAGGGGCAGGTGTAGGTTCAGGAGTGGCCTCTGCGTTCTCAGGGGCAGGTGTAGGTTCAGGAGCGACTTCTGCGTTATCAGGGGCAGGTGTAGGTTCAGGAGAGGCTTCTGCATTCTCAGGGGCAGGTGTAGGTTCAGGAGTGGCCTCTGCGTTATCAGGGGCAGGTGTAGGTTCAGGAGTGTCCTCTGCGTTATCAGGGGCAGGTGTAGGTTCAGGAGTGGCCTCTGCGTTCTCAGGGGCAGGTGTAGGTTCAGGAGCGACTTCTGCGTTATCAGGGGCAGGTGTAGGTTCAGGAGTGGCCTCTGCATTCTCAGGGGCAGGTGTAGGTTCAGGAGCGACTTCTGCGTTATCAGGGGCAGGTGTAGGTTCAGGAGAGGCTTCTGCATTCTCAGGGGCAGGTGTAGGTTCAGGAGAGGCTTCTGCATTCTCAGGGGCAGGTGTAGGTTCAGGAGTGTCCTCTGCGTTCTCAGGGGCAGGTGTAGGTTCAGGAGTGGCCTCTGCGTTATCAGGGGCAGGTGTAGGTTCAGGAGTGGCCTCTGCATTCTCAGGGGCAGGTGTAGGTTCAGGAGCGACTTCTGCGTTATCAGGGGCAGGTGTAGGTTCAGGAGAGGCTTCTGCATTCTCAGGGGCAGGTGTAGGTTCAGGAGAGGCTTCTGCATTCTCAGGGGCAGGTGTAGGTTCAGGAGTGTCCTCTGCGTTATCAGGGGCAGGTGTAGGTTCAGGAGTGGCCTCTGCGTTATCAGGGGCAGGTGTAGGTTCAGGAGTGGCCTCTGCATTCTCAGGGGCAGGTGTAGGTTCAGGAGCGACTTCTGCGTTATCAGGGGCAGGTGTAGGTTCAGGAGCGACTTCTGCATTCTCAGGGGCAGGTGTAGGTTCAGGAGAGGCTTCTGCATTCTCAGGGGCAGGTGTAGGTTCAGGAGAGGCTTCTGCATTCTCAGGGTCAGGTGTAGGTTCAGGAGTGTCCTCTGTGTTATCAGGGGCAGGTGTAGGTTCAGGAGAGGCTTCTGCATTCTCAAGGGCAGGTGTAGGTTCAGGAGCGACTTCTGCGTTCTCAGGGGCAGGTGTAGGTTCAGGAGCGACTTCTGCGTTCTCAGGGGCAGGTGTAGGTTCAGGAGCGGCTTCTGCATTCTCAGGGGCAGGTGTAGGTTCAGGAGCGGCTTCTGCATTCTCAGGGGCAGGTGTAGGTTCAGGAGCGGCCTCTGTGTTCTCAGGGGCAGGTGTAGGTTCAGGAGCGGCCTCTGCGTTCTTAGGGGCAGGTGTAGGTTCAGGAGCAGCTTCTGCGTTCTCAGGAGCAGGTGTGTTTACATGTGCAGCGTTCTCAGGGGAAGGTGTAGGTTCAGGAGCGGCTTCTGCTTTCTCAGGGGCAGGTGTAGGTTCAGGAGCGGCTTCTGCTTTCTCAGGGGCAGGTGTAGGTTCAGGAGCGGCTTCTGCTTTCTCAGGGGCAGGTGTGTTTACATGTGCAGCATTATCTGGGGCAGGGGTGTTTACAGGAGCAGGTGCAGCATTCTCAGGGGCAGGTGTGTTTACAGGAGCAGGTGCAGCGTTCTCAGGGGCAGGTGTGTTTACAGGAGCAGGTGCAGCGTTCTCAGGGGCAGGGGTGTTTACAGGAGCAGGTGCAGCGTTCTCAGGGGCAGGGGTGTTTACAGGAGCAGGTGCAGCATTCTCAGGGGCAGGTGTGTTTACAGGAGCAGGTGCAGCGTTCTCAGGGGCAGGGGTGTTTACAGGAGCAGGTGCAGCGTTCTCAGGGGCAGGTGTGTTTACAGGAGCAGGTGCAGCGTTCTCAGGGGCAGGTGTGTTTACAGGAGCAGGTGCAGCGTTCTCAGGGGCAGGTGTGTTTACAGGAGCAGGTGCAGCGTTCTCTGGGGCAGGTGTGTTTACAGGAGCAGGTGCAGCGTTGTCTGGGGCAGGTGTGTTTACAGGAGCAGGTGCAGCATTGTCTGGGGCAGGTGTGTTTACAGGAGCAGGTGCAGCATTGTCTGGGGCAGGTGTGTTTACAGGAGCAGGTGCAGCATTATCTGGGGCAGGTGTGTTTACAGGAGCAGGTGCAGCATTGTCTGGGGCAGGTGTGTTTACAGGAGCAGGTGCAGCATTATCTGGGGCAGGTGTGTTTACAGGAGCAGGTGCAGCATTGTCTGGGGCAGGTGTGTTTACAGGAGCAGGTGCAGCATTGTCTGGGGCAGGTGTGTTTACAGGAGCAGGTGCAGCATTGTCTGGGGCAGGTGTGTTTACAGGAGCTGGTGCAGCATTATCTGGGGCAGGTGTGTTTACAGGAGCAGGTGCAGCATTGTCTGGGGCAGGTGTGTTTACAGGAGCAGGTGCAGCATTGTCTGGGGCAGGTGTGTTTACAGGAGCAGGTGCAGCATTATCTGGGGCAGGTGTGTTTACAGGAGCAGGTGCAGCATTGTCTGGGGCAGGTGTGTTTACAGGAGCAGGTGCAGCATTATCTGGGGCAGGTGTGTTTACAGGAGCAGGTGCAGCATTGTCTGGGGCAGGTGTGTTTACAGGAGCAGGTGCAGCATTGTCTGGGGCAGGTGTGTTTACAGGAGCAGGTGCAGCATTGTCTGGGGCAGGTGTGTTTACAGGAGCTGGTGCAGCATTATTCGGGGCAGGTGCATATTCAGGAACTACGACTTGTTCAGCATTAGGGGCAGGTGTGTTTTCAGGAGGAACTGCAGCATTTTCAGTCCTGGTTGTAGTCGTGGGAGGCCTTGTTGTAGTAGGCCTGGTTGTAGTAGGAGGCTTGGTTGTAGTGGGAGGCTTGGTTGTAGTAGAAGGCCTGGTTGTAGTAGGAGGCCTGGTTGTAGCACGTGTAGTTGTAATGGTTTCTGGAATTCTTATTACTGGATCTGAAATTTAGCAGAAAAGGTCAGTTTTTTAGCATTTTCTCCACGTATCTTCCTATTAACGTATATTTCTGCTCTCCGTATTAAACATGTTGATTCTACTCACTATAGTTTACACAATATAATGATCAGCCTGTGTCAGACTCAGCTGTCCCTGGGGCAGTTGGAGGAGCCTGGGGATTAGCCTCCTGCCTATGGACCAAGGTGCTACCTGGGGGGGCGGGGTTTGCTAACTGGATTGCCCAGGGAATCCAGGATTTATGTTGACTGTGTTTCTGTATAGTGTACATCTCTGTATTAGCTGTCCTCTGTCTGTATATTGTACTCTTCTGTAGCTACTCCCCCTCTCTGTATATCTTATACTTGTTGCTGTAAGAAGATTCCTTTGTTTCCCTCTAGGATCTAGCAGGCAGGTTGAGATAAGAATGCATAGGTAAACAATAGGTAATTGGGCGACTAGATGGCCTGAAAGGTTCTTATCTGCCGACATTTTCTATGTATTCTGGAAGTGGGAGGGTTGTCTCTCAACTGTGTTTAGCTGTGATTTTCAAATAGTCAGTCTTTGTTTTACGGCTCTAAAACACTGGTCGTGCCTGGTGATTTTAGAGGTTTGAGGTTCAGCTGGGAGAAAGCAAGCATTTGACAGAGGCCTATGTACCCCTTGGTGCTTTCACTCTTTATCTGCTCTAAGCCTGTGACCCTCATCTTCCTCAGATTTGGCTGCCCATGAGTCTTGGACAGGGCAGCCATCAGAAATTTTGGGGCCGCTTACTGACCCTAAGAATGCTCCTCCCCCCACCGTGCTGATTGGCACCAGCAAATTCCACTGAACTTTAACTTTTTTTTTTTGTCTCCAATCTCATAGGGTTTTAAAGAAAAAAAAAAATGTGTCCAAATAATAAAAAGGTCCTTCAACAAAATAAAAAGATTTGTTAAATTTGTTTAAAAAAGTCTAATAAAATGAGTTTATTGGGAAAAAAAATTCTTTAAAAAGCCATTAATACACATATTCCATTTATTACATTGAATACTATGGGGATTCACCGGTTTAAAACCTGTCGAATTGAAACACCGAAAATCCAGGGCATTTCGCCACAATTCAGCGTTCTTTGAATAGAAAACACAATAGTCTATGAAACAATTTAGGTGCTGCCTAATTACACCGTTTTTTTTGCTGTCAATTCACCTGCATTTGGCAAATTCACAGCTAATTGATTAGATGAATCAACAGTGAAATTCACCATTTGGTACAATTTGGAGGTTATAGTAATGATATATGAATCTGCAGTAAAACCTCAATATATCATTTGTTTGGGGCAAATCGCCTCCTTCTCCCCCCTCTAGCTGTTAAGAGATTATTTACACAACCTTTATGTTAACAAGTCACCAAAAACAGCCAAAGCAGAAACATTCTCCCATGCAGCTCATATTCCAAATCAGCTATATTGGTCTAGATTTAGAAATTCTCCTGCAATTCACCTTTTGGTGAATAGACCTGAATGTTTGAGGGGTCATTTATGGATGAGAATAGCAACAATACATTCCATTATTTTTAACGGATTAAACTACAGACGGTAACGTTTCTGTATTCAGCATTTTATCCAGACAGGCACACTCTCCTCCCCATACAGCAATACTGGATTATTTAAATCCCTGACCATTAGATCTAGATATTAGATCAAGTGACCCCATTATTCTATGAGCTATAATATATATATAAGAAAGATACATAAAATAGCAAGAAAGATGGAAAGCATAAAATAAAGAGGGATGAGTGGATAGCATAAAATAAAGAGGGATGAATGATAGCATAAAATAAAGAGGGATGAGTGGATAGCATAAAATAAAGAGGGATGAGTGGATAGCATAAATAAAGAGGGATGAATGATAGCATAAAATAAAAAGACAGGTCTCCCTTTTAGCCCCCCCCCCCCAGGGCTGGTGATCAGAGGAGGCTGCAGGGTCACTTGGCAGGAAGGTGCTGCTCCTGGGGGGGCATCTGGTGGATTTCCAGGGGTGCCTCCTGTCATGGAGCTGATGTAACGCTCCATGTTTCAAACCCCAAGAGACTTCTTGTTCAACTGTATTGTGTGATTTTAAATATATTTTACATCGTTTGGTTTTAGTTTAAATTAGTTTAGTGTAGAATGGCGTAACTTTAGTTTTAAATATACTTATATTCCTGTAGGTAAATGTGTTTCTGTATAGCCAGTATACAAGCTTTACTACTGTGTAATTTATGCAACAGGGCTTTTCCCCTTATCTGGCTGCATGTTTAATTCAAGAAATCTGTGATAGTGTTTGTCTTTAATCTGATGTGTTAGAACAATAGATTATGCAAATGTTGTGTAAACTAAAGGCTAAAGAATGTAAAGAATGTTTATTGTAAATACCTATCTGACATAATGTAATTAGCATTTTAGTAGGACGATGTGCGTCATTTATGCAAATTATGGCTGTTGGATTTCAGCATAAATGGTGGCGTTTTTGTTCATTAAAAGTCAGAACTCTAAGAGACAGAGACAGAGAATCCTGTGTTAAAGCATACAGCCGCGTCTGGTGTTTTATTTCAGTGATGCTATACTATACACTCAACCTCAGAAGGCACCGAGCGGCCTTCTGGAAATTCCTAACGGCTCCAGGGCATCCATACTCCTGACTGGCTGGTGTTCTATCATTTTCAGTTTGCTAGGGGAGGTCCAGGAAAATGACAGAACACCAGAAGCAGAGCGTGACTCACAGAGTGGGAGGAGGAGATCTCACCCTCCCGCGGCATGGTAACTCACTGCCCCTCCTCCTGTGCCACACAGGCCACCAGTAAGGTGTGTACAGTCACTGAGGAGATGTTATGTGAAATTCACATGTCTCCAGGGATGTCTTTAAGGAGGGGCAGTTGCCCCAGGCACAGTCATAGTTGAGGGGCCCAAAGCAGGCTGCTTCGTTTGTGGGCTGCTGGGGCCGTTTTACAGTGGTGGCTCTGTCTTTTGTAGGCCGCAGGCTTCTGTGGAAGCACTGCAGCCTATCTAGGCCCGGTAGGCCCTCTCTGATGATGTCAGAGAGGGCGTGTCACAGGGTGCGGGCCAAACCTGGAGGAAGTTTCCTGACTGCATAGGCCTGGACACACCCAATCACCCTAACCAAAGGACCTCACATGGAGGCTGCAGCTCCTTGTGCTGACTCCACCCCCTCCTTCCACAGACAGAGCCATGAGCCTCCACGTGCTGCTGGAGTATAAGAAGGTATGGGGGGTCCTAGGAGAAAGACAGGACAGGTCCTGATAAAAACTGGCAGCACATCATCCCAATCTCCCTCCAGCTCTCAGCTCAGAGGCTCCTCTCCTTAATGCAGCAAGAGCTGTGCAGGAAGCTGAACCTGCCGGCTGCACATCACAATTAGGGATGAGCTGTTCGGTTCGATCTGTTCAGTGTTCGATTCGAACATCGCCCGTTTGTCTGTTCGTCGATCTCCGAACATTTCCGCATGTTCGTCGCATGTTTGCCCACAATGGACCACATTGCACTTTTCCACTGGCCTGAAGCTTGTAATTGGCTACCGCCTTGCACCTGACCACAGGTCAGGTGCAAGACTATGCCAATCACGGCTCAGAGTCCTGATTGGGCAAATTTTGCCCAATCATGGGCTCACAGAGCTAAGTCCCGCAGCACACTATATAAGGCGTCCCTCGCAGCCCCAGCATGTGTTTTTTGAGAGGAGATTGTTCTGTTAGTGTGTCTTCTCAGTGCCAGCAGCTATTGGGGGGGGGGTCTCACTTCTAGCAGATATCTGGGAATTGTTGTAATTTGTGTCTTGTCAGTGCCACCCATCAGGGGGTCTCACTGATTTATAGGAGGTTCCTGGGAATTGTATTATTTGTGTCTTGTCACTGCCACCCATCAGGGGGTTTCACAGATTTGTAGCAGATATCTGGGAATTGTAATCTGTCTCCGGTCAATGCCACCCATCAGGCGGTCTCACAGATTTGTAGCAGGTTACTGCAAATTTTAATCTGTGTCTTGTCACTGCCACCCATTAGGGGGTCTCACTGATTTATTGGAGGTTTCTGGGAATTGTAATCTGTGTCTTGTCACTGTTGCCAGCTATCAGGGGGTCTCACAGACTTGTAGCAGATTTCTGCAAATTTGAATCTGTGTCTTGTCACTGGCTGTCAGCTATCAGGGTGTCTCACTGAGTTACACCAGAGTTCTGGAAATTTTTAATCTAGATAACACAATTGAATCAGAGTTCTGCATATCTCCAATTTTTATAACAGAGTTGAATCAGAGTTCTGTATATCTTTAATCTATATATCACTCACCATGTCAGAAAGACCAAAAAGGACAGGCAGACGCTCCCAGACACAGATAAGAGGGCAAGCAGCCTCTGTGTCGGGAGGCTGTGCCTCTGGTCTTCGTGGACGTGTTGCATCCTCAGCAGGGGCACGCTTGTCCTTTCTAACCGGTGCTGGCCGTCTTAAGCAGCAGCAACATACAGATGACTTGGTGGATTGACTAACCAGGCCATCCTCATCCTCCCAGTCCTCTGCCAGCCAGGCTTGTAGTTGTTTACAGTCCACCTCAGCTGCCAAAGCATCTAATGCAGCCTCCATGTCCACAGCTACTCCTGTTGTAGCCTCACTATCACACACGGAGGAGTCAGCTGAATTGTTTGACTACAATGACAGTGACATGCTGCTTGAGGATGCGCAGCAAGTACAGTGCTCTGATTCAATCTCTGAGGTTGAGGAAGGGAGTATAATCAACCTAGAGGAAGGGGGTGCCAGTGAGGACACACAAATAACTGGCACTCATGTTGCCCCAGCAGCTGCAGCATACTGCCAGGTTGGATCCAGTGACGAGGAGATAGGGGGTGATGATGACAATGATGATGAGGTCACTGACTCCACCTGGGTGCCAGATCGAACAGAGGAGTCAAGTAAGGAGGAGGAGGCACAACAAACACGAGGCACAACATCCTCTATGACCAACCGTAGCACTAGCCAGTCCAAGGCATCAGATGTCAGAGCTGCTCAGGTGCACAGCGCTGTTGTCTCAAAGCACACATCCAGGAACTCTGCTGTCTGGGAGTTCTTTAAGAAATGTGCAGCAGACCGCAACCTTGCTATTTGTAATCTATGTCAGATGAGGATCAAGCGTGGGAAAGACACCGGACGCTTGGGTACCTTGACCACCTGCCACGCATCCCGTTGGCACAACACTTTGCGTAGGTCCTCCTCACCTGTCTCTACCCACACTATATGTCCTGCCATGTCATTGACTCCAACCTCCACTGACAGGGATGATGCTACAGTAATGGATGTACCAGGTCCTTCCTCACAATGTGACAGCATCCCATCAGCTGAAGATTTACGCAGTCAGATTACGTTGCCCCAGCTGCTGCAGTGTAAGAAAAAATATAGTCCCAACCATCCCCAAGCACAGCGTCTAAATGCTAGCTTAGCAAAATTACTCGCATTACAGCTGCTGCCTTTCCAGCTGGTGGACTCTGCTTCCTTCCGTGAATTTTCTGAATGTGCTGTACCACAGTGGCAGGTTCCAAAATGCCATTTCTTTTCACGGAAGGCCATTCCAGCACTATACCAGCACATGGAAGACAATGTAAACTAATCTTATTAACTTTTTTAATTGGGTAACAAAAATAATAGACACAGGTGGTGCAGTAGACATTGCTTATTTAGATTTCAGTAAGGCTTTTGATACTGTTCCACACAGAAGGCTTATCAATAAATTGCAATCTTTGAGCTTGGATTCCAATATTGTTGAATGGATTAGGCAGTGGCTGAGTGACAGGCAACAGAGGCTTGTGGTAAATGGAGTTTATTCGGCGCAAGGCCTTGTTACCAGTGGGGTACCTCAGGGGTCAGTACTTGGACCCATTCTCTTTAATATTTTTATTAGTGATATTGCAGAAGGTATTAATGGTAAAGTATGTCGTTTTGTTGATGACACAAAGATTTGCAACAGGGTTGACGTTCCTGGAGGGATCAGCCAAATGACAAATGATTTAGGTAAACTAAAAAAATGGTTGGAGCTGTGGCAATTGGGTTTCAATGTGGATAAGTGCAAGATAATGCACCTGGGGCGTAAAAACCCAAGGGCTGAATATAGAATATTTGATACAGTCCTAACCTCAACATCTGAGGAAAGGGATTTAAGGATTATTATTTCAGAGGATCTAAGGGTAAGTAGTCAATGTAATAGAGCAGCAGGAAATGCTAGCAGAATGCATGGATGTGTAGGGAGAGGTATTAGCAGTAGGAAAAGGGAAGTGCTCATGCCACTGTACAGAGCACTGCTGAGACCTCACTTGGAGTAATGTGTGCAGTACTGGAGACCGTATCTCCAGTAGACATGTGCACAGCACAAAATTTCGTTTTAATGGATTAGTCCTAAAATGCAATTTATTTAGTTGCTGAAGAAATTCGTTTTCAGTTCTTTAGTATGAAAACTAATTTCATTCATCCGAAAACCAATGGATACAATTACTATTGTAGTGGCTCCTCAGAGGGCTGAGATCGCTGCTTGTTACAGTATCTCTCACTCTCAGCACAATGTGGGCCATATTACATAGTTGGTGCTAACTTAACCAGAGCTGTCGTAAACTTCCCAGAGCCATTGTAGCCTATGGAGGTTTTCAGTTTACAACAGCTCTGGTTAAGTTAGCACCAACATTGTAATACTGCCCCGTGTCAGGCAAAGCTGTTACAGTAACTGACTGCTGCTCATCACAGAGCTCAGAGTTTCAGTAAAACTAGTAAATAATATTTTTATATATAAGAGGTTAGAACAATATTATTTCCTTGTTTTACTGAAACTCTGAGCGCTGTTAGTCAGTTACTGTTACAGTTGAGCCTGATACATTGTACTGAGATAATGTAACAAGCAACCGATCTCCGCGCTCACAGCCACTGGATTTAAAGGGCTAAAAAAAAGGATCCTCTCTGTATAATGTTTAGAACATCCTCCTGCATTAATTAATACCCCTCTCTGTATAATGTCCCTCTCTGTATAGAACATCCTCCTCAATTTATACCTTTCTCTGTATAATGTATATAACATCCTCCTGCATTAATACACCTCTCTGTATAATATATAGAACATCCTCCTGCATTAATTAATGCCCCTCTCTGTATAGAACATCCTACTGCATTGGCATGTGGAGGGTGCAGAACTTCGGGTACCCCGGGTACCCAGGGCTGGCAGAGCTTCTCAGCCAGGCCAGAAAAGTCTGCAGCCACTTCAGACGGTCATTCCCAGCAAGCGTTCGCCTGGCAGAAATTCAAAGAGAATTCCACCTTCCCACAAACCATCTGATCTGTGACATGCCCACCAGGTGGAACTCGACATTAGCAATGCTGCAGCGCCTGCACAAGCAGGAGAGGGCCATCAACGAGTACCTGTGTGAGTATGGCACAAGGACAGGTTCAGGTCAACTTGGTTCCCCCCCACAGTGGCTGATGATCAAGGATGCATGCACTGTACTGTCACCATTTGAGGAGGCAACGAGGATGGCGAGCAGGGACAGTGACACAATTCCTTTAGTGTTCCTGCTGGAACGCACTCTGCAGGGAATTAGAGATGTGGCACTAGAGGCAGAGCAGCAGGAGGAAGAGGAGGCCTTCCCTAGCTCTCAAGGCCCCAGTCTTTTCACAGACAGCATTCCTGTGGGTCCTCAGATCAGACAGGATGAGGAGGAATATTTAAGTAGTGGGAGCATTGAAGGTGGGGATTCCTCAAGGGAGGGTTTTGTGTGCCCAGAAACACAAGGACTAGTACGTGGCTGGGAGGAGGAAGTGCACGATGGGGTCATCCTCATTGACCAGGAAGACTCGGAAGCTAATGCCACCTCCAACCTACGCTGCATGGGCTCCCTTATCCTGCAAAGCCTGGTAAAGGACCCCAGGATTTGTGCTATCAAGGAGAGGGATCATTACTGGTTGGCAAGCCTTCTTGATCCATGATACAAGGGTAAAGTTGCAGAGCTCATCCTGCCCTCACAGAGGGAGGACAGGATGAAAAACCTGAGGACGCTCTAAAGTGACACTTGTGTAACACCTTTCCAGGCACTGGTAGGTTACCAAGTGATGACACAGGTGCTTCTGAGGCTGCGGTTGATCAGAGGAAGAACGGTGAAAGGGGCCGCTTGTCTGATGCCTTTTCCAATTTTTTTAGTCCACGACGCCCAAGGGACATCAAATGTAGGCACCCTTTGCCAGCGTCTTCACCATATGGTGCAGGACTACCTAGAGGCAAGGGCAGACCTGGATACCTTTCCAGCAGATGATCCATTGGCTTACTGGGTGTTGAGATTGGATCAATTGCCAGAACTTAGCCAATATGCTATGCAGCTACTAGGTTGCCCTTCATCTAGCGTGCTTTCCGAAAGGACATTCAGTGCAGCTGGAGGTTTTGTCACAGACAAAAGAGTGCGCCTGTCCACCAACTCTGTAGACCGGCTGACATTTATAAAAATGAATTAGTCCTGGATCAGCAGCTATCAATCCCCTGATGCTGACATAATGGAATAGATCGGGGATCTCTTCTGCATTCACAAAACCTCCACCACTGCACTCTTCCACAATACCACAAAGGGGTTACGGTGTGAAGGCACTTGCTGCCACCAAAGGCACAATATTTGGGTGCACTGCCACTGATGCCTATATTACCAGATTCATATCATTTTAATATTGGACCGCAGGGTCCAACCCTACACTCTTCCACAATACCACAGAGGGGTTACGGTGTAACGGCACTGTTGCCGACACTAAAGGCCCAATTTTAAAGCACCTATTGTTACTTTCATCCAAAGCCTGCATAAGTTTCACCATAATTTAGCCAAAAAATCACTAAACTTGTTCTGCGTGTCCTAAAATGTCTCCTCTTTTAATACAGACTGCCGCCCCAAGCAGTTGTTTATGAATAAGCATACTCAACTCCATACAGCTTCCAGGGCCAGCCTCTATCACAGTGTCGTCCTAGCTCCCACCTGAACACATCTATCCAAGGCTCCTGCAAGCATACTCAACTCTATACAGCTTCCAGGGCCAGCCTCTATCACAGTGTCCTCCTAGCTCCCACCTGGACACATCTATCCAAGGCTCCTGCAAGGTGATTTGAATCTATGCTTCGCAACGCCTAATACCTTAACTTTCAATGTTTAGTATGTTGCTTTCATAGCACTGTCCATGTTAATTTGTATGTTTATGTTAAAGTAAAATCCCATATAGTGTAACTGTTAAGATATTTTAACTAGACCTGTTTGCTATCATTAATTGCCATATCTTTACCAGTCCTGTTTGCTCTCCGAAATTGCCATATCTTTAATTGCCATATCTTTACCAGTCCTGTTTGCACTCCAAAATTGCCATCTTTTATCAGTTATATTTATTTATTTCCACTCAGCCATGGGCCTGGTATTCTGTGCCCCCTCCCCGCGGTCATGATTCACTGCATTAGAGAATTTATTGCCCCAACATCCCCCAAAGATCCAATGTAATCCTGGATTTCTGTTTCTTCAGCATACTCAACTCCATACAGCTTCCAGGGCCAGCCTCTATCACAGTGTCCTCCTAGCTCCCATCTGGACTTAGTTCCCACCCCCTCCCCTCACCCACCCACCCCACAGTTCTTTTTTCATTTATACCCAACTGGTTTGGTCATGTGATATTTTCAGCTACCAACCTACACCACTCTGGAACTTTACCTACCAGACTCCCTTCCATCTCCTGCTTTCCTTATCAATCCCCTACCTGTCTTCTACTTTTCCTTTTTTCCCTCCCCTTCTCCCACACCACCTTTCTCTAGAAATGTTTTTCCCTCTCTTCCCCCTCTTGCTGCTTCTTTCCACGATCTCCCTTCTCTCTAAATCTGCCCTCCCTCCCTATACACCCTACAAATTACAGCAAGCTGGAAAAGAAACCCAAATACACCATAGCTTGCTCAGCTCCTTTAACTTATCAGCTGAGAGCTGGTGGAGAGTGTTAAAATCCAGCCCTCCCACCCCCACACAACAGAGCTTTAAAACTCTTCAATCACTATTTACCAAAAAGAAAAACATGTCCAAATTCCTTTTTATTCTGCTGCTTGCACTTGCAAATGATGTTGAATCCAACCCTGGTCCAATAGCTGACATCATATTTAATCTCCCCACTAAAAAGGCCTCTCCTTTGTGCATTGCAACATCCGCAGTTTACTCCCTAAACTGGATGAGCTTAAAGCTTGGTGCTTCTATTACAAACCTAAAGTCATTGTGCTGACAGAATCATGGTTAACCCCTAAAGTGCCAGACTCTGCCATAGCAATACAAGAGTATTCATGCTATAGAAAGGACAGAGCTAAGAGAGGAGGGGGAATTGTTATCTATGTTGACAACTCCATAAAGTTCACCCCATTGCAGAATCCTAGCTCCCCGGCAACATTTGATTTCCTTTCTGGTACTATTGAGATCCCATTCAGTAAAACAATTATTGTTGCTGGATTCTACCGCCCACCAAGTTCCCCAGTGCAATCCCTTTCTGACATAACCCAAATTCTTAGTAAATTAGTCGCTCAAAACCAAAAAAGCAAACTGCTGGTCCTCGGCGACTTTAATGTTGATTGGCTGAATCTTAAAAACAATAAACACTGCTCACTTGTTTAAGGCTTTGCAGCTAACACAATCTCCTCCCCCACTCGCATTAATATGAAAAGCCCTAACCACACCTTGCTGGACTGGATTCTCTCCTCATGTTCTGATCGAATACAGGAGGCAGGCGTTCTCGCTAACAGTTTCAGTGATCACTGCCTAGTGTACTGTGTGTGCAAAATAAGGGCCACAAATGTCCACCAAAGGTAATAAT
The DNA here is from genome assembly GCA_009667805.1 of Leptobrachium leishanense. Lineage (NCBI taxonomy): Eukaryota > Metazoa > Chordata > Amphibia > Anura > Megophryidae > Leptobrachium > Leptobrachium leishanense. The sequence continues at coordinate 462,568,904 of CM019064.1, read as the reverse complement.
CACCAGGTCTTTCAAGAAATTTAATCTTGAATCCTTCTTAAATGATCTCAAACAGCTCCCATGGTACAGACTAAACCTAATCCCAGACCTGGACTGTGCAATTGAATACTTTCAAGCAGAGCTCCTGAAAGTCTGGAACACCCATACCCCACTGCGCAAAGTGCGAGTAAAAGGAGCCCATCTCCCCTGGGTTACAGCTGACCTCACGCATATGTACCAGTTTAGATACTCCCTGTGGTCAAAGTTCAAGAGTACTGGATCCACGATCGATCACTGTGAATACCGAAAATGCCAGAATGAATGCACAAAACAAACAAAAATGGCTAAAGCCCAATACTTCAATGAAAATGTAAACAATAACATATCAAACCCCAGAAATTTTTGGAAAATCATAAGCAACATACAAGCTCCCCCCGTCCACTCCCAACCGGCTGCTTTAAAAGTAAACAACCAAACTGTACAACACCCCCTAGATGTAGCAAATGCTTTTAATAATTATTTTGTTGGATGCGCCACCACCCTGATTGCTAAGCTAGGAAATGACACGCAATCAGAAAGGCCGCACGCTGGTCAGGCCCCACCAACAGTGCAAAGACCCGGTAACCCAGAGAAATTCAGTTTTAGATCAGTGCCTGTCAGTGCCATCACTAAACTTCTCCAAAAATGAAATACCAGTCTGGACCCGATCAAATCCCAGCAATGCTGCTGAAAATCAGTGCACCAGCAATTGCAAAACCTGTCGCAACCCTGATTAATGAATCACTGGCGACTGGATACATACCCAAACTCTGGAAGACTGCAAGGGTGGTACTGATCCATAAAAGTGGAGACAATACTTTGGTATCCAACTACCGCCCTATATCACTGCTCCCTGTAATGTCAAAAATTCTGGAAAAATGTGTCTACACTCAATTACGTGATTATTATCAGTATCAGAACTATTTAACCCCGGATCAATCAGGCTTTCGTCCAAACCATTCAACTACAACTGCCCTTTTAAAAGTTTGTAATGATATCCAAGCGGGCATGAAACAAGGAAATCTAACTGGAGCATCTTCCTTGATTTTGCCAAGGCTTTTGACACAGTAGACCATGGCATCCTATTACAAAAACTTAAGAACTCTGGTATTGGTGATAGTGCGTTAACCTGGTTCCAATCATATGTGTCTGATAGGTCTCAATTTGTGTCCATTTCTGACAGCACTTCCCTTCCCCTCCCAGTCACGTGCGGTGTACCCCAAGGCTTGATACTTGGCCCCTTGCTATTCACAATATTCATAAACGATCTGCCCAATGTCTGCAAAGCTTCAACTGTACATACTGTGTGTACGCAGACGACACTGTAATCTATACCAGCAAACCAAATCTCCCACAGCTGGAGGCCGTGCTGCAAGAACAATTCACAGGGGTAGAAAAGTGGATCGCAAATAACAAACTTTTTTTAAATACTGACAAAACTGTAACGATGCTCTTTGGAACAAAACCTAAACTACACAAATTGCAAACACCCCATCTATGTGTTGGGACAAAATCAAATGACACGCTGACCACAGTCACTTCTCTCAAATATCTAGGTATGTGGTTAGACCCAAATCTATCTTTTGGCCCCACATCGAAAAACTCTCATCTAAACTCTACCCCAAACTAGGTGCCCTGTACAGAAACATATCCTGCCTGAGCCCCGCGGTAAGAAAGCAGATTGTACAACAAATGCTTATGCCAGCTATTGAATACGGAGATGTAGTGTATGCAGCCGCCCCACAAACACACCTCCAGAAACTTACTACAGTGTATAACTCATTCTGTCGCTTTGTGCTACAATGTAACTACATGACCCACCATTGTGACATGTTAAAAGAACTAAACTGGCCATCACTGGACTCTAGACGCACCCTTCACCTTTCCAACCTGGTGTTTAAGAGCTTTTCTGGGAAGCTACCACCCTACCTGAATATGCTGCTTCCCCCAGCAGTTCCCTCATCCTATAACCTCAGATCCAGGACCAGCACCTTACTTGCAATACCACAATACAAAAAGAAAATGGCTCGATCCTCATTTTCCTACAGAGCACCGCAAATATGGAATAACCTCCCAGACACCGTCAAATCTTCCCCCAGTCTAAAGTCCCTTAAGACTTCCCTATTAACATACCTCAATACAGAATGCACCTGTAAACATGTAACATAGTGACTATATACAGAATGCACCTGTAAACATGTAACACAGTGACTATATACAGAATGCACCCTTCACCTTTCCAACCTGGTGTTTAAGAGCTTTTCTGGGAAGCTACCACCCTACCTGAATATGCTGCTTCCCCCAGCAGCTCCCTCATCCTATAACCTCTGATCCAGGACCAGCACCTTACTTGCAATACCGCAATACAAAAAGAAAGTGGCTCGATCCTCATTTTCCTACAGAGCACCACAATTATGGAATAACCTCCCAGACACCATCAAATCTTCCCCCAGTCTAAAAGTCCCTTAAGAGCTCCTTACTAACATACCTCAATACAGAATGCACCTGTAAACATGTAACATAATGACTATATACAGAATGCGCCTGTAAACATGTAACATAATGACTATATACAGAATGCGCCTGTAAACATGTAACATAGTGACTATATACAGAATGCACCTGTAAACATGTAACATAATGACTTTATTTCCTCCATATTTATTTTTCTGCTAATCTGTATATTTGGTCTTGTGTTAATTTCTTGCATTTTTACTATTTTGTATTTCTGTAACATTTCAATGTTCTCGAACCCAGGACATACTTGAAAACGAGAGAAATCTCAATGTATCCTTCCTGGTAAAATCCTTTGTAAATAAATAAATAAATAAATAGATTAAAGGAAAACCATTTACCGTCATGTCATTTGAAGTGTCATTTTTTTGTTTTTAAATGTTTCTATACATCCTAGAAATCCGCCACTTCACGGGCAGGTTATGGGGACCTCCTAGGCACGATATTTGAAGGAATTTTTCATTTTTATTTTTAACCTTTATTTCATGGAAAACTCACTGTTCCTTTAACCACTTGAATGCTAAGGACGCGCTCAGCGCGTCCTCAGCATTCCCGCTGGTATGCGGAGGACGCGCTGAGCGCGTCCTCGCATTGGGGTCAGCGTTCGGCCGGGTACCGGCCGATCGCTGGCCCCTCCGGTGCGGGCTGACATCCTGGATGTCAGCCCGGCATCCGGAGCAGTGGCCGCCATTATTAGGTGTCATCGCGCCCCCGCGATGACACCTAATTCAGGCGCCCCCCCGCGCATGTGCGGAGGAGGCGCCTGAAAGGGAGGGGGGGAGGTCCTTCGGACCTCTCTCCCTCCCGATCGGCGGCACACAGGGGCTTAACCCAGGCATCATTTGGAAGGGCACAGCCTGCCCTTCCAAATGATGCCTGGCATTAACCCCTGGGGAGCTGGATCGCAAATCGGCGCTGAAAAGCGCCGATTCGCGATCCTTCCCGGGAGCTGGCCGACATCTTGGATGTCGGCCAAGCTTCCGGGAACTCCCCCAGAGGACTGGCGTCATCGTGCGCAGCACGATGACGCCAG
>CM019064.1:462254346-462565239 GCA_009667805.1 Leptobrachium leishanense | reverse complement strand
CTGCCCACCCCTAAAACCACCTTATTACAAGCAGGGGACCTCCTCATACACACTGATCCACAGGTGACCTCACTGCCCCCCCCAAAACCACCTTATTACAAGCAGGGGACCTCCTCAATACACACTTATCCACAGGGGACCTCACTGCCCCCCCCAAAACCACCTTATTACAAGCAGGGGACCTCCTCATACACACTGATCCACAGGGGACCTCACTGCCCCCCCCAAAACCACCTTATTACAAGCAGGGGACCTCCTCATACACACTGATCCACAGGGGACCTCACTGCCCCCCCCCTAAAAACCACCTTATTACAAGCAGGGGACATCCTCATACACACTGATCCACAGGGGACCTCACTGCCCCCCTAAAACCACCTTATTACAAGCAGGGGACCTCCTCATACACACTGATCCACAGGGGAACTCACTGCCCCCCCTAAAACCACCTTATTACAAGCAGGGGACATCCTCATACACACTGATCCACAGGGGACCTCACTGCCCCCCTAAAACCACCTTATTACAAGCAGGGGACCTCCTCATACACACTGATCCACAGGGGACCTCACTGCCCCCCCCCTAAAACCACCTTATTACAAGCAGGGGACCTCCTAATACACACTGATCCACAGGGGACCTCACTGCCCCCCCAAAACCACCTTATTACAAGCAGGGGACTTCCTCATAATACACACTGATCCACAGGGGACCTCACTGCCCCCCCCCTAAAACCACCTTATTACAAGCAGGGGACCTCCTCATACACACTGATCCACAGGGGACCTCACTGCCCCCCCAAAACCACCTTATTACAAGCAGGGGACTCCTCATACACACTGATCCACAGGGGACCTCACTGCCCCCCCTAAAACCACCTTATTACAAGCAGGGGACCTCCTAATACACACTGATCCACAGGGGACCTCACTGCCCCCCCAAAACCACCTTATTACAAGCAGGGGACCTCCTCATACACACTGATCCACAGGGGACCTCACTGCCCCCCCAAAACCACCTTATTACAAGCAGGGGACCTCCTCATACACACTGATCCACAGGGGACCTCACTGCCCCCCCAAAAACCACCTTATTACAAGCAGGGGACCTCCTCATACACACTGATCCACAGGGGACCTCACTGCCCCCCCTAAAACCACCTTATTACAAGCAGGGGACCTCCTCATACACACTGATCCACAGGGGACCTCACTGCCCCCCCTAAAACCACCTTATTACAAGCAGGGGATCCTCATACACACTGATCCACAGGGGAACTCACTGCCCCCCAAAACCACCTTATTACAAGCAGGGGACCTCCTCATACACACTGATCCACAGGGGACCTCACTGCCCCCCAAAACCACCTTATTACAAGCAGGGGACCTCCTCATACACACTGATCCACAGGGGACCTCACTGCCCCCCCTAAAACCACCTTATTACAAGCAGGGGACCTCCTCATACACACTGATCCACAGGGGACCTCACTGCCCCCCTAAAACCACCTTATTACAAGCAGGGGACCTCCTCATACACACTGATCCACAGGGGACCTCACTGCCCCCCAAAACCACCTTATTACAAGCAGGGGACCTCCTCATACACACTGATCCACAGGGGACCTCACTGCCCCCCCTAAACCACCTTATTACAAGCAGGGGACCTCCTCATACACACTGATCCACAGGGGACCTCACTGCCCCCCCAAAACCACCTTATTACAAGCAGGGGACCTCCTCATACACACTGATCCACAGGGGAACTCACTGCCCCCCCTAAAACCACCTTATTACAAGCAGGGGACCTCCTCATACACACTGATCCACAGGGGACCTCACTGCCCCCCCCTAAAACCACCTTATTACAAGCAGGGGACCTCCTCATACACACTGATCCACAGGGGACCTCACTGCCCCCCAAAACCACCTTATTACAAGCAGGGGACCTCCTCATACACACTGATCCACAGGGGACCTCACTGCCCCCCCAAAACCACCTTATTACAAGCAGGGGACCTCCTAATACACACTGATCCACAGGGGACCCTCACTGCCCCCCCTAAAACCACCTTATTACAAGCAGGGGACCTCCTCATACACACTGATCCACAGGGGACCTCACTGCCCCCCCTAAAACCACCTTATTACAAGCAGGGGACCTCCTCATACACACTGATCCACAGGGGACCTCACTGCCCCCCAAAACCACCTTATTACAAGCAGGGGACCTCCTCATACACACTGATCCACAGGGGACCTCACTGCCCCCCCAAAAACCACCTTATTACAAGCAGGGGACCTCCTCATACACACTGATCCACAGGGGACCTCACTGCCCCCCTAAAACCACCTTATTACAAGCAGGGGACCTCCTCATACACACTGATCCACAGGGGACCTCACTGCCCCCCCTAAAACCACCTTATTACAAGCAGGGGACCTCCTCATACACACTGATCCACAGGGGACCTCACTGCCCCCCCCTAAAACCACCTTATTACAAGCAGGGGACCTCCTCATACACACTGATCCACAGGGGACCTCACTGCCCCCCCAAACCACCTTATTACAAGCAGGGGACCTCCTCATACACACTGATCCACAGGGGACCTCACTGCCCCCCTAAAACCACCTTATTACAAGCAGGGGACCTCCTCATACACACTGATCCACAGGGGACCTCACTGCCCCCCCTAAAACCACCTTATTACAAGCAGGGGACCTCCTCATACACACTGATCCACAGGGGACCTCACTGCCCCCCCTAAAACCACCTTATTACAAGCAGGGGACCTCCTCATACACACTGATCCACAGGGGACCTCACTGCCCCCCTAAAACCACCTTATTACAAGCAGGGGACATCCTCATACACACTGATCCACAGGGGACCTCACTGCCCCCCCAAAACCACCTTATTACAAGCAGGGGACCTCCTCATACACACTGATCCACAGGGGACCTCACTGCCCCCTAAAACCACCTTATTACAAGCAGGGGACATCCTCATACACACTGATCCACAGGGGAACTCACTGCCCCCCCAAAAACCACCTTATTACAAGCAGGGGACCTCCTCATACACACTGATCCACAGGGGAACTCACTGCCCCCTAAAACCACCTTATTACAAGCAGGGGACCTCCTCATACACACTGATCCACAGGGGACCTCACTGCCCCCCCAAAACCACCTTATTACAAGCAGGGGACCTCCTCATACACACTGATCCACAGGGGAACTCACTGCCCCCCCTAAAACCACCTTATTACAAGCAGGGGACATCCTCATACACACTGATCCACAGGGGAACTCACTGCCCCCCCAAAACCACCTTATTACAAGCAGGGGACCTCCTCATACACACTGATCCACAGGGGAACTCACTGCCCCCCTAAAACCACCTTATTACAAGCAGGGGACCTCCTCATACACACTGATCCACAGGGGACCTCACTGCCCCCCCTAAAACCACCTTATTACAAGCAGGGGACCTCCTCATACACACTGATCCACAGGGGACCTCACTGCCCCCCCAAAACCACCTTATTACAAGCAGGGGACCTCCTCATACACACTGATCCACAGGGGACCTCACTGCCCCCCTTAAAACCACCTTATTACAAGCAGGGGACCTCCTCATACACACTGATCCACAGGGGACCTCACTGCCCCCCCTAAAACCACCTTATTACAAGCAGGGGACCTCCTCATACACACTGATCCACAGGGGACCTCACTGCCCCCCCTAAAACCACCTTATTACAAGCAGGGGACCTCCTCATACACACTGATCCACAGGGGACCTCACTACCCCCCAAAACCACCTATTACAAGCAGGGGACCTCCTCATACACACTGATCCACAGGGGACCCTCACTGCCCCCCTTAAAACCACCTTATTACAAGCAGGGGACCTCCTCATACACACTGATCCACAGGGGACCTCACTGCCCCCCCAAAACCACCTTATTACAAGCAGGGGACCTCCTCATAATACACACTGATCCACAGGGGACCTCACTACCCCCCAAAACCACCTTATTACAAGCAGGGGACCTCCTCATACACACTGATCCACAGGGGACCTCACTGCCCCCCCTAAAACCACCTTATTACAAGCAGGGGACCTCCTCATACACACTGATCCACAGGGGACCTCACTGCCCCCCCTAAAACCACCTTATTACAAGCAGGGGACCTCCTCATACACACTGATCCACAGGGGACCTCACTGCCCCCCCTAAAACCACCTTATTACAAGCAGGGGACCTCCTCATACACACTGATCCACAGGGGACCTCACTGCCCCCCTAAAACCACCTTATTACAAGCAGGGGACCTCCTCATACACACTGATCCACAGGGGACCTCACTGCCCCCCCTAAACCACCTTATTACAAGCAGGGGACCTCCTCATAATACACACTGATCCACAGGGGACCTCACTGCCCCCCCTAAAACCACCTTATTACAAGCAGGGGACCTCCTCATACACACTGATCCACAGGGGAACTCACTGCCCCCCAAAACCACCTTATTACAAGCAGGGGACCTCCTCATACACACTGATCCACAGGGGACCCTCACTGCCCCCCAAAACCACCTTATTACAAGCAGGGGACCTCCTCATACACACTGATCCACAGGGGACCCTCACTGCCCCCCTAAAACCACCTTATTACAAGCAGGGGACCTCCTCATACACACTGATCCACAGGGGACCTCACTGCCCCCCCCTAAAACCACCTTATTACAAGCAGGGGACCTCCTCATACACACTGATCCACAGGGGAACCTCACTGCCCCCCTAAAACCACCTTATTACAAGCAGGGGACCTCCTCATACACACTGATCCACAGGGGACCTCACTGCCCCCCTAAAACCACCTTATTACAAGCAGGGGACCTCCTCATACACACTGATCCACAGGGGACCTCACTGCCCCCCCCCTAAAACCACCTTATTACAAGCAGGGGACCTCCTCATACACACTGATCCACAGGGGACCCTCACTGCCCCCCCAAAACCACCTTATTACAAGCAGGGGACCTCCTCATACACACTGATCCACAGGGGACCCTCACTGCCCCCCCTAAAACCACCTTATTACAAGCAGGGGACCTCCTCATACACACTGATCCACAGGGGACCTCACTGCCCCCCCAAAAACCACCTTATTACAAGCAGGGGACCTCCTCATACACACTGATCCACAGGGGACCTCACTGCCCCCCTTAAAACCACCTTATTACAAGCAGGGACCTCCTCATACACACTGATCCACAGGGGACCTCACTGCCCCCCCTAAAACCACCTTATTACAAGCAGGGGACCTCCTCATACACACTGATCCACAGGGGACCTCACTGCCCCCCCAAAACCACCTTATTACAAGCAGGGGACCTCCTCATACACACTGATCCACAGGGGACCCTCACTGCCCCCCCAAAACCACCTTATTACAAGCAGGGGACCTCCTCATACACACTGATCCACAGGGGACCTCACTGCCCCCCCTAAAACCACCTTATTACAAGCAGGGGACCTCCTCATACACACTGATCCACAGGGGACCTCACTGCCCCCCCTAAAACCACCTTATTACAAGCAGGGGACCTCCTCATACACACTGATCCACAGGGGAACTCACTGCCCCCCCTAAAACCACCTTATTACAAGCAGGGGACCTCCTCATACACACTGATCCACAGGGGAACTCACTGCCCCCCCAAAACCACCTTATTACAAGCAGGGGACCTCCTCATACACACTGATCCACAGGGGACCCTCACTGCCCCCCTTAAAACCACCTTATTACAAGCAGGGGACCTCCTCATACACACTGATCCACAGGGGACCCTCACTGCCCCCCTAAAACCACCTTATTACAAGCAGGGGACCTCCTCATACACACTGATCCACAGGGGACCCTCACTGCCCCCCCCAAAACCACCTTATTACAAGCAGGGGACCTCCTCATACACACTGATCCACAGGGGACCCTCACTGCCCCCCTTAAAACCACCTTATTACAAGCAGGGGACCTCCTCATACACACTGATCCACAGGGGACCTCACTGCCCCCCCCTAAAACCACCTTATTACAAGCAGGGGACCTCCTCATACACACTGATACACATGGGAACCTCATTGGCCCCTGGAATTGGTTAGAGGCCATATGGTTCATGCTATATTACAAGGCAAACATCTGAAAGAATCTCCTTCTCCTGCAGCAAAGAGCTTCCCGTCCAGTCCTCCTCTATGCTATGTCATGGTCATTATCCAGTGCTGTCCCCTGGTAGCCCTTTACAGCTTCTGGAAGCCATTGTTTCCCAGTAAGGGCCCTCCTCTGTGTGAGAGCGGGTTCCTCTGCCGGTTTGCGTTTCCTTGGGTTTATTCGCATATTCTCTGGTGGTTTAATGTCAAGTGAATATTAATTATTGACATTTTCCCCCGTGTGACTTTACACCTTTCCACATTAAAAACAGAGACGATCCGAAGCGTCCCCTCTCCCTGCGTTTATATACGGCGGCACCGTAAATGACTCGATTCCCTTTTGAATCATTAATGCCATGTTGGGTAAAATGTCACGGCGAACTTCGGCGCGGAGCTTTTAGCCGCCTGAGTGCCCTGAATTCCATTCGCTTTCATTTCTGTAACCTGCAGCTTCCGTAACGGAGGAGACGGCTCTGCACAGAAGAACGCTCAGAGCTGACATTAATCACAACACAGGTCTATTGGTACAAGGAGCCATGACCTTCTATCAGCTTCTTCTTCCATCTCCTGCAAGTGTGACCGAGCGAGCTATAACGTAATGGAGCAGAAACCGTATAACCAGGCAAGGTCCCGGTGAACGTTCTCCCTGCGATGCCTCTCACCTTCTTATTCTCAACAAGAGTCATCTTCCGTACACACTAGTGATGAGCCGAACAGTCACCCCCCCCCCGTGTTCAGTTCGCATTCGAATTCTAACAATTTCAAGAGTTCGAGTTCGGGGTTCGAACACGAACACGAACCAAACTCATTGTAAGTCAATGGGACTCGAAAGTTTGATTTTTAGAGTGCCCTCCAAGAGGGAATATATGCAAGATATTTACCATAAAAGGTTATGGGGGTCCGGGTAGTGCCCTGGGGGACAGGAAACAAGGACAAAAAGTAAAAACACAAACGTTTTTAAAGGAACAGTGATTTTTCCATGAAATAAAGGTTAAAAATAAAAACGAAAAATTCCTTCAAGTATCATGCCTAGGAGGTCCCCATAACCTGCCCGTGAAGTGGCGGATTTGTAGGATGTATAGAAACATTTAAAAACCCAAAAAATGACATTTCAAATGACGGTAAATGCTTTTCCTTTAATCTATTCAAAACAACTGCTTGGGGCGGCAGCCTGTATGAAAAGAGGAGACATTTTAGGACACGCAGAACAAGTTTAGTGATTTTTTGGCTAAATTATGGTGAAACTTATGCAGGCTTTGGATGAAAGTAACAATAGGTGCTTTAAAATTGGGCCTTTAGTGTCAGCAACAGTGCCGTCACACCGTAACCCCTCTGTGGTATTGTGGAAGAGTGCAGTGGTGGAGGTTTTGGTAATGCAGAAGAGATTCCCAATCTATTCAGTTACGTCAGCAGCTATAACAAAACTGGGTCAGCAATGTTTAGGCACTTGTACTGCGCTACTGTATATGGTGAGAATTGGCGCACACCAGTAGCAACAGGAAGCAAACCGAACAGGCAGGGAATACACAGAGAGAATAGTCAAATGGCAGGCAAAGTCGGCAACAAATCGGGTCCTCAGAACAAGCAGGGTCAGTATCAAGTATACAAACTGATTCGGTAAGCTAGCGATGTGGGAATAAAGGCTGAGACACACTGAGCGTGTAGCGACGCACAGTGTAGCGAAGCGAGGACAAGCAAACATTTTGCAGGCTTGACTTCACTCTGCTCCGCCTCGCAGCGTGTCTACACTACATTACGTTTGCTTCTCACCGCACTGGACAGGAATCCACTAACTAAATTAAGATGTACACACAAAACCGTTTTATTTTCACAAAGCACATGTTATATAGGCAAAAAAAAGTTTCTGCTGAATAAAATACATAAAAAATTACTGTTAATTTAATAGGAATAGTATAAAAATCTAAAAGAAAGGTAACCCCTGATCATATATATTATAGGGACACGGAGCGCTGTGTATAGAGTAGGGATGCATTGATACCACACACAGACATATACGTATATATCAACACGCAGACCTATATATACATATATATCAACATGCAGATATATACACCCACCCACAGACCTCAGACCATATATACACATAAGCACATGGAGGGGTGGCATGTGGACAATCTCAGTTAAATGTGCACCCCCCCCCCCATTTGGCTGATCCCTCCAGAAGAAATGTTGAACCCGTCAGAGTAGAGAATATATATATTATTCTCTGCTCTATCAGGTTCAACATTTCTTCTGGAGGGATCAGCCAAATGGGGGGGCAATTAGTTTCCAAAATGTGTGTGTAATACAAGTCTGGATATATATATTTATAAGAATATATCTTATATCATACCTGCCCTTACCTTCCCCTATAAATTTGCTAAAAATATACACACAATAAAAACAAACCACTGCCTGAGACCCCGCGCAGCCCACATGCCACCCCCCTCTACCTGACTGAATGTATCTAATATATATAATTAAATACATTCAGCCAGGTAGAGAAAGAAAAAAAAAGTTTTATTTTATGTTCCCGGGGACATTTAAAAATGTCCTCGGATTTTATTTTTTTTAGAAATGTGTCGCCTTACCTTAGCCTGGTGGTCAGTGGGGGCTCCCTGGATCCTGGTTGTGGGGGGGGTCTGCTGTGGCCGCAGGTGTAGTGGCTCCCTCCCTGCGCTGCCTGTCTCTGCCACATGCACCCGGGCGGCTAGCCCGCACTGTCGCAGCTCTGTCATTCAGCGGCCGCAAGCTCCTCAATGCTCCTCAAGGGGATCCTTGGGAGGCCCCTGCAGGCTGCCCTCTGCAGTGCCTGATTAGAGGGCCGTGTCTGCCTGATGTTTTAGTAACAAGAATGTTTTATCCCATAGGCTTCAATGTTAAAAATATTCCCGTTTTAATTCAATATCTAATAAACCATTGCTTATAATATTCTGCAATAAAGAGTCTCTTTATTTATAGATTTTTTTTGTATTTTTTAAGCCTTTTTTAATTTTTATTTTTTTTCGAACTTTTGGCGAACGTCCCAAAAAGTTTGAAGTTCGTGAACTGTCGAACGGCCGATGTTCGATGCGAACTTCGAACAGATCGAACCGAACAGCTCATCCCTAGTAGACACCTGCTATGTCCAAGACTTCTCAGCCCGTCCATGAGTGATCTGGACGCTCTGCTTGAATAAGACTTTACTGATGTGTGAACGGACAGACACCATATCTCAAAGGCGATGTTTGGTGCATCAGCCAGGGTCACCACTCAGTCCTGATAGGTAGGGATGAGCGTTCTGTTCGGATCTGTTCGGAGTTCGATTCGAACATCGCCCGTTCGGCTGTTCGTCAAACTCCGAACATTTCCGCATGTTCGCCGCATGTTCGCCCACAATGCACCACAATGGACAACAATGCACTTTTCCACTGGCCTGAAGCTTGTAATTGGCTACAGCCTTGCAACTGACCACAGGTCAGGTGCAAGACAGGTGCAAGAATATGCCAATCACAGCTCAGAGTCCTGATTGGGCAAATTTTGCCCAATCATAGGCTCACAGAGCTAAGTCCCGCAGCACACTATATAAGGCTTCTTCCCTGCCTGCAGCCCCAGCACGTGTGTTTGCAGGAGTGAATCAGAGAGGAGAGGAGATTGTTCTGTCAGGGTGTATCAGTGACGTTGTAGGAGATTTATGGGAATTAGCCTGGCAGTGCCAAGACAGATTCAAATTCCCAGAAATCTCCTACAACTCACTGACACACACTGTCCCTGATAGCCTGGCAGTGCCAAGACAGATTCTATCAGGGACAGTGTGTGTCAGTGAGTTGTAGGAGATTTCTGGGAATTTGAATCTGTCTTGGCACAGCCAGGCTATCACTGATTTATAGCATTGTTCTGGAAAATCTGTATATCTTTGATCTAATTCTAGATACCATACAAGAACACAGTTTAATCAGAGTTCATCTGTTTATCTATTGAGAGTTGAATCTGTGTCTTGCCAGCTATCAGGGTGTTGCAGCCTGCAGGAGAGGAAGTGAATCAGAGAGAGTAGAGGACATTGGCAGCCTTGCAGGGAAAATATCAGTAAAATCGCCGACTTGTATCAGAGTTCCGAATATCTTTAATCTATATACCAGAGTTGAATCAGAGTACTGTATATATTTAATCTATATATCACTCACCATGTCATAAACACCACAAAGGACAGGCAGATGCTCCCAGACACAGATAAGAGGGCAAGCAGCCTCTGTGTCGGAAGGCTGTGCCCCTGGTCGTCATGGACGTGGTGCATCCTCTGCAGGGGCACGTTTGTCCTTTCTAACTGGTGCTGGCCGTCTTAAGCAGCAGCAACATACAGAGGATTGGCTAACCAGGCTATCCTGTTCATCCTCATTCTCTGAGTCCTCTGCCAGCCAGGCTTGTAGTGGTTTACAGTCCACCTCAGCTGCCAAAACATCTAATTCAGCCTCCATGTCCACAGCTACTCCTGCCGTAGCCTCGCTATCACACACGGAGGAGTCAGCTGAATTGTTTGACTACAATGACAGTGACATGCTGCTTGAGGATGCGCAGCACTCTGTAGACCGGCTGACATTTATAAAAATGAATCAGTCCTGGATCAGCAGCTATCAATCCCCTGATGCTGACGTAACATAATAGATCGGGATGTCTTCTGCATTCACAAAACCTCCACCACTGAACTTTTCCACAATACCACAAAAGGGTTACGGTGTGAAGGCATTTGCTGCCACCAAAGGCACAATATTTGGCTGCACTGACGCCTGTACCAGATTCATATCATTTTAATATTGGATCGCAGGGTCCAACCCTGCGCTCTTCCACAATACCACAGAGGGGTTACGGTGTGACGGCACTGTTGCCGACACTAAAGGCCCAATTTTAAAGCACCTATTGTTACTTTCCTCCAAAGCCTGCATAAGTTTCACCATAATTTGGAAAAAAATCACTAAACTTGTTCTGTGTGTCCTAAAACGTCTCCTCTTTTCATACAGGCTGCCACCCCAAGCAGTTGTTTATGAATAGATTACAGGAAAAACAGTTACCGTCATTTGAAATGTCATTTTTTTGTTTTTAAATGTTTCTATACATCCTACAAATCCGCCACTTCACGGGCAGGTTATGGTGACCTCCTAGGCACGATATTTGAAGGAATTTTTAGTTTTTATTCTTAACCTTTATTTCATGGAAAAATCACTGTTCCTTTAAAAACGTTTTTTTTTTTACTTTTTGTCCTGGTTTCCTGTCCCCCAGGGCACTATCTGGACCCCCATACACCTTTTATGGCAAATATCTTTCATATATGCCCTCTTGCAGGGCACTCTAAAAATCGAACGTTTGGGTCCCTTTGAATTGCATTGAGTTCGGATCGTGCTCGCGTCCGAACTCCAACTTTTGAAATTGTTCGAGTTCGAATGCGAACCGAACACGGGGGTGTTCGGCTCATCCCTACTGATAGGCTTCAATGTCTTGAACCACAGTTTCCAGCACCAGGTGGTACATGGGACGTTTTGACCTGGGAGGATTCATGGTTCCAACAAAGAAGGCCATCCCAGGTCAAAACGTGCAACCTTATGGCGCCATGTATCTTTTTTATACCGTAAGTATGTCTGCAAAGTCGCATTGGTTGGAACATCTCGATTAGGGATGAGCTGTTCGGTTCGGAGTTCAATTCGAACATTGCCTGTTCGCATGTTCGCGAACTACGAACATTTCCGCGTGTTCGCCTTTTGTTCGCCCACAATGGACCATAATGCACTTTTCCACTGGCCTGAAGCTTGTAATTGGCTACATCCTTGCACCTGACCACAGGTCAGGTGCAAGACTATGCCAATCACAGCTCAGAGTCCTGATTGGGCAAATTTTGCCCAATTATGGGCTCACAGAGCTAAGTCCCGCAGCACACTATATAAGGCTTCACACAGCGCTTCAGCACGTGTTTTTTGAGAGGAGATTGTTCTGTTAGTGTGTGTTCTCAGTGCCAGCAGCTATTGGGGGGTCTCATGTCTACAAAATATCTGGGAATTGTTCTAATCTTTGTGTTCTCACTGCCACCAAGTATTTTGGGGGGTCTCATTTCTACAAAATATCTGGGAATTGTTCTAATCTTTGTGTTCTCACTGCCACCAACTATTATGGGGGTCTCATTTCTACAAAATATCTGGGAATTGTGGTAATCTGTGTGTTCTCACTGCCACCAACTATTTTGGGGGTCTCATTTATACAAATTATCTGGGAATAGTTCTAATCTTTGCATTCTCACTGGCCCCAGCAATTGTGGGGGTTTCATTTCTACAAAATATCTGGGAATTGTTCTAATCTGTGTGTTCTCACTGCCACCCATCAAGGGGTCTCACTGATTTATAGGAGGTTTCTGGGAATTGTAATCTGTGTCTTCTCACTGCCAGCTATCAGGGGTCTCACTGATTTATAGGCGGTTTCTGGGATTTGTAATCTGTGTCTTGTCACTGGCTGCCAGCTATCAGGGTGTCTCACTGAGTTATACCAGAGTTCTGGAAATCTTTAATCTTTATACCAGAGTTGAATCAGAGTTCTGTATATATTTAATCTATATATCACTCGCCATGTCAGAAAGAACAAAAAGGACAGGCAGACGCTCCCAGACACAGATAAGAGGGCAAGCAGCCTCTATGTCGGGAGGCTGTGCCTCTGGTCGTGGTGGACGTGGTGCATCCTCTGCAGGGGCACGCTTGTCCTTTCTAACTGGTGCTGGCCATCTTAAGCAGCAGCAACATACAGAGGATTTGGTGGATTGGCTAACCAGGCCATCCTCATTGTCCCAGTCCTCTGCCAGTCAGGCTTGTAGTGCTTTACAGTCCACCTCAGCTGCCAAAGCATCTAATGCAGCCTCCATGTCCACAGCTACTCCTGCCGTAGCCTCACTATCACACATGGAGGAGTCAGCTGAATTGTTTGACTACAATGACAGTGACATGCTACTTGAGGATGCGCAGAAACTACAGTGCTCTGATTCAATCTCTGGGGTTGAGGAAGGGAGTATAATCAACCTAGAGGAAGGGGGTGCCAGTGATACACAAATAACTGGCACTCATGTTGCCCCAGCAGCTGCAGCATACTGCCAAGTTGGTTCCAGTGACGAGGAGATAGGGTGTGATGACAATGATGATGAGGTCACTGACTCCACCTGGGTGCCTGATCGAACAGAGGAGTCAAGTGAGGAGGAGGAGGCACAACAAACACGAGGTACAACGTCCTCTATGACCAACCATAGCACTAGCCAGTCCAAGGCATCAGATGTCAGAGCTGCTCAGGTGCAGAGCGCTGTTGTCTCAAAGCACACATCCGGGAACTCTGCTGTATGGGAGTTCTTTAAGAAATGTGCAGCAGACCGCACCATTGCTATTTGTAATCTGTGTCAGATGGGGCTCAAGCGTGGGAAAGACACCGGACGCTGGGGTACCACGTGCTTGAGGCGACATATGACCACCTGCCACGCATCCCGTTGGCTCAAAACTTTGCATAGGTCCTCCTCACCTGTCTCTACCCCCACTATATGTCCTGCCATGTCATTGACTCCAACCTCCACTGACAGTGATGATACTACAGTAATGGATGTACCAGGTCCTTCCTCACAATGTGACAGCATCCCATCACCTGAAGATTTATGCAGTCAGATTACGTTGCCCCAGCTGCTGCAGCGTATGAAAAAATATAATCCCAAACACAGCGTCTAAATGCCAGTTTAGCAAAATTACTCGCATTACAGCTGCTGCCTTTCCAGCTGGTGGACTCTGCTTCCTTCCATGAATTTGCTGAATGTGCTGTACCACAGTGGCAGGTTCCAAAACGTCATTACTTTTCACGCAAGGCCCTTCCAGCACTATACTAGCACGTGGAAGACAATGATATGGAGTCATTGGGAAAGGCAGTCAGCAGCAAGGTGCATGTGACTTTACTTTAGACACGTGGTCCAGCAAGCATGGACAGGGCCGTTACATTTCCTTCACGGCACACTGGGTAACTCTGATTGCAGCTGGGAGGGATCCAAGACGGGCTCTGTGCTGGAGCTTGTTCATCCACCACGCCTCCAGAAAGCTGCTTGTATGAGATCTGTCTGCTCCACCACCTCTTCCTCCTCCTCCTCCTTCTCTGTCTCTGGCGAAGTGGCAGTTAAACCGACGTGTGACAGGGGCTACACAATGGCTCAAGCAAAAAGATGCCATACTGTGCTTGAGTTGGTTTGTTTAGGGGACAGGAGCCACAACGGGCCAGAAATTCTGTCAGCTCTGCTGGGACAGGTACAGAGATGGTTATCACCATGCCAGCTTCAGCTGGGAATGGTCGTCTGTGATAATGGCAGCAACCTTCTCTCCGCCCTACGCCTGGGTAAGTTCACGCATGTACCATGCCTAGCACACGTCCTAAATCTGGTGGTACAGCGTTTCCTAACCAGGTACCCAGGGCTGGCAGAGCTTCTCAGCCAGGCCAGAAAAGTCTGCAGCCACTTCAGATGGTCATTCCCAGCAAGTATTCGCCTGGCAGAAATTCAAAGAGAATTCCATCTTCCCACAAATCGTCTGATCTGTGACATGCCCACCAGGTGGAACTCGACATTAGCAATGCTGCAGCGTCTGCACAAGCAGCAGAGGGCCATCAACGAGTACCTGTGTGAGTATGGCACAAGGACAGGTTCAGGTCAACTTGTTTTTTTTTTCCCCCCGCAGTGGCTGATGATCAAGGATACATGCACTGTACTGACACCATTTGAGGAGGCAACGAGGATGGTTAGCAGGGACAGTGCATGCATCAGTGACACAATTCCTTTAGTGTTCCTGCTGGAGCACACTCTGCAAAGAATTATAGATGTGGCTCAAGAGGAAGAGCAGCGGGAGGAAGAGGAGGCTTTCCCTAGCTCTGAAGGCCCCAGTCTTTCCGCAGACAGCATTCCAGCGGGTCCTCCTCAGATCAGACAGGCGGAGGATGAGGAGGAGGAGGAGTAATATTTAAGTAGTGGGGGCATTGAAGGTGGGGATTCCTTAAGGGAGGGTTTTGTGTGCCCAGGAACACAAGGACTAGTACGTGGCTGGGAGGAGGAAGTACACGATGGGGTCATCCTCCTCATTGACCAGGAAGACTCGGAAGCTAAGGCCACCTCCAACCTGCGCTGCATGGGCTCCCTTATCCTGCAAAGCCTGGTAAAGGACCCCAGGATTCGTGCTATCAAGGAGAGGGATCATTACTCTTGTATCGTGGATTAAGAAGGCTTGTCAACCAGTAAAGTTGCAGAGCACAGAGGGAGCACAGGATGAAAAAACTTGAGGATGCTCTAAGGCTAGGGTCAGACTGAGCAGTGCGAACGCGCGTTCTGGCGCACATAATCACGGCCGCACTAGCAGCAGATGACGGGCAATGACAGCCAATATACGAAGTACGGTCGCACAAAGTCCGCCGCGCAACGCAAGTGAAAATGAACGCATTTTTTCGAGAACGTAAACCGCTGGTACTGACGTACAGAGTGCGCTGCGTCCGCATAGCAGCGTGTGTGCGTGATTAGGAGATGTCAGACGCTGCTAGTGTGCGGCCAACATAACGTTCAAACAGCCGGATTTCCCTAGACTTCTTTTCACCCCATCGTCATGAAATACGTCCAGAATTGCGCATCGTCTGACCACTTAAGCGTATTCCGTGAAAAAATGCGTGCGCACGCATCGACGTACATTTTGACGGTGGCCGCAGAAAATGCGCTCATCTGTCCCTAGCCTCAATCGACACTTGTGTAACACCTTTCCAGGCACTGGTAGGTTACCAAGTGATGACACAGGTGCTTCTGAGGCTGCGGATGATCAGAGGAATAGTGGTGAAGGCCAGGGCCGCTTGACTAATGCCTTTTTAATTTTTTTTAGTCCACAACGCCCAGGGACGTCAAATGTAGGCACCCATTGCCAGCGTCTTCACCATATGGTGCAGGACTACCTAGGGGCAAGGGCAGACCTGGATACCTTTCCAGCAGATAATCCACTGGTTTACTGGGTGTTGAGATTGGATCACTGGCCAGAACTTAGCCAATAAGCTATGCAGCTACTAGGTTGCCCTTCATCCAGCGTGC
The DNA here is from genome assembly GCA_009667805.1 of Leptobrachium leishanense. Taxonomy (NCBI): domain Eukaryota; kingdom Metazoa; phylum Chordata; class Amphibia; order Anura; family Megophryidae; genus Leptobrachium; species Leptobrachium leishanense. The sequence continues at coordinate 462,548,930 of CM019064.1, read as the reverse complement.
TTTCTGAAAGGACGTTCAGTGCTGCTGGAGGTTTTGTCACAGACAAAAGAGTGCGTCTGTCCACCGACTCTGAAGACCGGCTGACATTTATAAAAATGAATCAGTCCTGGATCAGCAGCTATCAATCCCCTGATGCTGACGTAACGGAATAGATCGGGATCTCTTCTGCATTCACAAAACCTCCAGCACTGAACTCTTCCACAATACCACAAAAGGGTTACGGTGTGAAGGCACTTGCTGCCACCAAAGGCACAATATTTGGCTGCACTGACGCCTGTACCAGATTCATATCATTTTAATTTTGGACCGCAGGGTCCAACCCTGCGCTCTTCCACAATACCACAGAGGGGTTACGGTGTGACGGCACTGTTGCCGACGCTAAAGACCCAATTTTAAAGCACCTATTGTTACTTTCATCCAAAGCCTGCATAAGTTTCACTATAATTTAGCCAAAAAATCACTTAACTTGTTCTATGTGCCCTAAAATGTATTTTCATACAGGCTGCCGCCTCAAGCAGTTGTTTATGAATAGATTAAAGGAAAACCGTTTACCGTCAATTGAAATGTAATTTTTAAGTCTTTAAATGTTTCTATACATCCTACAAATCCGCCACTTCACAGGCAGGTTATGGGGACCTCCTAGGCACGATATTTGAAGGAATTTTTCGTTTTTAGTTTTAACCCTCATGTAGCGCTGTTTTAGTTCTGTTGCTGTAATTACCCATTTTTGGCCACCAGTGGGAGACAAGTGCAATGTAAACTATACTGGACACATTGGGACTACGTTTTCCAGCATGCTTTGGGGCAGAGACAGGAAGTGGGTGGGGAGAACCGACAGACATCCGCAGCCTCGTGCGAAGTAGAGCAGTGCACGCCGAGGGGTGAACAGAGCAAGACGCACGTGAGACAGGGAACGATTGTGACCATGCCGGAGAGCAGGTGCTGCCTTGTGGACGCTGGAGATCGGTTTCAGTGACTTGCCAGAGACCTAGTAATCCACCGCCGAGAGGTTTGCACAGACACAGAGCTGCAGATTGGACCCCGAGTTAGGAGACCGCGATGATCCAATGGGAGTGCAGGCGGTAAGCTGAAAATCTTGTTGCAAAGACGGACAAGCAAGAACAGCGGATCTGGTGGCACAGAGTCCCAGCCAAATCGAGCGGAGAGACGTTCTTGGTCGAACAGTGGAGCAGATTGTCTGGCGGATGGGTGAGAGGCCTTCCAGGCCACAGTAAAGTTAACAAAGCATGCTGCAGTTCGCTTAAATCTACAGGGCCCCAACGTGACTAGTCGAAGATACACTGAATCCATTCACTGGCCAGTCGAATCTAGTACCCGGGTACCAACGCACACATACACGCACACTTTCTTGGGACACAACCTGTACGGGACTTACACTCCGGCAACGAAGGGGTTAAAATTTCCTTTTTTACCGCTGTGCATTTCTCGCATTACGAATTCCTGGAAATATATATATATACCGTGTTTGCTTTATATATGCCAGTTTATTTGAGACCAGTAAACTATATAACTTATAAAATCCACAACAGTGCTGGTGTATATTTATTCCCTAGTGCGGGGAGACTGACCCGAGGTTAAATTCAGCGGCTCCTCCGGGAGTGAGGGCTACACTTATGTCATGGAAAACTCACTGTCCCTTTAAAAACGTTTTTTTTTTAAACTTTTTGTCCTTGTTTCCTGTCCCCCAGGGCACTACCCGGACCCCCATACACCTTTTTATGGCAAATATCTTGCATATATGCCCTCTTGGAGGGCACTCTTAAACCGAACTTTTGAGTACCATTGACTTACATTGAGTTCGGTTCGTGTTCGCGTTCGAACTCGAACTTTTGAAATTGTTAGAGTTCGAATGCGAACCGAACACAGGGGTGTTCGGCTCATCCCTAGTCATGATCACCATCCAGCCCTAGGCTTTCATCCGGTTTAGGGATAGGTGTGACGGGTCTGTAATATTCCAATTGAACATTATCCGCCTTGACTCGTTGCTAGCGAAACAGCATATAGTTATATATAATAGTATAATGTTTATATCAGGGCAATTCCCAAGAACCAGGTGACACAGGTTTTGAGGATCATCCAAACAGGTTCTATTTTGGTGCAGAGATGCAGCTCCTTTTATAAACACCAACGATCAGATAAACATAACAGGATTAACAAGAACAATGGAAGGTGCTAGAGATTCCAGCGCGGGGAAAAACCCAGTATTCACACATACAGCAATGGGGTACATTAAACGGGGGAAATCAGGGGCTTCCCAGGGGCGCAGCAAGAAGGTTCAATATTCCAGGGAAGCCCAGAGTCTCAAGAATAAGTAGCCCAAAAATCACCCCGATAGCACCAAACAAGGCTGATCGCCAGTATGCACTAGCATGGGGGCCCAATCTTTGGATTTCCCAGGGAGCTTCCCCTCAAGCCTCGATGGGGCAGTAGCCGATAGTGTTCCGTAGCTTGTCCCCAAAGAGCGTCCCGTGCCTATGAAGGGGAACAGAGCAGTTGGGCTTAAAAGTTTGTGCCTCCGGACACTGGGGTCGCTCCGTAAACGGAGAATCCTGGGGATAGCAGGATAATCCTGGGGAGTCTCTATGGGGCAAACAAGTCTGGTGCATGAGGGAAACATTGTCACAATCCAGGGCAACACACAAGGGGGAAACGTTTTGTAAGGGGAGAAAAGTTTTACATTTCTGGTGGTTTCCAGGTCTGTGACAATAGGGTTAACCCTAAAACAAGCACAAACAATAATCCATCCCTAGTCCGACAGCTAGTTTGTAACCAAAACACTAATTTCCCACCCTAATCCTAATTTGTAACCCTAACCCTAATCCTAATTTGTAACCCTAACCCTAATCCTAATTTGTAACCCTAACCCTTTACTGTTCCATGGCTCCCAGTCATGGCTTCTCCTTCGTGTTGATGTAGTTAGTAAGTCCATAAATGAGCACAACCCTTATATATGAGCAGCTTTCATTGGCTGCTGAGCCAGGAATGCTAAGGTGACAAGATGACATGTTGTTCAGAAAATGATTCTCATGTGGGATGCTCGTTCGTGTCAATCTCTTGTGATTGTCCTCCCTTCGTCATTTTCACATTCTGCTCTATTTTTCCTCATGTCGTCTTTGACGTTTTGGCCTACTGCTCAGCCGACACTAATCCTCTCTCTCTCGTTCCCTTCCCTGCCTCATCCTGGTTGTTTTTAACCTGAGAACGTTCTCCTGGTATTCTGCTACTTCCTGAGCACCGGGACGGCATGTCTTGTCCTCATTGTCTTCTCCTAGCCCTTCCTCTGGCTTGTGTCTCCGATGTATTGTCTCTCTGGTATTCTCGACCTCGGTTAGTCTACTCCTTCTGCGTCCCTCTAGTACACTCAACCTACGCTTGTCTCCAGCTATGATTCTCTCTTCATTTAAATTAAATACCCCCCACCGTTACATTGATCGGCTGCTATCAATTCCTACTGCTTAGTGTCCGTGCGTTGGGAACGATCACCGTGACAAGTGCTCACTGGCCAGGCAGTATGGAGAGGGCGCCACGCATAGGAAGCTCTGTGATGTCCGCACTCCTGTCAGGCCACCTCCTTGCACCTCCACCGAAACAGAACGTCTATCGTTAATTGGATATTCTCTACCAGATAGTGAGGGACGAGGAGCTGGCGGCTCTAATTACACAACGTGGAGGCTTCATGCTACACTTGTCTTCCTCTACTGGATTCCTACAAGCGAAGACATATAAATGCCGGTGCACGTCCTGTTTGATGAGCTGGAACGTCGATCCTCGTTAATGCTGAGACTATAAAGTGGTTTCCATGTTAACACGTCCTCTGAGGGCGTCTCTTTCACCAGGACTAGCAACATTTATAAAGAAATGTTAAATACATTTAAAATGATAACATCCAATCGGTGACTTTTTCCACAAGCAGGAGATAACCCTTGTTCATCCATCTTCTTCTTCACCGTTTGGCCCAGTATCTCCTGAGCGTGTCGTTGTACGGTTTCCAACCTTTCGTTAGTCTTTTATACACCGCACGTTATCTTTGCTAATTCATTGCATGATATGAACTCGTCATTTTCATTTCGAGGAAGCGAGGGCTTTCACCTTCCGATCATTTCTCCATTCCTCTGTCAAGCGGCTCAAGCGGCTCAAGCGGCTCAAGCAACGTGCGATGCCGATTCAGGAGGAGAGATTTTCATACCCTCCCTTTTTTTGCACATGTGTCTCCCTTGTTACCGAATACAAAAGCCTCACCTCAGGTTCCCTCAGACCATAATTAGCAGAGTTTGTTCTTCTCCTGTTAGTCACTATTATTATTATTATTCTTTATTTATAAAGCGCCAGCATATTCCGCAGCGCTGTACAATAAGCACAGTACAGACAGGGTTACAATACATTGAACAACATTTGACAAACAGTACAGGAGGAGATGAGGGCCCTATTCCCGTAGGAACTCACAATCTGGGAGGGTTGGGGTTGGAAACAGGAGGAGAGGACTGTAAGGTGAGAGTGATTGATGGTTGTGTCAGTGAGTTGGGGGGTCGGCTTCCCTAAATAGGAACGTTTTAAGGGAGCGTTTGAAGGAAGAGAAGTTAGGGGAAAGTCTGACAGTACGAGGGAGAGCGTTCCAGAGAGTGGGGGCTGCGCGTGAGAAATCCTGCAGTCTATCATGGGAAGAGGTGATGCGGGGAGAAGCTAGGCGCAGGTCACTGTTTGACCTTAGGGAGCGGGCTGGGGTGTATTTGGTGATTAGTGAGGACAGGTAGTGGGGAGCTGAGTTAGTGAGGTTTTGTAGGTAAGGATAAGGATTTTGAACTTAATTCTGCAGTGGATGGGGAGCCAGTGAAGGGACTCGCAGAGGGGAGCGGCAGAGACAGAGCGGCTGGTGAGGTGAATTAGCCTGGCGGAGGCGTTCAGGATGGATTGTAGGGGGGAGAGGCGGGACAGAGGGAGGCCAGATAAGAGATTATTGCAATAGTCGAGTCGGGAGATTACCAGGGCGTGTATGAGTTGTTTTGTGGTGACAGCGGTAAGAAATGGCCGAATTCTGGAAATATTACGCAGTTGGTATCGGCAGGAGGAGGAAAGAGACTTGATGTGGGGGATGAAGGAAAGAGCAGAGTCAAGTGGAACTCCAAGACAGCGAACTTGGTTTGATGGGGAAATGGTGATACCCTCCACCGTGATAGAGAAGTCAGGAGGTGGGGAGGCATTGGAGGGAGGAATAAGTAGGAGCTCAGTCTTTGACATGTTGATCTTTAGGTGGTGGGAGGCCATCCAGGAGGAGATGCCAGATAAACAGTCACTGACGTTTGAAAGGACAGGGGGAGAGAGATCAGGGGTAGAGAGGTAGATCTGAGTGTCATCAGCGTAGAGGTGGTAATTAAAGCCAAAGCTGTTGATGATTTTGCCCAGGGAGGAGGTGTAGATGGAAAAGAGCAGAGGACCAAGGACAGAGCCTTGAGGTACACCAACAGATAGAGGCAATGAAGAGGAGGAGTTACCAGCAAAGGACACACAGAAGGATAAATAGGAGCCAACCCAAGCAAGTGCAGTGTCACCGAGACCCAGAGAGTTGAGGGTCTGTAGAAGGAGGGGGTGGTCAACAGTGTCAAAAGCAGCCGAGAGGTCAAGCAGGATGAGAATAGAATAGTGGCCGTGTTTTAGCAGTTAGGAGGTCGTTGGTGACTTTGGTGAGGGCAGTTTCAGTTGAGTGTAGGGGACGGAAGCCAGATTGCAGGGGATCAAGTAGGGAATTGGAGGACAGGAAGAGGGAGAGGCGGTTGAAGACTAGTTTTTCTAAGAGCTTTGATGTGAAGGGAAGCAGGGATACAGGGCGGTAGTTGGATGAAGAGTTGGGATCTAGGGATGGTTTTTTAGTAAAGGGGTAACTAGCGCGTGTTTGAAGGTGGATGGAAAGGAGCCAGTGGAGGAGATAGGTTGAAGATGTGTGTGAGAGCAGGGTGAGGGAGGAGGAGAGGGGAGGAATTAGATGTGAGGAATGGGGTCGAGCGGGCACGTGGTGAGATGTGAGGAGGACAATAAGGAATTGACTTCCTCCTCAGTGGCTGGGAGGAAGCGGCAGAGGGTGGCAGAGGGGACCTGTGGGAGTGGAGGTGGGCAGATAACTATCTTGTGTTGGGATGTTGCTTCTGATAGAGTTTTATTGAGGAAGTAGTCTGCCAGGTCTTGAGCGCTGAAGGCAGCTGAGGGGGGAGGTGCGGGTGGGTAGAGGAGGGTGTTGAAGGTGGACCAGAGCCGTTTAGGGTTGGAGGACAGCGTAGATATAAGAGATGACAAGAAGGATTGTTTGGCCAAGTGGAGGGCAGAGGTGTATGACCGGAGAATAAACTTGAAGTGAACAAAATCAGCTTCAGAGCGGGATTTTCCTCCAGGCACGCTCTGCAGTGCGGGAGCATCTTTGCAGGTAGCCAGTCTGGAGGGTGTGCCAGGGCTGAAGCTGGCGGCGTGGGGCCTTACAGAGTCGAAGAGGAGCAAGAGTGTCTAGAGCAGAGATAAGCGTAGTGTTGTAGTGATTAGTGGCAGCATCAGGGCAAGTGAAGGATGAGGTGTGAGGGAGGTGGTGAAGTAGATTGGAGAATTGATGGGGGTCCACAGCATGTAGATTTCTGCGAGTGTGTGTGCGGGGTGGGGGAGCAGGGTGTTTAGGAAGTCCAGATAGGTTGAAAGAGAGAAGGTGGTGGTCAGAGATGGGGAAATGGCGACATTTGAACTCAGAAATGGAGCAGAGATTGGAAAAAGACCAGGTCAATAACGTGACCATCGCGGTGGGTAGGGAGGAGGGAGGATTGTGTGAGTCCAAGGGAGGACGTGAGTGAAAGAAGTTTGGAGGCAGCAGGGGCGGAAGGATCATCAATGGGAATGTTGAAGTCCCCGAGAATTAGGCATGGAAGATTAGAAGAGGAAGTGAGAAAGCCAGGTAGCAAAGTGGTCAAAGAACTGGGAGGTTGGTCCCGTGGGCGGTAGATGACTGCCACCCTGAGGGCCAGAGGAGAGAACAGGCGGATGCAGTGTGTCTCGAAGGAGGAGAAGGAGAGGGATGGGGGTGGAGGGAGATGCTGGTAGGGGCAGGTGGGAGAGAGCAGGATTTCCGACCACCGCACCGGTCTGGGGGTATGGCTCAAGTGTAGACCGCCATGTGAGAGAGCAGCAACGGAGGCCGTGTCAGAGGGAGTTAGCCAGGTTTCAGTTAAAGCTAGGAGGTTGAAGGAGTTTGAAAGGAAGAGGTCATGGACGGCTGTGAGTTTGTTGCACACAGAGCGAGCGTTCCAGAGGGTGCAGGAGAAAGAGGACAGGCGCTGAGGGATTATAGGGATGAGGTTGCTGGGCTTGCAGGGAGGAATTTATGTGCGATGGAGATAGGATGAGAGGGAAGTATTGGATGTGTTGTGGGGCCCAGGGTTAGGGGATATGTCACCTGAATAGAGTAACAGCAGGAGGGTGAGAAAGAGAAGGTGGGAATGGGATTTGTGGGAGTGATTGGAGCGCGAGAGATAGAGGGAGACCATGTTCTGAGGAAACAAAGGAGCTCATGCGAGGCCTTCATGTGGACGAGAGGAGGGAGGAGAGAATGCAGATAGTGTAGGGGTCGGTGGTAGAGGGGCAGGAGTTCCATTTAAGGAGAAAGGTAGAAGTAAAGAGCAGAAGCGTGAGAGAAAGCATGATATAGACGTGCGTTTACCAGAGTAAAAAGTGGGCCTTGCAGTTTTGCAGTTCCTTCCTCCAGCCCGCAACTCCAGGAATCAACTCTGAACGTCCACTTAAGAATGCCACTTGGCAATGTTTATATTTACTGTATTAATATTTACTGTATTAATTTTCACTGCAGTCACGTCTTCTCACCAAACCCACCACGTGGCTCCATTGACCCACATAGACTGTGCTGGACCCCACCAATGAACCAAGCACCACCTCAGAAGCTGTGCTGCCGGAAGCTCTGAAAGCAGAATTAAGTGACTCTACAAAAAACTGGCCATACCATCACCCTTCAAAAACCACCAAATGATCAGAAATCATGTTCTAAAAAAACATGAGGCTTTTCACACGTGGCGAAAAGACGAAGGTGGAAATGTGCTAGACGAAATACAAACACTGCCAGTTCCTGTGAGGAGTACTCGGAGGAGGTGTATAATTCTGCCAGTTCCTGTGAGGAGTACTCGAGGAGACGTATAATTCTGCCAGTTCCTGTGAGGAGTACTCGGAGGAGACGTATAATTCTGCCAGTTCCTGTGAGGAGTACTCGGAGGAGACGTATAATTCTGCCAGTTCCTGTGAGGAGTACTCGGGGGAGGCGTATAATTCTGCCAGTTCCTGTGAGGAGTACTCGGAGGAGACGTATAATTCTGCCAGTTCCTGTGAGGAGTACTCGGAGGAGACGTATAATTCTGCCAGTTCCTGTGAGGAGTACTCGGAGGAGACGTATAATTCTGCCAGTTCCTGTGAGGAGTACTCGGGGGAGGTGTATAATTCTGCCAGTTCCTGTGAGGAGTACTCGGAGGAGGTGTATAATTCTGCCAGTTCCTGTTAGGAGTACTCGGAGGAGGTGTATAATTCTGCCAGTTCCTGTGAGGAGTACTCGAGGAGACGTATAATTCTGCCAGTTCCTGAGAGGAGTACTCGAGGAGGTGTATAATTCTGCCAGTTCCTGTGAGGAGTACTCGGAGGAGGTGTATAATTCTGCCAGTTCTGTGAGGAGTACTCGGGGGAGGCGTATAATTCTGCCAGTTCCTGTGAGGAGTACTCGGGGAGAGCGTATAATTCTGCCAGTTCCTGTGAGGAGTACTCGGAGGAGACGTATAATTCTGCCAGTTCCTGTGAGGAGTACTCGGAGGAGACGTATAATTCTGCCAGTTCCTGTGAGGAGTACTCGGAGGAGACGTATAATTCTGCCAGTTCCTGTGAGGAGTACTCGGGGGAGGCGTATAATTCTGCCAGTTCCTGTGAGGAGTACTCGGAGGAGGTGTATAATTCTGCCAGTTCCTGTGAGGAGTACTCGGAGGAGGTGTATAATTCTGCCAGTTCCTGTGAGGAGTACTCGGAGGAGACGTATAATTCTGCCAGTTCCTGTGAGGAGTACTCGGGGGAGGCGTATAATTCTGCCAGTTCCTGTGAGGAGTACTCGGAGGAGGTGTATAATTCTGCCAGTTCCTGTGAGGAGTACTCGGAGGAGACGTATAATTCTGCCAGTTCCTGTGAGGAGTACTCGGAGGAGGTGTATAATTCTGCCAGTTCCTGTGAGGAGTACTCGGAGGAGGTGTATAATTCTGCCAGTTCCTGTGAGGAGTACTCGGAGGAGGTGTATAATTCTGCCAGTTCCTGTGAGGAGTACTCGGAGGAGACGTATAATTCTGCCAGTCCTGTGAGGAGTACTCGGAGGAGGCGTATAATTCTGCCAGTTCCTGTGAGGAGTACTCGGGGGAGGCGTATAATTCTGCCAGTTCCTGTGAGGAATACTCGGAGGAGGCGTATAATTCTGCCAGTTCCTGTGAGGAATACTCGGAGGAGGTGTATAATTCTGCCAGTTCCTGTGAGGAGTACTCGGGGGAGGCGTATAATTCTGCCAGTTCCTGTGAGGAATACTCGGAGGAGGTGTATAATTCTGCCAGTTCCTGTGAGGAGTACTCGGAGGAGGTGTATAATTCTGCCAGTTCCTGTGAGGAGTACTTGGAGGAGGTGTATAATTCTGCCAGTTCCTGTGAGGAGTACTCGGAGGAGGTGTATAATTCTGCCAGTTCCTGTGAGGAGTACTCGGAGGAGACGTATAATTCTGCCAGTTCCTGTGAGGAGTACTCGGAGGAGACGTATAATTCTGCCAGTTCCTGTGAGGAGTACTCGGAGGAGGTGTATAATTCTGCCAGTTCCTGTGAGGAATACTCGGAGGAGGCGTATAATTCTGCCAGTTCCTGTGAGGAGTACTCGGAGGAGGCGTATAATTCTGCCAGTTCCTGTGAGGAGTACTCGGGGGAGGTGTATAATTCTGCCAGTTCCTGTGAGGAGTACTCGGAGGAGGCGTATAATTCTGCCAGTTCCTGTGAGGAGTACTCGGGGAGACGTATAATTCTGCCAGTTCCTGTGAGGAGTACTCGGAGGAGGCGTATAATTCTGCCAGTTCCTGTGAGGAGTACTCGGGGGAGACGTATAATTCTGCCAGTTCCTGTGAGGAGTACTCGGAGGAGGCGTATAATTCTGCCAGTTCCTGTGAGGAGTACTCGGAGGAGGCGTATAATTCTGCCAGTTCCTGTGAGGAGTACTCGGAGGAGACGTATAATTCTGCCAGTTCCTGTGAGGAGTACTCGGAGGAGACGTATAATTCTGCCAGTTCCTGTGAGGAGTACTCGGAGGAGACGTATAATTCTGCCAGTTCCTGTGAGGAGTACTCGGAGGAGGTGTATAATTCTGCCAGTTCCTGTTAGGAGTACTCGGAGGAGGCGTATAATTCTGCCAGTTCCTGTGAGGAGTACTCAGCTCAGTGTTTGAGGAGTTAAAAGGTGTAATTAGTATGTGTGTGACCGCGCTCCTCTGACTTTCTGCAGAGAATATATTCCTTGGTTTCTCCCTCACCCAAACTGGTCCAGCCATGAGGGAACAGCTTGATGGTTCTCAGCAGAGGATGACAGGAGCAGACATGTCATAAAGCTTCCCAAGCATGGAACCCTCAACATGCCGCATGTCTGGTGCGCGCTAGTCCTTGCAGCCTCAATACAACCACTTCACGAGGATCCAGACGAGCTCCAAGGAACCCAGCATGTGCCGATGAAGCACCACAGAGTCTCGCTTTCTCCTGCTTCAAAAAATAAGGTTCTGAGGTCAGTGACGAGAATATTATTCAACTGACTATAATAACACTAAAATGGAGAAGCGTTGTAAGACATGGACTAGACATGTGTGGTTCTGTTCGGTTCGAAATGTTATACGGCTGAAAAACCAGCAATTGAGATCGATCCGAATCGCCGATATCTGAACTGAATCTCCTCCAAAAATCAATCTCCTGAACTGATCCGATCTGATGGAATATATTCAGATTTATTCAGAAAAGTGATTCATAGAAATGGTAACAGCGTTCCACGCCTCTTTTGACATCTACCAGTCCTCCTGTGCGTTGTTTTTGGAGCGTGTGTGTCATTGTTTGCTCTTCTTGTTGATCAGCGAGTTCTTGTTTATTCCGTTAGAGTCTCTCTTCCTTTCTGGGGGTCTCTGTGTGTCCCCCCTATCTCAAATACAGGTCTCCGGTCATCTGCTGATGGTCCCTCATGCAGAGAAATGACGTGCGCACTCAGGAAATTGACTGACACACCAGCAAGTATATGTCACTAAATTCATATGGGTTTATTTAGGTCTGGTGCATATACAGTATATATCCTCAGACGCAGGGGGAGGGGGTGATGTCATCGAAACAAGATTTGCCCTGAGGCAGAGCGACAAGTACAGAGGGAGTGTAACAGCACATTTCTCTATGTTTAGTGAGGTTAACAATAGATATCATAGGAGAACAGGTTTAAGGAACTTGCCTAGAGGGATAAACGAGTGGGAAATCAGAGGGTGAGTCTCAATTAAACAGATATGTATCTTAAAGCAGAAACCGGAATAAGCAGGCACAGGGACGGGTGGTTTGGGACAGAAGACTTATGTGATGAGGAAAATGAATCTGCCAGTCACGGAGAATCGAGCATCAGCAGCAATAACTTGTCAAGGGTCCAGACACCTACTGGGATCCAATCATAGGTCCAACATGAGGATTGTTTCTCAAGAACAGAGACAGTTGGGTGATAGACACCCAGGTACACACTCACGTTCACTCCCATCTGCTGAACTGGCTATGACCATTTTTTGTTGATGACATTTAAACCATTTTTGTGGTCATGTTTGACAGGGCTCTGACCCATAATATATCTTTTTTTTTCAGTGCCCTCAGCAGATTTATATCATCACTATCAGGATTATTCAGAGAACACCGAATTAGCCGCCGAATTGCACTGAACTGTGAATTTCCCCGTACAGTAACATTTCAGGGCCGTTCGGCTATTCAGATAGCAGGCAGTTGGCCAAATTTTGGCGAATTGCCAGCAAAATATGGTGCTGTTCGACGGCAGTGAAATCCCATTTTACTGCCGTCGAACAGGCACCATACTTATTTATTTATTTATTTATAAAGGTGTAGCGCTGTGTTTGATTCCTTATTGTGGCAGTACCTATTTTTGGCCACCGGAGGGAGACAAGCGCAATGTGAGACACTGAATATTACATTGGGACTACATTTCCCGGCATGCTTTGGGAACGGGCACAGGAAGTGGGTGGGACAGAGAGACTGACATCCTGAGCCTCGTGGAGAGAGCTGGCAGAGCGCACCAGGGAGTGAGAGAGACAAGACACAGTGCTGCAGAACGTAAGAGTGTCCAGGCCGGAGCGCAGGTGCAGCCTAACGGAGTTACAGATCGGGTTACTCAGCCTTACCAAAGGCAGATCCAGTGATCCACAAGATTACCCAAGCTGCTATTGAGGAAGCCAGAAGACCCCGAGTAAGGAGTACCACAGGTCGATCGGACTGGGAGAGCAGGCGGTAAGCTGGACAAGTCGCGGCAGGAGCAGAAAGCCAGACAGCGGATCCAGAAGCCAAGAGAGCCCAGTCAATATCGAGCGGAGAGACGTCCTGGGTCCAGCGGAGCCTCAAGTATCTGGCGGATGGGTGAGAGGCCTTCTAGGCCGTTGTAAAAACCAAGAAAGCACGCTGCTGTTTGTTCCAAAACCCACAGGGCCCCAACTTGACTAGTTGAAGATACATCTTGAGAAATTCACTGGCCAGTTGAATAGTGTACCCGGGTACCATAACACACACACTTACATTCCGGGACACAACCTGTGCGGGACTCACTCCCCAATCACAAAGGGGTTAAAGATAATTTTCCATTTATTTTCCGCTGCGCATTTCCTCGAAATACGAAGCATTGTGTTTTCTTTCCGCTGCGCGTTTCTCGAATTACGAAACATCGTATTTATTTTCCGCTGCGCGTTTCTCGAATTACGAAACCTTGTATTTCTTTTCCGCTGCGCGTTTCCTCGATATACGAAGCATCGTATTTCTTTTCCGCTGCGCGTTTCCCGCATTACGAAGTACTGTAAATATGTCTACGAACACCGTGTTATTCATTATATGCCATCTATTCTAGTAAACTATGTAATTTATAAAATCCACAACGGTACTGGAGTATATTTATTCCCTAGTGCGGGGAGACTGACCCGAGGTTCAATTTCAGCGGCTCCTCCGGGAGTGAGCGCTACACGTGGGGGCTCGTTTCCGGGATCCAGTCTCTGGAAAAACCGCATCTAAAGGGTTAAATATGGATCCAGATACTGTTGCCGAATGGTGTGAGGAGCACAGTAGTCAGTTAGAATTGTGTATAGTCATGTCCCGCAGACACTTGGGCCGAAGATCAGATTCGCCAGGCCGTGGCCGCGCTGACACCAGATCATCAGGGGTTAATCCTGGACATTAACCCCTTAACGCCGCAGGACGTACTTTTACGTCCTGCATTAGGTGGGCTTTGACGCCGCAGGACGTAAATGTACGTCCTCGGCGTTTACAGCCCCCCTCGCTTAATACTTACCTCCTCCAGTCGCTCCCACGCTGGTCTGACTCCCGCGGAGTCAGATCAGTGTGATCCCTCCTCCGGCGCTGTGACGTCATCGCGCCGGTGGCAGGGGAAGCGCCTGGAGGGGAGGGATCATTCGGATCCCTCTATCTCCCGATCGCCTGGTCCCCGGCCGAACGCTGACCCCAATGGGAGGACGCGCTGAGCGCGTCCTCCGCATACCAGCGGGAATGCTGAGGACGCGCTGAGCGCGTCCTCAGCATCCAAGTGGTTAATCATGGGAGTGAAGCCGGAGTCTAAGTAATTCCTGAAATAATCTACACTAAAGCTTTGAAAAGAACACGAGGAAGAGTCTCGGTCAGCGTGTGCAATGTGTCTGATTCTCCAGTGGTCCTTAAAGCAAGAATGCCTATCGGGCAAGTAGCGTCTGCTACGCCTCTCTCTCCTACCGATTTAGGAGGGGGAGTGGATAAAGAGATTCCAGATGAAAGATTCTACCCAAGGACGCTCCCATTTCACCTGAATGGAAGAAACATCTTCAGTCTCAAGTTCTAAAGTGGAGAGAATTGTTCTCGAAAGATGAGTTCGACGTAGGCCTAGCTAAAAGTACTGAGCACCGCATTCGATTACAAGAAGACAAGCCGTTTCGTGAAAGGTCAAGACGAGTTCCGCTGGGAGACTTGGATGATCTGCGAGAACAGCTGAATGAATTACAAAGAACCAAGGTGATCCAAGAGTCCAGGAGTCCATACGCATCTCCAATAGTGATGGTCCGGAAGAAGAATGGTTCTGTCCGCCTATGCATAGACTATCGCATGCTGAATCGGAGAACCATCCCAGACCAATATGCTACTCCTCAGATAGAAGATGCCTTGCAGTGTTTGTCTGGAGCAAAATGGTTTAGTGTACTAGACCTGCGAAGTGGGTATCACCAGATACCAATGCATCCTGAAGACAAAGAGAAGACTGCGTTCATCTGTCCACTGGGGTTCTTTGAATTCAACAGAATGCCTCAAGGCCTTACGGGGGCTCCAGCCACGTTCCAACGGTTAATGGAGAAGACAGTCGGGGATATGAATCTGATCGAAGTATTAGTGTACCTGGATGACATAATTGTGTTCAGGAAGACTCTGGAAGAACATGAGCAACGTCTGGAGAAGGTCTTGAAGAGGCTCCATGAAGAGGGGCTGAAACTGTCTCTGGAGAAATGCCAATTCTGTCTGCCGTCTGTTACGTATTTGGGACATGTGGTCTCAGCAGAAGGTGTTTCAACAGATCCTCGGAAGTTGGAGGCCGTAGCTCCTTGGCCTAGACCCCGAAACGTCACTGAACTTAGACTTTCTTGGGGTTCTGTTCCTATTATCGAAGATTTGTAGGAGGATTCGCGAAAATAGCTCAACCACTGAACAAACTCCTGCAGAAGGAAAGCACAGAAGAAGGCTGCAAGGTCTCTGACCGAAACCCGTCAGCTCCAGGACCAAGGAAAGCTCGAGAGTCCATACAGGGAGAATGGACTAGTCAATGTGAAGGTGCTTTCTTGAAGCTGAAGGAGAGTCTAACTCGAGCTCCTGTCTTGGCCTACGCGGACCCTCACAAGCCGTATGAGTTACATGTCGATGCCAGCAGAGAAGGTCTAGGAGGAGTCCTGTATCAAGAGCATGGTGGATTGCTGAGGCCTGTAGCGTACGTGAGCCGGAGCCTTACGCCTTCAGAGAAGAACTACCCTACCCACAAGTTGGAGTTCCTAGCCTTAAAGTGGGCAGTGGTAGACAAGCTAAAGGACTATCTGTATGGAGCCGAATTTGTGATAAAGACGGATAACAATCCTCTTACCTACATCCTCACTACTGCAAAACTGGACGCAACAGGACATCGGTGGTTGGCCGCTCTGTCAGGGTTTCGGTTCATCCTGAAGTATCGCCCTGGGGTGAATAATCGAGATGCTGATGCTTTGTCAAGAAGACCCTACGCTGCAGAATGGACTCAGTTAACTCCAGACGGGGTCCAAGCTTTGTGTCAAGGAGCAGAGCGCCGGGTCAAGGGAGGGATTGAAGCAGAGGCCATAGGAGTCATGGCTGCGGCTGTTCCGGAGTTCTACTGCAACCCTACGCAATTGAGGGATGAAAGTCTACCTACCTTTTCAAAACAGGACCTGAAAGTTGATCAGGCCAGAGACCCTTTAATTGCGTTAACCATAAAGGCCCTAACTGCGAACCAGCGTGAAATCCTGTTGACCAATTCCCCAGATGGAGCCAGATTGGTCTACAAAGAATGGGAACGGTTGAAGATGTTGGATGGGGTGGTCTACCGAAGGGGCCCCTCAACCAATGCTGAAGAGACCCAACAGTTGTTCCTTCCCACTAAACATAAGGAGAGTGTGCTGCGATCACTACATGATGAGCATGGACATTTGGGCGCTGAAAGGACTTTTAAGCTGGTGCGAGACAGGTTCTATTGGCCTTGCATGAGAGCTGAAGTGGAAAGTTACTGCCATTGATGTCTGAGGTGTATTCAGAGGAAGACTCTACCGACCCGAACCGCTCCAATGAGCCATCTGCAGAGTCAGGGACCCATGGATTTGGTGTGCATTGACTTCCTGTGCTTAGAGCCGGATGCTAGTGGGCAAGGGAATATTCTAGTAGTGACTGATCACTTCACACGTTACGCCCAAGCCTTTTCCACGAAAGACCAACGCGCTCTGACTGTAGCAAAGGTTCTGATGGAGAAGTTCTTTGTTCACTACGGCCTACCAAGGAGAATACACTCTGATCAGGGTATAGACTTTGAAAGTCGGCTTGTTGGGCAACTGTTGAAACTGTTGGGAATCCAAAAGACCCGAACTACACCATATCACCCTCAAGGTGATGCTCAGCCTGAAAGGTTTAATCGCACTCTGCTAAATATGCTGGGGACATTGTCAAACACAGAGAAGCAAAGTTGGAGTCGTCACATAGCTACTCTGGTGCATGCATATAACAGTACGGAGAGTGACGCCACTGGATACTCACCGTACCGTCTTATGTTCGGAAGAGAAGCTCGACTGCCGGTTGATTTGGCGTTTGGGTTATCTCTAGACCAGACGTCGGTAGCTTCCCATAGAAATTACGTGGATAGACTTCGAAAGAATCTGGCCTCTGCGTTTGAACAGGCCCGTTTGACCTCAGGAAACAGGGAGCAAATGAACAAAAGGAACTATGACTTGAAAGTTCGGATACAGGATCTACAACCCGGTGATAGGGTTTTGTTGAAGAAATTGGGTGCTGCTGTGAGGCAAAAGTTGGCGGATAGATGGAGTTCTCAAGTCTACATTGTCTGCAAGCAACTGCCGGGTCTGCCGGTGTATCAAATCCGGCCGGACGGAAAGGCACTGGCACCGGAATCATTTGTTACCTTTGAGAGAAGCTGTGAGGATGCCAGTTGGGGACAAACTTCCTCTGCCAAATCCGCCTGCTCCACGTTTGCCTCCCGTTACTCGGTCTCAGCAGACCCGGGTTGTCGAAGAGAGCGAAAGGGACAGTGAGGAAGAGAGTTTTTGTCTGGACTGGATGCGCCCACCGGAGCCTGAAGAGGTTATCGCGGTTCCTGAACGGTGGGAAAGTAATTTGAGGCCTGAAGCTCCTGAATTTCAGTTAGAAGTTCCTGAGACTATTGCAATCCCTGTAGTTCCTGAAGCTGAATCTTATGACTACAGTTCTATGCCTTCACTGGAGGGATCATACTCCGAAGAGGTGTCTGCTCCAGTGGTAGAAAGAAGGACTGAGCCAGCGCCTATAGTACTTCCACCTGAAGAGGAACTGATTGAGCCAGAACCAAAACGCTCTGTTCGACTGCCCCAGCGACTCACCTATGACTCACCAGGACATAGCACCGAAGAGGCCGTCACCACAGTGCGAAGGTTGCCCGAAGTGTCTGCTATGTTAGCTGAGGTAGCCCAAAGCATGAGTCAACTTGAGGAAGTGTATCTAACCCACTGTATGCTTACTGCTGAGCCTGTATATGTTGCCTAAACTGTGTTGAAATGTAATGTAACTGTTGCACCTCCTTGGAGAGACCCAAGAGTTCTAGGAGGGGGAGAGTGTAGCGCTGTGTTTGATTCCTTATTGTGGCAGTACCTATTTTTGGCCACCGGAGGGAGACAAGCGCAATGTGAGACACTGAATATTACATTGGGACTACATTTCCCGGCATGCTTTGGGAACGGACACAAGAAGTGGGTGGGACAGAGAGACTGACATCCTGAGCCTCGTGGAGAGAGCTGGCAGAGCGCGCCAGGGAGTGAGAGAGACAAGACACAGTGCTGCAGAACGTAAGAGTGTCCAGGCCGGAGTGCAGGTGCGGCCTAACGGAGTTACAGATCGGGTTACCCAGCCTTACCAAAGGGAGACCCAGTGATCCACAAGATTACCCAAGCTGCTATTGAGGAAGCCAGAAGACCCCGAGTAAGGAGTACCGCAGGTCGTTCGGACTGGGAGAGCAGGCGGTAAGCTGGACAAGTCGCGGCAGGAGCAGAAAGCCAGACAGCGGATCCAGAAGCCAAGAGAGCCCAGTCAATATCGAGCGGAGAGACGTCCTGGGTCCAGCGGAGCCTCAAGTATCTGGCAGATGGATGAGAGGCCTTCTAGACCGTTGTAAAAACCAAGAAAGCACGCTGCTGTTTGTTCCAAAACCCACAGGGCCCCATCTTGACTAGTCGAAGATACATCTTGAGAAATTCACTGGCCAGTTGAATAGTGTACCCGGGTACCATAACACACACACACACTTACATTCCGGGACACAACCTGTGCGGGACTCACTCCCCAATCACAAAGGGGTTAAAGATAATTTTCCATTTATTTTCCGCTGCGCGTTTCCTCGAAATACGAAGCATTGTGTTTTCTTTCCGCTGCGCGTTTCTCGAATTACGAAACATCGTATTTATTTTCCGCTGCGCGTTTCTCGAATTACGAAACCTTGTATTTCTTTTCCGCTGCGCGTTTCCTCGATATACGAAGCATCGTATTTCTTTTCCGCTGCGCGTTTCCCGCATTACAAAACCTTGTATTTCTTTTCCGCTGCGCGTTTCCTCGAAATACGAAGCATCGTATTTCTTTTCCGCTGCGCGTTTCCCGCATTACGAAGTACTGTAAATATATATTCGAACACTGTGTTATTCATTATATGCCATTTATTCTAGTAAACTATATAATTTATAAAATCCACAACAGTGCTGGAGTATATTTATTCCCTAGTGCGGAGAGACTGACCCGAGGTTCAATTTCAGCGGCTCCTCCGGGAGTGAGCGCTACAAAGGATTTTATTAGCAGTTTGCCAAAATTTGGTGAACTGCCTACTCCCTGAATAGCCAAATGGCCCTGAAATTTTCTTTAACATTTTTTAAAAAAAATATCACCATATGGGGAAATTCCCTATTCGGCGATATTTCTGGGCCAGATCTGCTCTTTCTGAATAACCCATATTGTCTTTAGGGGTTATTCACAGAGATCCGAACTTGCCCTGAACAGGGAACTTCCCCATACGGTGCTATTTTGTGGCCATTCGGTTATTCAAAAAGATCGTAACTCGCGAATTGGCAGTGAAATCCGGTGTCTGTTCGGCGGCAGTGAGATACGGTGCCTGTTCAGCGGCAGTGAGATACGGTGCCTTTTCGACGGAAGTGAAATCCGGTGTCTGTTCGGCGTCAGTGAAATAAGGTGCCTGTTCGGCAGCAGTGAAATACGGTGCCTGTTCGGCAGCAGTGAAATACAGTGCCTGTTCGACGGCAATGAAATATCGTGCCTGTTTGGTGGCAGTGAAATACGGTGCCTGTTCGGCGGCAGTGAAATACGGTGCTGTTCGACGGCAGTGAAATACGGTGCCTGTTGGGCGCAGTGAAATACGGTGCCTGTTAGGCAGCAGTGAAATATGGTGCCTGTTCGACGGCAGTGAAATACGGTGCCTGTTCGACGGCAGTGAAATACGGTGCCTGTTCGGCGGCAGTGAAATACGGTGCCTGTTCGGCGGCAGTGAAATACGGTGCCTCTTCGGTGGCAGTGAAATAGGGTGCCTGTTCGGCGGCAGGGAAATACGGTGTCTGTTCGGTGGCAGTGAGATACGGTGCCTGTTCAGAGGCAGTGAGATACGGTGCCTTTTCGACGGAAGTGAAATACGGTGTCTGTTTGACGGCAGTGAAATACTGTGCCTGTTTGACGGCAGTGAAATACGGTGCCTGTTCGGCAGCAGTGAAATACGGTGCTGTTCGGCAGCAGTGAAATACGATGCCTGTTCAATGGCAGTGAAATATGGTGCCTGTTTGGCAGCAGTGAAATACGATGCCTGTTCGGCGGCAGTGAAATACGGTGCTGTTCGGCGGCAGTGAAATACGATGCCTGTTCGATGGCAGTGAAATATGGTGCTGTTTGGCGGCAGTGAAATATGGTGCCTGTTTGGCGGCAGTGAAATACGGTGCTGTTCGACGACAGTGAAATACGGTGCCTGTTCGGCGGCAGTTAAAATACGGTGCCTGTTCGGCAGCAGTGAAATTTGGTGCTTGTTCGACGGCAGTGAAATACGGTGCCTGTTCGGCGGCAGTGAAATACAGTGCTGTTCGGCGGCAGTGAAATACGGTGCTGTTCGTCGGCAGTGAAATACTGTGCTGTTCGGCGGCAGTGAAATACGGTGCTGTTCGTCGGCAGTGAAATACGATGCCTGTTTGGCGGCAGTGAAATAATGTGTATACGTCATGTGATGTCCCGTTAGATTGCTACAACAGAAAATGACACAAAAAGTGTAAATTCCTTCAGATTTCGGCCATTTTCACTCAGTAAATGTATTTTTCCAAATTTTCATTGAAAGTTTTATGGTTTGATAAGTGACAAAAAAAAATCTTAAAAATGGAGAAACAGTCCCTGCCGTTAAATAATGAAAAAAAATGCAACTTTACCCAAAACTGGGGAAACCCGATGCGTTTTGCTATTTGCCCCTTGGAAAGTGCAGACTCCGGCTCCTCCCACAGACACCTCTCTTTATTGGGGTTTATGTAACCAGAGACACAGGGGTTCACACACACAAAGGCTCCCTGTGTCTCCTAACATGGGATTGCAGTTCCGGGGGCGGGGGTGCCCCTGTGCCCCCTCCCTGGTGTCCTCCACTTCCCCCAGCTTTTTACCCAGTGGGGCGGGCGGGCGGGCGCTAGTCCTCACATCCTCATCACTTTATCCTTCTAGAGAGTTCCTTTAATTTCCTCCTGCACTGCGCCGCCCATTTACCATCGCTTGCAGGCGGTGATACACATGTCGCTCTCCAGGCAGTGGCGCAGTTATTCTCTCGTTATTAAGGAATCTGCACGTTTCTCGATACAATGCTCGTTTCCCGCTGCAGCATCACTCGCAGAATCACAGATTTGGGGATATTGGCATTTTCATGGGGTGATGGGTGCCAAGTCTATGCCGCAGCGCCCGCTCCGTCCTGCTGCGCAAGCACCCCCAGTCACATCTATAGCGCGCGCTGTATTTCCTATATATTGCAGAGACTCACAGGGAAGGTGGGAGGAGGAGGAGGACGCCGGGACGCAGAGCACTGGCCAGAGACCGTCCATGGAGACCTCATCAGTTACAGGACCGACAGCGAAAATCACTGAGTCAGGGACAGTCAGCGAGCGGCAGGAGTGTACGAACCGCCAACTGCAGAAACCGCCCCTGCGACTCGTGTGTCCCGGGGGGCGAGAAACGAATAACAAAATCATTAAAAACAGCACCAACATATTCCACAGCGTTGTACAATATGCAGGACACGCATACACACATCAGTTTACAATCTAAGAGGGGAAAGAGGAGCCGCTCTCGTGAGTTTACAATCTAAAAGGGGAATGAGGAGCCGCTCCCGTGAGTTTACAATCTAAGAGGGGAAAGAGGAGCCGCTCCTGTGAGTTTACAATCTAAGAGGCGAAAGAGGAGCCGCTCCCGTGAGTTTACAATCTAAGAGGGGAAAGAGGAGCCGCTCCCGTGAGTTTACAATCTAAGAGGGGAAAGAGGAGCCGCTCCCGTGAGTTTACAATCTAAGAGGGGAAAGAGGAGCCGCTCCCGTGAGTTTACAATCTAAGAGGGGAAAGAGGAGCCGCTCCCGTGAGTTTACAATCTAAGAGGGGAAAGAGGAGCCGCTCCCGTGAGTTTACAATCTAAGAGGGGAAAGAGGAGCCGCTCCCGTGAGTTTACAATCTAAGAGGGGAAAGAGGAGCCGCTCCCGTGAGTTTACAATCTAAGAGGGGAAAGAGGAGCCGCTCCCGTGAGTTTACAATCTAAGAGGGGAAAGAGGAGCCGCTCCCGTGAGTTTACAATCTAAGAGGGGAAAGAGGAGCCGCTCCCGTGAGTTTACAATCTAAGAGGGGAAAGAGGAGCCGCTCTTGTGAGTTTACAATCTAAGAGGAGAAAGAGGAGCCGCTCCCGTGAGTTTACAATCTAAGAGGGGAAAGCGGAGCCGCTCCCGTGAGTTTACAATCTAAGAGAGGAAAGAGGAGCCGCTCCCGTGAGTTTACAATCTAAGAGGGGACAGAGGAGCCGCTCCCGTGAGTTTACAATCTAAGAGGGGACAGAGGAGCCGCTCCCGTGAGTTTACAATCTAAGAGGGGAAAGCGGAGCCGCTCCCGTGAGTTTACAATCTAAGAGAGGAAAGAGGAGCCGCTCCCGTGAGTTTACAATCTAAGAGGGGACAGAGGAGCCGCTCCCGTGAGTTTACAATCTAAGAGGGGAAAGAGGAGCCGCTCCCGTGAGTTTACAATCTAAGAGGGGAAAGAGGAGCCGCTCCCGTGAGTTTACAATCTAAGAGGGGAAAGCGGAGCCGCTCCCGTGAGTTTACAATCTAAGAGGAGAAAGAGGAGCCGCTCCCGTGAGTTTACAATCTAAAAGGGGAAAGAGGAGCCGCTCTCGTGAGTTTACAATCTAAGAGGGGAAAGAGGAGCCGCTCCCGTGAGTTTACAATCTAAGAGGGGAAAGAGGAGTCGCTCCCGTGAGTTTACAATCTAAGAGGGCAGAGAGGAGCCGCTCCCGTGAGTTTACAATGTAAGAGGATAAAGAGGAGCCGCTCTTGTGAGTTTACAATCTAAGAGCGAAAAGAGGAGCCGCTCCCGTGAGTTTACAATCTAAGAGGGGAAAGAGGAGCCGCTCCCGTGAGTTTACAATCTAAGAGGGGAGAGAGGAGCCGCTCCCGTGAGTTTACAATGTAAGAGGATAAAGAGGAGCCGCTCCCGTGAGTTTACAATCTAAGAGGAGAAAGAGGAGCCGCTCCCGTGAGGTTACAATCTAATAGGGGAAAGAGGAGCCGCTCCCGTGAGTTTACAATCTAAGAGGGGAAAGAGGAGCCGCTCTTGTGAGTTTACAATCTAAGAGCGAAAAGAGGAGCCGCTCCCGTGAGTTTACAATCTAAGAGGGAAAGAGGAGCCGCTCCCGTGAGTTTACAATCTAAGAGGGAAAGAGGAGCCGCTCCCGGGAGTTTACAATCTAAGAGGGGAAAGAGGAGCCGCTCCCGTGAGTTTACAATCTAAGAGGGAAAAGAGGAGCCGCTCCCGTGAGTTTACAATCTAAGAGGGGAAAGAGGAGCCGCTCTCGTGAGTTTACAATCTAAGAGGGGAAAGAGGAGCCGCTCCCGTGAGTTTACAATCTAAGAGGGAAAGAGGAGCCGCTCCGTGAGTTTACAATCTAAGAGGGAAAGAGGAGCCGCTCCTGTGAGTTTACAATCTAAGAGGATAAAGAGGAGCCGCTCCCGTGAGTTTACAATCTAAGAGGGGAAAGAGGAGCCGCTCCCGTGAGTTTACAATCTAAGAGGGGAAAGAAGAGCCGCTCCTGTGAGTTTACAATCTAAGAGGGGAAAGAGGAGCCGCTCCCGTGAGTTTACAATCTAAGAGGGGAAAGAGGAGCCGCTCCCGTGAGTTTACAATCTAAGAGGGGAAAGAGGAGCCGCTCCCGTGAGTTTACAATCTAAGAGGGGAAAGAGGAGCCGCTCCCGTGAGTTTACAATCTAAGAGGGGAAAGAGGAGCCGCTCTTGTGAGTTTACAATCTAAGAGGGGAAAGAGGAGCCGCTCCTGTGATTTTACAATCTAAGAGGGGAAAGAGGAGCCGCTCCCGTGAGTTTACAATCTAAGAGGAGAAAGAGGAGCCGCTCCCGTGAGTTTACAATCTAAGAGGGGAAAGAGGAGCCGTCTGAAGTGGCTGCAGACTTTTCTGGCCTGGCTGAGACGCTCTGCCAGCCCTGGATACCTGGTTAGGAAATGCTGTAACACCAGATTTAGGACGTGTGCTAGGCATAGTACATGCGTCAACTTACCCAGACGTAGGGCAGAGAGAAGGTTGCTGCCATTATCACAGACGACCACTCCCAGCTGAAGCTGGCGTGGTGTTAACCCTCTCTGCACCTGGCCCTGCAGAGCTGACAGAATTTCTGGCCCGGTGTGGCTCCTGTCCCCTAAACAAACCAACTCAAGCACAGTATGGCATCTTTTTGCTTGAGCCATTGCGTAGCCCCTGTCACGCGTCGGTTTAACTGCCACTTCACCAGAGACAGAGAAGGAGGAGGAGGAAGAGGGAGAGGTGGTGGTGGAGTAGACAGACCTCATACAGGCAGCTTTCTGGAGGCGTGGTGGATGAACAAGCTCCAGCACAGAGCCTCGTCTTGGATCCCTCCCAGCTGAAATCAGAGTTACCCAGTGTGCCGTGAAGGAAATGTAACGGCCCTGTCCATGCTTGCTGGACCACGTGTCTAAAGTCACATGCACCTTGCTGCTGACTGCCTTTCCCAATGACTCCATAACATTGTCTTCCACGTGCTGGTATAGTGCTGGAATGGCCTTCCGTGAAAAGTAATGGCGTTTTGAAACCTGCCACTGTGGTACAGCACATTCAGCAAATTCACGGAAGGGAGCAGAGTCCACCAGCTGGAAAGGCAGCAGCTGTAATGCGAGTAATTTTGCTAAACTGGCATTTAGACGCTGTGTTTGGGGATGGTTGGGACTATATTTTTTCTTACACTGCAGCAGCTGGGGCAACGTAATCTGACTGCGTAAATCTTCAGCTGATGGGATGTTGTCACATTGTGAGGAAGGACCTGGTACATCCATTACTGTAGCATCATCCCTATCAGTGGAGGTTGGAGTCAATGACATGGCAGGACATATAGTGGGGGTTGAGACAGGTGAGGAGGACCTACGCAAAGTTTTGCGCCAATGGGATGCATGGCAGGTGGTCATATGTCACCTCAAGCATGTGGTACCCAAGTGTCCGGTGGTTTTCCCACGCTTGAGCCTCATCTGACACAGATTACAAATAGCAACTGTGATGGATGTGCTTGGCTCTGCGGCGTTTATTCAGTTGTGCTTGGCTATGTGCTTGGCTCTGCGGCGTTTATTCAGTTGTGCTCGGCTATGTGCTTGGCTATGTGGCGTTTATTCAGTTGTGCTCGGCTATGTGCTTGGCTCTGCGGCGTTTATTCAGTTGTGCTCGGCTATGTGCTTGGCTCTGCGGCGTTTATTCAGTTGTGCTCGGCTATGTGCTTGGCTCTGCGGCGTTTATTCAGTTGTGCTCGGCTATGTGCTTGGCTCTGTGGCGTTTATTCAGTTGTGCTCGGCTATGTGCTTGGCTCTGTGGCGTTTAGTCAGTTGTGCTCGGCTATGTGCTTGGCTCTGCGGCGTTTATTAAGTTGTGCTCGGCTATGTGCTTGGCTCTGTGGCGTTTATTCAGTTGTGCTCGGCTATGTGCTTGGCTCTGTGGCGTTTATTAAGTTGTGCTCGGCTATGTGCTTGGCTCTGTGGCGTTTATTCAGTTGTGCTCGGCTATGTGCTTGGCTCTGTGGCGTTTATTAAGTTGTGCTCGGCTCTGTGGCGTTTATTCAGTTGTGCTCGGCTATGTGCTTGGCTCTGTGGCGTTTATTAAGTTGTGCTCGGCTATGTGGCGTTTATTAAGTTGTGCTCGGCTATGTGCTTGGCTCTGTGGCGTTTATTCAGTTGTGCTCGGCTATGTGCTTGGCTCTGTGGCGTTTATTCAGTTGTGCTCGGCTATGTGGCGTTTATTCAGTTGTGCTCGGCTATGTGCTTGGCTCTGCGGCGTTTATTAAGTTGTGCTCGGCTATGTGCTTGGCTCTGTGGCGTTTATTCAGTTGTGCTCGGCTATGTGCTTGGCTCTGTGGCGTTATATTCAGTTGTGCTCGGCTATGTGCTTGGCTCTGTGGCGTTTATTCAGTTGTGCTCGGCTATGTGCTTGGCTCTGTGGCGTTTAGTCAGTTGTGCTCGGCTATGTGCTTGGCTATGTGGCGTTATTTCAGTTGTGCTCGGCTATGTGCTGGCTCTGCGGCGTTTATTCAGTTGTGCTCGGCTCTGCGGCGTTTATTCAGTTGTGCTCGGCTATGTGCTTGGCTCTGCGGCGTTTATTCAGTTGTGCTCGGCTATGTGCTTGGCTCTGCGGCGTTTATTCAGTTGTGCTCGGCTATGTGCTTGGCTCTGCGGCGTTTATTCAGTTGTGCTCGGCTATGTGCTTGGCTCTGTGGCGTTTATTCAGTTGTGCTCGGCTATGTGCTTGGCTCTGCGGCGTTTATTCAGTTGTGCTCGGCTATGTGCTTGGCTATGTGCTGGGTTTATTAAGTTGTGCTCGGCTATGTGCTTGGCTATGTGCTGGGTTTATTAAGTTGTGCTTGGCTCTGTGGCGTTTATTAAGTTGTGCTTGGCTCTGTGGCGTTTATTCAGTTGTGCTCGGCTATGTGCTTGGCTCTGTGGCGTTTATTAAGTTGTGCTTGGCTCTGCGGCGTTTATTAAGTTGTGCTTGGCTCTGTGGCGTTTATTCAGTTGTGCTCGGCTATGTGCTTGGCTCTGTGGCGTTTATTAAGTTGTGCTCGGCTATGTGGCGTTTATTCAGTTGTGCTCGGCTCTGTGGCGTTTATTCAGTTGTGCTTGGCTATGTGGTTGGCTCTGTGGCGTTTATTCAGTTGTGCTCGGCTATGTGCTTGGCTCTGTGGCGTTTATTCAGTTGTGCTAGGCTATGTGCTTGGCTCTGTGGCGTTTATTCAGTTGTGCTAGGCTATGTGCTTGGCTCTGTGGCGTTTATTCAGTTGTGCTCGGCTCTGCGGCGTTTATTCAGTTGTGCTTGGCTATGTGCTTGGCTCTGCGGCGTTTATTCAGTTGTGCTCGGCTATGTGCTTGGCTATGTGCTGGGTTTATTCAGTTGTGCTCGGCTCTGCGGCGTTTATTCAGTTGTGCTTGGCTATGTGCTTGGCTCTGCGGCGTTTATTCAGTTGTGCTCGGCTATGTGCTTGGCTCTGTGGCGTTTAGTCAGTTGTGCTCGGCTATGTGCTTGGCTATGTGCTGGGTTTACTGGCGTATATAGTGATTTGTGCCTCTTTTTATACACTCCTGTATTTTCTTTTGCTTTGTTCTTTAATTTTCTGCTGTGCTGGGCTCTGTGCTCCTGGCTGGGCTCTGCGCTCGGTGCTGTGCTTCGTGCCGTGGCTCAGATTTCTTGTGGTGATTTCGCGCGCTTTCATTGGTGGATCAGCGGCGGGAGGCGCGCGCAAACTCCACAAACTGTTTTGGCGGGAGGCGCGCGTTGAGCCAGCTGCGTGCGCATCCTACCTCGCAAGACGCTTTTGGTGTTCTTGCGGCGGTGGGATGCGCGCGCACCTGGCTGGGTGAAAGTTAAAAAAAAATACTTCCCTGAATCGGCCCCGATCCTCCAGCGGTGACCGGCTGCCGAGCGGGCTGCTCAGCCGGCCTCCAGCCTCAGGCGGGCCCCCGGCTCGGCTTGGGCCTACAGGCCCAGCCGAGCCGGGAAATCGCCTGAGCCTAGAGGCCGGCTGAGCAGCCCGCTCGGCAGCCGCTCAGCGCTGGAGGATCGGGGCCGAAGTTAAAAAAACATACATAGCCCCATAGGTCGTCCCTGAGCTCCAGCGGGGCCCGGCGGCCTGCTCGACGGGCCTCCAGGCTCAGGCGAGCCCCCGGCTCGGTTTGGGCCTACAGGCCCAGCCGAGCCGGGGACTCGCCTGAGCCTGGAGGTCCGCCGAGCAGGCCGCCGGTCCCCGCTGGAGCTCAGGGACGAAATACCCATAACATACTCAGATACATGGGCCCTGAACTCCAGCGGGGACCTCCTCCGGTCGGGCTGCTCGGCCGGCCTCCAGGCTCAGGCGAGCCCCCGGCTCGGCTTGGGCCTACAGGCCGAGCCGGGGACTCGCCTGAGTCTAGAGGCCGGCCGAGCAGCCCGCTCGGCCGGAGGAGGTCACCGCTGGGGAATCAGAGGCCGTGGTACACTAAACATACATATCCCCCTAATGCGTCCCTGTGCTCCAGCGGTGACCGGCTGCCGAGCGGCCTGCTCGGCCGGCTTTCACGCTCAGGCGAGGCCCCGGCTTGGCCTGGGCCTACAGGCCCAGCCGAGCCGGGGACTCGCCTGAGCCTGGCCGAGCAGGCCGCTCGGCAGCCGGTCACCGCTGGAGAATCGGGGACTAAATACCCAAAACTTACGCCCATAAATCAGCCCAGAGCTCGACCGGTGACCTCCTCCAGCTGAGCGGGCTGGTCGGCCGGCCTCCAGACTCAGGACAGCCCCCGGCTCGGCTTGGGCCTACAGGCCCAGCCGAGCCGGGGACTGTCCTGAGTCTGGACGCCGGCCGACCAGCCTGCAACAGTCGAATGACTGCCACCGGTTGAGCTACGGGCCGATGTACACATACTCACCCACATGGGCCCTTAGCTCCTCCAGCGATGGTCAGCCCGCTTCCAGCATCTTCAATCTCCATTGGACGCCGGAAATGACGTCGCGAAAGCCTTTGACCCCGGGTCAACATGCCAGGGTCAAAGGGCTCGTGACATCATGCCGGCGACCAGCGGAAAGAGAGGACGCTGCAAACGGGACCGCCATCGCCGGAGAAGCTAAGGCCCATGTGGGTGAGTATGTTTAGCCTACAATCCCCCTACATTGACTCGGGGCTCCAGCGGTGGCTGTCACAGGCTGCTCGGCCGGCCTCCTAGCTCAGGCGAGCCCCCGGCTCACCTGGGCCTGTAGGCCAAAGGCAAGCCGGGAGCTCGCCTGAGCTTGGAGGCCGCCCGAGCAGCCTGTGACAACCACCGCTGGAGCTCCGGGCTAATGTAGGTGAGTATATGCTCTCAACACCCACCCTTTCTAAGTCGGCCGGTATCCAAGCTTAAGGAAAGCCCCCGGCTTGGCGTGGGCCTAGAGGTCCAGCCGAGCCGGGGACTCGCCTGGGCCGGGAGGCTCAGGCGAGTCCCCGGCTCGACTGGGCCTCTAGGCCCAAGCCGAACCGGGGGCTTGCCTTAATCCTGGATACCGGCCGAGCTATAAAGGGTGGGTTTTGAGAGCATATACTCACCTACATCGGCCTCGAGTCCTGCGCCAGTTGAAAACATACTCACCCACATCGGCCCTTACATCCTCCAGCGATGGCGGTCTCAGCTCACAGCGCCCTCTCTCTCTTTCTCAGTTGGTCGCCGGCATGATGTCACGAAAGCCTTTGACCCCGGGTCAAAGGCTTTCGTGACATCATGCCGGCGACCAACTGAGAAAGAGATAGAGGGCGCTGTGAGCTGAGACCGCCATCGCTGGAGGATGTAAGGGCCGATGTGGGTGAGTATGTTTTGGCAACTTACACCCTACATAGGCCCGGAACTCCAGCTGGGGCTGTAGCAGGCTGCTCGGCCGGCCTCCTAGCTTAAGCGAGCCCCCGGCTTGCCTTGGGCCTACGGGCCCAGCTGAGCCGGGGGCTCGCCTATGCTAGGAGGCCGGCCGAGCAGCCTGCAACAGTCGGCCAAACTGCTGGCTACTCGCCTGAGCATGGAGGCCGGTCGGCAGCCGGTCACCGCTGGAGCTCAGGGACGCAGTAGGGGGTTATGTATGTTTTGTGTACCGCGGTGACCTCTTCCGGCCGAGCGGGCTGCTCGGCCGGCCTCTAGACTCAGGCGAGTCCCCGGCTCGGTCTGGGCCTGTAGGCCCATGCCGAGCCGGGGGCTCGCCTGAGCCTGGAGGCCGGTCGAGCAGCCCGCTCGACCGGAGGAGGTCACCGCTGGAGTTCTGGGCCGAATTTTTCGATTGTGTTATGGGTATTTCGTCCCTGAGCTCCAGCGGGGACCGGCGGCCTGCTCGGCGGACCTCCAGGCTTAGGCGAGTCCCCGGCTCGGCTGGGCCTGTAGGCCCAAACCGAGCTGGGGGCTCGCCCGAGCCTGGAGGCCCGCCGAGCAGGCCGCCGGTCCCCGTTGGAGCTCAGGGACGACGTATGGAGTTATGTATGTTTTTTTTGAACTTCGGCCCCGATCCTCCAGCGCTGAGCGGATGCCGAGCGGGCTGCTCAGCCGGCTTCTAGGCTCAGGCGAGTCCCCGGCTCGGCTTGGGCCTACAGGCCCAGCCGAGCCGGGGACTCGCCTGAGCCTAGAGGCCGGCTGAGCAGCCCGCTCGGCAGCCGCTCAGCGCTGGAGGATCGGGGCGGATTTAGGTGAGTATGTTTTGCGAGCGGGCTGCTCAGCCGGCCTCTAGGCTCAGGCGAGTCCCCGGCTCGGCTGGGCCTGTAGGCCCAAGCCGAGCCGGGGACTCGCCTGAGCCTAGAGGCCGGCTGAGCAGCCCGCTCGGCAGCCGGTCACCGCTGGAGGATCGGGGCCGATTTAGGTGAGTATGTTTTGTGAACTTCAGCCCCGAACCTCCAGCGCTGACCGACTGCCGGCGGCCTATTCGGCGGACCTCTAGGCTCAGGCGAGTCCCCGGCTCGGCTGGGCCTGTGGGCCCAAACCGAGCCGGGGGCTCCCTTGAGCCTGGAGGCCCGCCGGCAGCCGGAGGACGGTCAGCGCTGGAGGATCGGGGCATCTGGCGGCCGTGTAAACACGGGTAGCTGCGCGCGGCTCGTGCCGTTTTTTTTTTTTTTTCACGCGGCCGGCACGCGCAGCTACCTGTGTGTTTTAACGGCCGCTTTCAAAAGTCCGTCGCGCATGCGCAGACGGCTTTTGGCGACGGACGTTTTTAGGCTTATTCTATTATAGTATAGATGGTTTTAAAAGTATTGCCAATCTCTCTCCCACCTTGCTAGCTCGCTACCCGGCTAAGCTCTCCAGCAAGACTCGGCGCCGCAGATGGAGCTACCCCTGCAGGGTAGCTGATCCATTACATTGGTGGCAAGCGGTGGGATCTCCGAGACCAGACAAGCAGGGAACCCCGAACCCCAACCAAGTGCTCCTACCCACCTATGGATAGAGGAGCGGGGGACAGCGAACATGCTACGGCCCGCTGTGAAAGAGGCTACGGTTCGTTCCACGGTGCCCGAGAAGTGCAGGTCAGCTAGCCCGGGGCCCTGGCTGGTGGCGTCAGGGATCAAGGATAGCCATTCATACATGGGGGAGCAGCCCCCCACTACAGCGGAAAAACTGTCACCGGGGCAGAGGACCGCTAACCTCTACCCCTGCCCTGCCACAGCAGAACTTGAGAACTACCTTCTCGCCGAGGAGCCCCAGGGACTGACAATCCACTCCTCTCCCGATCTACAGACCAAGCTCCTGGCCTCCACTGCTACGCAGGAGGCAGAGAGCCTACAACTCCAGCACAGCATGCCATCTGGGCCGGAGAAAGCATCAGACTGGGCAAGTACAGTTCGTCAGGAGCTATCAGCAGAACGCAGTGCCGGTGATGGTGTGCCGCATTACGAGTTCCAGGGTGGGGAGTCAGTCAGTCTCCTTCCACAACAGCAGCGGCTACCCCAGGTAGAGAGTACTGGCGGTACCTCTCCCCAGTGACAGGTAATAATCCCGGAAGGGGAGATGGCAGGTCTTGCTCCCCAACGTTTTGAGCCCCAGCGTGAGGGTGGAGGTGTCCCCTGTGCCAAGCAACGGCGTGCTGCTGCTCCCGTTCCCCAGGATGTGGGAGACTCCCATTGTGGAATTGTTGATGGTGCTGGGATTTGCAACTGGGTGACCCCGAGAAGCTGGGCAGATGGCCCAGATCCAGAACCACTTTTTCTGGAGACACCGGTCACCCCATCTCCCACCCAGCTTCTGACCAAGGCACTAGGAAAGGGTGCTATCGGCCCGTTTTTCCCGTGGCTGACTGTGGCACTGGGAGAAGGTACAGGCGGTACCCCTCCCCAGCGGGTCATTGCCCCAGGAAATGGTGCCAGCAAGGCTGCCCACCAGCGAGGGGCTAGGAGACCAGGAGGAGAAAAAGCCCTCAACGTCCCACCTGGGCCAGTTGTTTCCCCATGGCAGGGTACCAGCCCCGGGTGTCTGTATGGTCCGTCGGATACCGGTCCAGACCAAGGGGGCAGTTGGTGAAGCCCGGGGGCGAGCCTCCTCCCTACGGACTATGGACCGAAAGACTATCGGGGGTTGGCAAAGCATTGCAACAGCAACCCAAACGTGAGACTTTTTAAAGACACTTGCACCTGGACATCCCCAGGCAGACCCGTAGAGGGTCTCACCGGGTCTGCCATCATGGGACTGGGGGAGCTATGTGACGGATCGGCCGCCACAGGATTTATTTAGTTTAATTTCATTCTTATTTTGTTATATTTTGTTTACCCTTTATTTATAGGAACTAATTTCCTTTGTTAGATTTAGTGTAAAACTGTTGCTAGACGTCTAATTAATCATGTTTTTCCCCAGCACCATCCTGCTAGTAACCACGGAGTACATGCGTGCTACAATGTATCCGTCACTGATGTAGCGCACCACGCTTCAAACGCCAATATACTTTATGCTCAGTTATATTGTATGGTTTTAAATGTATTGCCAATCTCTCTCCCACCTTGCTAGCTCACTACCCGGCTAAGCTCTCCAGCAAGACTCGGCGCCGCAGACGGCGCTACCCGTGCAGGGTAGCTGATCCGTTACAGCAACGGTGCGGTCTGCTGCACATTTCTTAAAGAACTCCTAGACGGCAGAGTTCCTGGATGTGTGCTTTGAGACAACAGCGCTCTGCACCTGAGCAGCTCTGACATCTGATGCCTTGGACTGGCTAGTGCTACGGGTGGTCATAGAGGACATTGTGCCTCGTGTTTCTTGTGCCTCCTCCTCACTTGACTCCTCTGTTCGATCAGGCACCCAGGTGGAGTCAGTGACCTCATCATCATTGTCATCACCCCTTATCTCCTCATCACTGGAGCCAACTTGGCAGTATGCTGCAGCTGCTGGGCCAACATGAGTGCCAGTTATTTGTGTCACTGGCACCCCCTTCCTCTAGGTTGATTATACTCCCTTCCTCAACCTCAGAGATTGAATCAGAGCACTGTAGTTGCTGCTCATCCTCAAGCAGCATGTCACTGTCATTGTAGTCAAACAATTCAGCTGACTCCTCCGTGTGTGATAGTGAGGCTACGGCAGGAGTAGCTGTGGACATGGAGGCTGCATTAGATGCTTTGGCAGCTGAGGTGGACTGTAAAGCACTACAAGCCTGGCTGGCATAGGACTCGGAGGATGAGGATGGCCTGGTTAGCCAATCCACCAAATCCTCTGTATGTGCCCCTGCAGAGGATGCACCACGTCCATGACGACCAGAAGCACAGCCTCCCGACACAGAGGCTGCTTGCCCTCTTATCTGTGCCTGGGAGCGTCTGCCTGTCCTTTTTGGTCTTTCTGACATGGTGAGTGATATATAGATCAAAGATATACAAAACTCTGATTCAACTCTGTTATAAATATTGGAGATATGCTGCAGAACTCTGATTCAACTCTGGTATAAAGATTAAAGATTTCCAGAACTCTGGTATAACTCAGTGAGACACCCTGATAGCTGGCAGCCAGTGACAAGACACAGATTACAATTCCCAGAAACCTCCTATAAATCAGTGAGACCCCCTGATGGGTGGCAGTGACAAGACACAAATTACAATTCCCAGAAACCACATACAAGTCAGTGATACCCCCTGATAGGACCCCCCTGATAGCTGGCAACAATGACAAAACACAGATTACAATTTGCAGAAATCTGCTAGAAGTATGTGGGACCCCTGATAGCTGGCAGTGAGAAGACACAGAATACAATTCCCAGAAACCTCCTATAAATCAGTGAGACCCCCTGATGTTGGCAGTGACAAGACACAGATTACAATTCCCAGGAACCTCCTATAAATCAGTGAGACCCCCTGATGGGGGGCAATGAGAACACACAGATTACAACAATTCCCAGATATTTTGTAGAAATGAGACCTCCCCCCCAATAGCTGGTGGCAGACTGGCAGTGAGAACACACACTAACAGAACAATCTCCTCTTAAAAAACACGCGCAGAAGCGCTGCGTTGAAACCTTATATAGTGTGCTGCGGGACTTAGCTCTGTGAGCCTATGATTGGGCAAAATTTGCCCATAGTGTTGAACCTGTCTTGCACCTGACCTGTGGTCAGGTGCAAGGCTGTAGCCAATTACAAGCTTCAGGCCAGTGGAAAAGTGCATTGTGGTCCATCGTGGGCGAACATGCGGCAATGTTCGTAGTTCGCGAACATGCGAACTGGCGATGTTCGAATTGAACTCCGAACCGAACAGCTCATCCCTACTGGTGAGAGAAGACCATGGCTGCCATGAAATTCCACGATGTGACTCATGAGTATGCTGACTGGACAGAAGAGGACCTCATGTGTCAAGCCACCAATCTTTCCTCCTGGGCTGGAACATTTGTTCTCAAAGCTACACAAAGCGTGAGCCTCACCTGGCGCCTCCTATTGGGGGTCGGGTCGTACTTTGTAGAAACGTCTGTCATAGCGGCTCAACCGGGATGAAAATTGCAGGCCCATTGTAGCGTGCAATATAAGGGCCATATTACATTCTCTGCGCAAATTCGCTCGCGCAGCACAATTTTTTTTGTGCGTAGTGTCCAGCGTTATCGCACGAACATTAACGTGATATTCGGATCCGAACGCATTTTCTCATCCGTCAAAAAATAACGTTAGTAAAAAAAACACACAGAAACGAAGTGTAATACGCGCGCAGTAACGTTGCGCATGTAAATCAGTGCGCAGACTGGCTGAATCCAGTGAAAAAAACAATCAGAATTAAGAACCTTAATTGACATCAATTCACCTTAATTGACTCACTAACGTTTTTGCGTCTGTCAAACTAAATCTGAGTATATACGCTGCAGCAATAACAAAAACACGCACAACTTCTGCATTTTATTGTTTGGGTATGTGTAGAATGTGTAACTATACTGTGCTGTATTTTTTTTCGTGCTGGTGTATTTGGTTTCGGACGGAACGTTCAGATTTTCTGTTAACACCAGCTTTTCAAAGACGTTAAAATTATTCGCGCAAACGTCGTTCGTAGGAAGTTGCGCATCTATTGAAATACCATCCGCTTAACGCATTTGCGCTCACAATGTTAAGTATAGGACGCGCACGTCCATCCGCGTTAAACGATAACGCGCATCGTTTGAGTGAACGTTGAAATACGACGTTCTGCGCAAATGGTTTTGTCCTCATGCAAATGCGCATTTCCGTGCGCGCAAAACCGATGCGCGAGGAATGAAATATGGCCCTAAGTGTTTACGTCACATTGTGTGGACCTCCCAGCCGATCCATCGGAACGATATGACAGACCCTGGGAGGGGGGGTCACAATGGACACAGTGCGCTCGTGTGGCCCCGCCTTCTTTTACCCCAGACACAGTGTTTCTCCTCACTCACAGGAGACGTTGCACGTTTTGTATACTGAGTTTTCCTCCCCGTAGTCGCAGCCGGGCTCCTGGGAGCGAGGGGTTAATCTGTGTGATTCACAGCTCGCTCCTGTTATTCTCCAGATGTAGCTCCTGGCTGTGGGTGGAATAATTCGACATGAAGATTGTGTTGTGACTGTTCCTCGGCGTGTTTGTGTGCAACGTGTAATAACGATTAATGTGAACAATGCGCCAAGAAAAAACTGAAAAGGCACACAAAGGAGCGATGGGAGGAGAAGAACGTCCTGAGCTGAGCGACGCGATGGGAGGAGAAGAACGTCCTGAGCTGAGCGACACGATGTGAGGAGAGGAACGTCCTGAGCTGAGCGACGCGATGGGAGGAGAGGAACGTCCTGAGCTGAGCGACGCGATGTGAGGAGAGGAACGTCCTGAGCTGAGCGACGCGATGGGAGGAGAGGAACGTCCTGAGCTGAGCGACGTGATGGGAGGAGAAGAACGTCCTGAGCTGAGCGACGCGATGGGAGGAGAGGAACGTCCTGAGCTGAGCGACACGATGTGAGGAGAGGAACGTCCTGAGCTGAGCGACGCGATGGGAGGAGAGGGAGGAGAGGAACGTCCTGAGCTAAGCGACGCGATGGGAGGAGAGGAACGTCATGAGCTAATCGACGCGATGGGAGGAGAGGAACGTCCTGAGCTGAGCGATGGGAGGAGAGGGAGGAGAGGAACGTCCTGAGCTGAGCGACGCGATGGGAGGAGAGGAACGTCCTGAGCTGAGCGACGCGATGGGAGGAGAGGAACGTCCTGAGCTGAGCGACGCGATGGGAGGAGAGGAACGTCCTGAGCTGAGCGACGCGATGGGAGGAGAGGAACGTCCTGAGCTGAGCGACGCGATGGGAGGAGAGGAACGTCCTGAGCTGAGCGAAGCGATGGGAGGAGAGGAACGTCCTGAGCTGAGCGAAGCGATGGGAGGAGAGGAACGTCCTGAGCTGAGTGAAGCGATGGGAGGAGAGGAACGTCCTGAGTTGAGCGATGCGATGGGAGGAGAGGAATGTCCTGAGCTGAGCGACGCGATGGGAGGAGAGGAACGTCCTGAGCTGAGCGACGCGATGGGAGGAGAGGAACGTCCTGAGTTGAGCGACGCGATGGGAGGAGAGGAACGTCCTGAGCTGAGCGACGCGATGGGAGGAGAGGAACGTCCTGAGCTGAGCGACGCGATGGGAGGAGAGGAACGTCCTGAGCTGAGCGACGCAATGGGAGGAGAGGAACGTCCTGAGCTGAGCGACGCAATGGGAGGAGAGGAACGTCCTGAGCTGAGCGACGCGATGGGAGGAGTGGAACGTCCTGAGCTGAGCGACGCGATGGGAGGAGAGGAACGTCCTGAGCTGAGCGACGCAATGGGAGGAGAGGAACGTCCTGAGCTGAGCGACGCAATGGGAGGAGAGGAACGTCCTGAGCTGAGCGACACGATGTGAGGAGAGGAACGTCCTGAGCTGAGCGACGCGATGGGAGGAGAGGAACGTCCTGAGCTAAGCGACGCGATGGGAGGAGAGGAACGTCCTGAGCTAAGCGACGCGATGGGAGGAGAGGAACGTCCTGAGCTGAGCGATGGGAGGAGAGGGAGGAGAGGAACGTCCTGAGCTGAGTGGAACGTCCTGAGCTGAGCGACGCGATGGGAGGAGAGGAACGTCCTGAGCTGAGCGACGCAATGGGAGGAGAGGAACATCCTGAGCTGAGCGACACAATGGGAGGAGAGGAACGTCCTGAGCTGAGCGACGCGATGGGAGGAGAGGAACGTCCTGAGCTGAGCGACGCAATGGGAGGAGAGGAACATCCTGAGCTGAGCGACACGATGTGAGGAGAGGAACGTCCTGAGATGAGCGACGCGATGGGAGGAGAGGGAGGAGAGGAACGTCCTGAGCTGAGCGACACGATGGGAGGAGAGGAACGTCCTGAGCTGAGCGACGCGATGGGAGGAGAGGAACGTCCTGACCTGAGCGACACGATGGGAGGAGAGGAACGTCCTGAGCTGAGCGATGCAATGGGAGGAGAGGAACGTCCTGAGCTGAGTGACGCGATGGGAGGAGAGGAACGTCCTGAGCTGAGCGACGCGATGGGAGGAGAGGAACGTCCTGAGCTGAGCGACACGATGTGAGGAGAGGGACGTCCTGAGCTGAGCGACGCGATGGGAGGAGACAGAGGAGAGGAACGTCCTGAGATGAGCGACATGATGGGAGGAGAGGAACGTCCTGAGCTGAGCGACGCGATGGGAGGAGAGGAACGTCCTGAGCTGAGCGACGCGATGGGAGGAGAGGAACGTCCTGAGCTGAGCGACATGATGTGAGGAGAGGGAGGAGAGGAACTTCCTGAGATGAGCGACACGATGGGAGGAGAGGAACGTCCTGAGCTGAGCGATGGGAGGAGAGGGAGGAGAGGAATGTCCTGAGCTGAGCGACACGATGGGAGGAGAGGGAGGAGTGGAACGTCCTGAGCTGAGCGACGCGATGGGAGGAGAGGAACGTCCTGAGCTGAGCGACGCGATGGGAGGAGAGGAACGTCCTGAGCTGAGCGACATGATGTGAGGAGAGGAACTTCCTGAGATGAGCGACGCGATGGGAGGAGAGGAACGTCCTGAGCTGAGCGATGGGAGGAGAGGAACGTCCTGAGCTGAGCGACGCGATGGAGAAGAGGAACGTCCTGAGCTGAGCGACGCGATGGGAGGAGAGGAACGTCCTGAGCTGAGCGACGCAATGGGAGGAGAGGAACGTCCTGAGCTGAGCGACGCGATGGGAGGAGAGGAACGTCCTGAGCTAAGCGACGCGATGGGAGGAGAGGAACGTCCTGAGCTGAGCGACGCGATGGGA
Source organism: Leptobrachium leishanense (assembly GCA_009667805.1). Classification (NCBI taxonomy): domain Eukaryota; kingdom Metazoa; phylum Chordata; class Amphibia; order Anura; family Megophryidae; genus Leptobrachium; species Leptobrachium leishanense. Next base: position 462,510,851 of record CM019064.1, on the reverse strand, counting down.
GGAGAGGGAGGAGAGGAATGTCCTGAGCTGAGCGACGCAATGGGAGGAGAGGGAGGAGAGGAACGTCCTGAGCTGAGCGACGCGATGGGAGGAGAGGAACGTCCTGAGCTAAGCGACGCGATGGGAGGAGAGGAACGTCCTGAGCTGAGCGATGGGAGGAGAGGAGGAGTGGAACGTCCTGAGCTGAGCGACGCGATGGGAGGAGAGGAACGTCCTGAGCTGAGCGACGCAATGGGGGAGAGAACGTCCTGAGCTGAGCGACACGATGGGAGGAGAGGAACGTCCTGAGCTGAGCGACGCGATGGGAGGAGAGGAACGTCCTGAGCTGAGCGACACGATGGGAGGAGAGGAACGTCCTGAGCTGAGCGACGCGATGGGAGGAGAGGAACGTCCTGACCTGAGCGACACGATGGGAGGAGAGGAACGTCCTGAGCTGAGCGATGCAATGGGAGGAGAGGAACGTCCTGAGCTGAGTGACGCGATGGGAGGAGAGGAACGTCCTGAGCTGAGCGACGCGATGGGAGGAGAGGAACGTCCTGAGCTGAGCGACACGATGTGAGGAGAGGGACGTCCTGAGCTGAGCGACGCGATGGGAGGAGACAGAGGAGAGAACGTCCTGAGATGAGCGACATGATGGGAGGAGAGGAACGTCCTGAGCTGAGCGACGCGATGGGAGGAGAGGAACGTCCTGAGCTGAGCGACGCGATGGGAGGAGAGGAACGTCCTGAGCTGAGCGACATGATGTGAGGAGAGGGAGGTCCTGAGATGAGCGACACGATGGGAGGAGAGGAACGTCCTGAGCTGAGCGATGGGAGGAGAGGGAGGAGAGGAATGTCCTGAGCTGAGCGACACGATGTGAGGAGAGGGAGGAGTGGAACGTCCTGAGCTGAGCGACGCGATGGGAGGAGAGGAACGTCCTGAGCTGAGCGACGCGATGGGAGGAGAGGAACGTCCTGAGCTGAGCGACATGATGTGAGGAGAGGAACTTCCTGAGATGAGCGACGCGATGGGAGGAGAGGAACGTCCTGAGCTGAGCGATGGGAGGAGAGGAACGTCCTGAGCTGAGCGACGCGATGGGAGAAGAGGAACGTCCTGAGCTGAGCGACGCGATGGGAGGAGAGGAACGTCCTGAGCTGAGCGACGCAATGGGAGGAGAGGGAGGAGAGGAACGTCCTGAGCTAAGCGACGCGATGGGAGGAGAGGAACGTCCTGAGCTGAGCGACGCGATGGGAGGAGAGGGAGGAGAGGAATGTCCTGAGCTGAGCGACGCAATGGGAGGAGAGAGGAGAGGAACGTCCTGAGCTGAGCGACGCGATGGGAGGAGAGGAACGTCCTGAGCTAAGCGACGCGATGGGAGAGAGGAACGTCCTGAGCTGAGCGATGGGAGGAGAGGGAGGAGTGGAACGTCCTGAGCTGAGCGACGCGATGGGAGGAGAGGAACGTCCTGAGCTGAGCGACGCAATGGGAGGAGAGGAACGTCCTGAGCTGAGCGACGCGATGGGAGGAGAGAACGTCCTGAGCTGAGCGACGCGATGGAGGAGAGGAACGTCCTGAGCTGAGCGACGCGATGGGAGGAGAGGAACGTCCTGAGCTGAGCGACGCGATGGGAGGAGAGGAACGTCCTGAGCTGAGCGACACGATGTGAGGAGAGGAACGTCCTGAGCTGAGCGACGCGATGGGAGGAGAGGGACGTCCTGAGCTGAGTGACACGATGTGAGGAGAGGGTGGAGTGGAACGTCCTGAGCTGAGCGACGCGATGGGAGGAGAGGGAGGAGAGGAACGTCCTGAGCTGAGCGACGCGATGGAGGAGAGGAACGTCCTGAGCTGAGCGACGCGATGGGAGGAGAGGAACGTCCTGAGCTGAGCGACGCGATGGGAGGAGAGGAACGTCCTGAGCTGAGCGACGCGATGGGAGGAGAGGAACGTCCTGAGCTGAGCGACGCGATGGGAGGAGAGGAACGCCCTGAGCTGAGCGATGCGATGGGAGGAGAGGAACGTCCTGAGCTGAACGACGTGATGGGAGGAGAGGAACGTCCTGAGCTGAGCGACGCGATGGGAGGAGAGAGAGGAGAGGAACGTCCTGAGCTGAGCGACGCGATGGGAGGAGAGGAACGTCCTGAGCTGAGCGACGCGATGGGAGGAGAGGAACATCCTGAGCTGAGCGACGCAATGGGAGGAGAGGAACGTCCTGAGCTGAGCGACGCAATGGGAGGAGAGGAACGTCCTGAGCTGAGCGACGCAATGGGAGGAGAGGAACGTCCTGAGCTGAGCGACACGATGGGAGGAGAGGGAGGAGAGAGGAACATCCTGAGCTGAGTGACGCAATGGGAGGAGAGGAACGTCCTGAGCTGAGCGACGCGATGGGAGGAGAGGAACGTCCTGAGCTGAGCGACACGATGGGAGGAGAGGAACGTCCTGAGCTGAGCGACGCGATGGGAGGAGAGGAACGTCCTGAGCTGAGCGACATGATGGGAGGAGAGGAACGTCCTGAGCTGAGCGACGCGATGGGAGGAGAGGAACGTCCTGAGCTGAGCGACGCGATGGGAGGAGAGGAACGTCCTGAGCTGTGCGACGCGATGGGAGGAGAGGGAGGAGAGAGGAACATCCTGAGCTGAGCGACGCGATGGGAGGAGAGGAACGTCCTGTGCTGAGCGACGCGAGTGGAGGAGAGAAACGTCCTGAGCTGAGCGACGCGATGGGAGGAGAGGAACGTCCTGAGCTGAACGACGCGATGGGAGGAGAGGAACGTCCTGAGCTGAGCGAAGCGATGGGAGGAGAGGAACATCCTGAGCTGAGCGACGCGATGGGAGGAGAGGAACATCCTGAGCTGAGCGTTGCAATGGGAGGAGAGGAACGTCCTGAGCTGAGCGACACGATGGGAGGAGAGGAGGAGAGAGGAACATCCTGAGCTGAGTGACGCAATGGGAGGAGAGGAACGTCCTGAGCTGAGCGACGCGATGGGAGGAGAGGAACGTCCTCAGCTGAGCGACACGATGGGAGGAGAGGAACGTCCTGAGCTGAGCGACGCGATGGGAGGAGAGGAACGTCCTGAGCTGAGCGACATGATGGGAGGAGAGGAACGTCCTGAGCTGAGCGACGCGATGGGAGGAGAGGAACGTCCTGAGCTGAGCGACACGATGGGAGGAGAGGAACGTCCTGAGCTGAGCGACGCGATGGGAGGAGAGGAACGTCCTGAGCTGAGCGACGCGATGGGAGGAGAGGAACGTCCTGAGCTGAGCGACGCGATGGGAGGAGAGGGAGGAGAGAGGAACATCCTGAGCTGAGCGACACGATGGGAGGAGAGGAACGTCCTGTGCTGAGCGACGCGAGTGGAGGAGAGAAACGTCCTGAGCTGAGCGACGCGATGGGAGGAGAGGAACGTCCTGAGCTGAACGACGCGATGGAGGAGAGGAACGTCCTGAGCTGAGCGAAATGATGGGAGGAGAGGAACGTCCTGAGCTGAGCGAAGCGATGGGAGGAGAGGAACGTCCTGAGTTGAGCGACGCGATGGGAGGAGAGGAATGTCCTGAGCTGAGCGAAGCGATGGGAGGAGAGGAACGTCCTGAGTTGAGCGACGCGATGGGAGGAGAGGAATGTCCTGAGCTGAGCGACGCGATGGGAAGAGAGGAACGTCCTGAGCTGAGCGACGCGATGGAGGAGAGGAACGTCCTGAGTTGAGCGACGCGATGGGAGGAGAGGAACGTCCTGAGCTGAGCGACGCAATGGGAGGAGAGGAACGTCCTGAGCTGAGCGACGCGATGGGAGGAGTGGAACGTCCTGAGCTGAGCGACGCGATGGGAGGAGAGGAACGTCCTGAGCTGAGCGACGCAATGGGAGGAGAGGATCGTCCTGAGCTGAGCGACGCAATGGGAGGAGAGGAACGTCCTGAGCTGAGCGACACGATGTGAGGAGAGGAACGTCCTGAGCTGAGCGACGCAATGGGAGGAGAGGGAGGAGAGGAACGTCCTGAGCTAAGCGACGCGATGGGAGGAGAGGAACGTCCTGAGCTAAGCGACGCGATGGGAGGAGAGGAACGTCCTGAGCTGAGCGATGGAGGAGAGGGAGGAGAGGAACGTCCTGAGCTGAGTGGAACGTCCTGAGCTGAGCGACGCAATGGGAGGAGAGGAACGTCCTGAGCTGAGCGACGCAATGGGAGGAGAGGAACGTCCTGAGCTGAGCGACGCGATGGGAGGAGAGGAACGTCCTGAGCTGAGCGACGCAATGGGAGGAGAGGAACATCCTGAGCTGAGCGACGCGATGGGAGGAGAGGAACATCCTGAGCTGAGCGACGCAATGGGAGGAGAGGAACGTCCTGAGCTGAGCGACGCGATGGGAGGAGAGGAACGTCCTGAGCTGAGCGACACGATGTGAGGAGAGGAACGTCCTGAGATGAGCGACGCGATGGGAGGAGAGGGAGGAGAGGAACGTCCTGAGCTGAGCGACGCGATGGGAGGAGAGGAACGTCCTGAGCTGAGCGACACGATGTGAGGAGAGGAACGTCCTGAGCTGAGCGACGCAATGGGAGGAGAGGAACGTCCTGAGCTGAGCGACGCGATGGGAGGAGAGGAACGTCCTGAGCTGAGCGACGCAATGGGAGGAGAGGAACATCCTGAGCTGAGCGACGCGATGGGAGGAGAGGAACATCCTGAGCTGAGTGACGCGATGGGAGGAGAGGAACGTCCTGAGCTGAGCGACGCGCGATGGGAGGAGAGGAACGTCCTGACCTGAGCGACACGATGGGAGGAGAGGAACGTCCTGAGCTGAGCGATGCAATGGGAGGAGAGGAACGTCCTGAGCTGAGTGACGCGATGGGAGGAGAGGAACGTCCTGAGCTGAGCGACGCGATGGGAGGAGAGGAACGTCCTGAGCTGAGCGACACGATGTGAGGAGAGGGACGTCCTGAGCTGAGCGACGCGATGGGAGGAGACGGAGGAGAGGAACGTCCTGAGATGAGCGACGCGATGGGAGGAGAGGAACGTCCTGAGCTGAGCGACGCGATGGGAGGAGAGGAACGTCCTTAGCTGAGCGACACGATGTGAGGAGAGGAACGTCCTGAGCTGAGCGACGCGATGGGAGGAGAGGGAGGAGAGGAACGTCCTGAGCTAAGCGACGCGATGGGAGGAGAGGAACGTCCTGAGCTGAGCGACGCAATGGGAGGAGAGGGAGGAGAGGAACGTCCTGAGCTAAGCGACGCGATGGGAGGAGAGGAACGTCCTGAGCTAAGCGACGCGATGGGAGGAGAGGAACGTCCTGAGCTGAGCGATGGGAGGAGAGGAACGTCCTGAGCTGAGCGACACGATGTGAGGAGAGGGAGGAGTGGAACGTCCTGAGCTGAGCGACGCGATGGGAGGAGAGGAACGTCCTGAGCTGAGCGACACGATGGGAGGAGAGGAACGTCCTGAGCTGAGCGACGCGATGGGAGGAGAGGAACGTCCTGAGCTGAGCGACGCGATGGGAGGAGAGGAACGTCCTGAGCTGAGCGAGCGATGGGAGGAGAGGAACGTCCTGAGCTGAGCGACGCGATGGGAGGAGAGGAACGTCCTGAGCTGAGCGACACGATGTGAGGAGAGGAACCTCCTGAGCTGAGCGACGCGATGGGAGGAGAGGAACGTCCTGAGCTGAGCGACGCGATGGGAGGAGAGGAACGTCCTGAGCTGAGCGACGCGATGGGAGGAGAGGAACGTCCTGAGCTGAGCGACGCGATGGGAGGAGGGAACGTCCTGAGCTGAGCGACGCGATGGGAGGAGAGGAACGTCCTGAGCTGAGCGACACAATGGGAGGAGAGGAACGTCCTGAGCTGAGCGACGCGATGGGAGGAGAGGAACGTCCTGAGCTGAGCGACGCAATGGAAGGAGAGGAACGTCCTGAGCTGAGCGACACGATGGGAGGAGAGGAACGTCCTGAGCTGAGCGACGCGATGGAAGGGGGAGAAGAATAATAATCTAAAACAGAGAACTAGAACTTTCCCTGCAATGTGACACAAGAGGGAGGGGGTCTCCCAAAATTCCAATATATCCTATCAGGGGTTCTCACCTATCAGAGGATTGGGTGCACGGCCTGGCCTTCCTGACATTTGACCACGCTGGCTTCATTGGGGGCAAATAATAACTCGACACACTGTGCCTGTCATTATGTGACATGGATGTGGAAATGTTCTGCTCGGCATTTCTGTCTTGCAGGTCTTGTTCCTGGTGGACTCCATGATCTTGCGTTGTCCTCAGCTCTCCCTTGGGCAAGAGTGGGCACTGGGTGACCCATGCCACGTGCAGAGCAGAATATGCAGGTATTTCCGGGCACTGCTTGGTCCAAATCTACTGCTTTTTGGGGTTTTCTTATTGGATTAGTGATGAAGGACACAGAAACTGACAGTTTGTGGTAATAAACACATAGGGCCTTATTACAATCTTCGAGTTAAAATGTTTGCGCAACGCGTGAATTTGTGCGCCAAGCGTTAAACGTTAACGCGCGTAAATCAACGCTGGAATTACAATCCTCGCCCCTTTTTTCATCCGTTGAGAAATAACGCTTGTAAAACGGATGCGCACAAACGCGCGCGCAGTAACGTTATGCGCAGAATTCAGTGTGCGGACTGTTTTTTCTCGCGATTCAGCCAATCAGAATTAAGAACCACAATTATTTCACGTTAAATTATTGCACCTGTCAAAGTCAATCTGCGCATATATGCTGCATCGATAATTAATGCACACAACTTCTGCATTTTATTGGTTTGGGTATGTGTAGAATGTGTAACTATACTTTGCTGTGTATTTTTTTTGGCTGGTGTATTTGGTTTCGGCCAGGTCGTTCAGATTTGCCGTTACCACCAGCCTTTTAGGAGTTGCTAAAATTATAGAAAGGTAGTTCCGTGGCGCTCAAAGTATTCGCTAAACTTCTTTCCTTTTGCCACTGATGAAGCCTATTATATAGGCGAAACGCGTTTGGCTGTTACTCTGTGTTTTTTAATAAATATTGCTCTTTACTGCCAATTTTTTTTTTTTTTCGAACTTTTGGCGAACATCCCAAAAAGTTCAAAGTTCGCGAACTTTCAATCTGCCAATGTTCGAATCGAACTCCGAACTGATCGAACCGAACAGCTCATCCCTACTATAAATCCCTGCTACCTAACTGACAGCCACACCTTCCTTAATCAAGAGCGGTGCATATGTGGGTTTTGGACTATATGTAAGACTTTATTGCTCCATATCACCTGTGGGCGTTTTGTGAAGCGCTACCCCTGTTTTCTTTGATTGTGTTGCTAAAATTATCCGCGCAACGGCTGTGCGTTAAATCCTGCGCATAGATTGTAATGCCATCCGCGTACCAGCGCACAAACGCATTTGCGCTCACAATGTTAAGTATAGGACGCGCGCAGTACAGTAAGCTCGCGCAGGGATCGCGTAGGTTCACCCGCAGTAGATGTTAACGCGCATTTGTTGCGCTGACATTGTAATACGACGTTCAGCGCAAAGGGTTTTACCCCTCGCGTTAATGCGTTTTTGCGTGGAGATTGTAATAGGGCCCAATGCGTTCACACCTTCGCTGCCAGCGATCACCAGCCTCAATCCACAGCCAATAGGAACAGGACCACACCTCTGACCGACGCTGGGGCCACCTAATGCTCATCTCACTGGCTAAACCTAATAATAACCCTAACCCCAAACCAGAAACATGTACCCCCTGCCCGTGCGATCCCTTCACTAATACAAAGGTTTGCACAGATTTCCCCCCGAAATACCTAGAGGAATCATTGTGTGGAGCAGCGCGTCATTCCTGGGTGAGAGGAAGCTGCAGCGCTTCTTACTGCCTCGGGCAGGAGAATTCCCTGAGCACAGGCAAACAGAGGAGAATTAAGTACAATATAAGGTGTAATAATGCGGCTCAGGAGAGGGTGAGCAGGGGAATACGGACGCGTTGCTCACCTGTAACAGAGGCTGCGTATCTCCATATAAAGCCCCGGGCAACTGATTCAATCACATTCCTTATATAGAACTTATGTAGGACAAACGCCCGGTCACCGGCCAGCTCCGTAAGCCTGGGAAAGGTAGGGACGGGCGGGGGGAGATGTTAACCAGAAGCTCAGGTCAGTGAGATCAAGGTCGGCTCTTGGGTTTTTGCGGCGCAAGATCATACGGTGCCAATATTTTATTTACTTTATATTGAAGGAAACATTTTTAATAGAAATTTAATTAAACCGTCATTACTTTAATCAGCCGCGTGCACATATTATATGGAATGCGGCCGCGTGCACATATTATATGGAATGCGGCCGCGTGCACATATTATATGGAATGCGGCCGCGTGCACATATTATATGGAATGCGGCCGCGTGCACATATTATATGGAATGCGGCCGCGTGCACATATTATATGGAATGCGGCCGCGTGCACATATTATATGGAATGCGGCCGCGTGCACATATTATATGGAATGCGGCGCGTGCACATATTATATGGAATGCGGCCGCGTGCACATATTATATGGAATGCGGCCGAGTGCACATATTATATGGAATGTGGCCGCGTGCACATATTATATGGAATGTGGCCGCGTGCACATATTATATGGAATGGGGCCGCGTGCACATATTATATGGAATGCGGCCGCGTGCACATATTATATGGAATGCGGCCGAGTGCACATATTATATGGAATGTGGCCGCGTGCACATATTATATGGAATGCGTCCGAGTGCACATATTATATGGAATGCGGCCGAGTGCACATATTATATGGAATGCGGCCGAGTGCACATATTATATGGAATGCGGCCGTGTGCACATATTATATGGAATGCGGCCGTGTGCACATATTATATGGAATGCGGCCGTGTGCACATATTATATGGAATGCGGCCGAGTGCACATATTATATGGAATGCGGCCGAGTGCACATATTATATGGAATGCGGCCGAGTGCACATATTATATGGAATGCGGCCGAGTGCACATATTATATGGAATGCGGCCGAGTGCACATATTATATGGAATGCGGCCGAGTGCACATACTCTCTGGGTGAGAGCAGCTGATTTGCATATGGAAAATTCATCCCTGTAATGGCACAAGCTAAAACCTTGTTTGTGAGACCTGAGCGGCCCCACCGTAGAGCAGGCCATTGTGCTGTTGCTCGTTCTCAGGACCCTCACAAACACCCCCCCTTGCTTCTCATATTATATGGAACCCTAGATTCATTACCCTTTCATGGTTCCAGTATTTACTGACCCCTATTTGCCGATTGTTACTATTCTCTGTATATTATCTGACTGATCTACTGCGTTTGAGCCGGAATTGGATAGCCCTACAAGGTGGGAGTGTGTGTGATTGGCTGAGTGAGGTGGGAGTGTGTGTGATTGGCTGAGTGAGGTGGGAGTGTGTGTGATTGACTGAGTGAGGTGAGAGTGTGTGTGATTGGCTGAGTGAGGTGAGAGTGTGTGTTATTAGTTGAGTGAGGTGGGAGTGTGTGTTATTAGTTGAGTGAGGTGGGAGTGTGTGTGATTGGCTGAGTGAGGTGGGAGTGTGTGTGATTGGCTGAGTGAGGTGGGAGTGTGTGTTATTAGTTGAGTGAGGTGGGAGTGTGTGTGATTGGCTGAGTGAGGTGGGAGTGTGTGTGATTGGCTGAGTGAGGTGGGAGTGTGTGTTATTAGTTGAGTGAGGTGGGAGTGTGTGTGATTGGCTGAGTGAGGTGGGAGTGTGTGTGATTGGCTGAGTGAGGTGGGAGTGTGTGTGATTGGCTGAGTGAGGTGGGAGTGTGTGTGATTGGCTGAGTGAGGTGGGAGTGTGTGTGATTGGCTGAGTGAGGTGAGAGTGTGTGTTATTAGTTGAGTGAGGTGGGAGTGTGTGTTATTAGTTGAGTGAGGTGGGAGTGTGTGTGATTGGCTGAGTGAGGTGGGAGTGTGTGTGATTGGCTGAGTGAGGTGGGAGTGTGTGTGATTGGCTGAGTGAGGTGGGAGTGTGTGTGATTGGCTGAGTGAGGTGGGAGTGTGTGTTATTAGTTGAGTGAGGTGGGTGTGTGTGTTATTAGTTGAGTGAGGTGGGAGTGTGTGTGATTGGCTGAGTGAGGTGGGAGTGTGTGTGATTGGCTGAGTGAGGTGGGAGTGTGTTTATTAGTTGAGTGAGGTGGGAGTGTGTGTGTGATTGGCTGAAGTGAGGTGGGAGTGTGTGTGATTGGCTGAGTGAGGTGGGAGTGTGTGTGATTGGCTGAGTGAGGTGGGAGTGTGTGTGATTGGCTGAGTGAGGTGGGAGTGTGTGTGATTGCTGAGTGAGGTGAGAGTGTGTGTTATTAGTTGAGTGAGGTGGGAGTGTGTGTTATTAGTTGAGTGAGGTGGGAGTGTGTGTGATTGGCTGAGTGAGGTGGGAGTGTGTGTGATTGGCTGAGTGAGGTGGGAGTGTGTGTGATTGGCTGAGTGAGGTGGGAGTGTGTGTGATTCTCTGAGTGAGGTGGGAGTGTGTGTTACTAGTTGAGTGAGGTGGGAGTGTGTGTGATTGGCTGAGTGAGGTGGGAGTGTGTGTGATTGGCTGAGTGAGGTGGGAGTGTGTGTGATTGGCTGAGTGAGGTGGGAGTGTGTGTGATTGGCTGAGTGAGGTGGGAGTGTGTGTGTTACTAGTTGAGTGAGGTGGTGAAAATTTTGGATGGCTTTTTTTTGGAATTTAGTAAAATGAAAGCATATTCTAGATTATCCGGCAGATACTGTGTGATTAATTTTTCATTCTGATTGCAATCATTTAAAGCGTGTAAAGTAATTTTTTCCCATTTTATCCAAACCTTTGTGGTTAAATATTCTATAGGGAATTCTTGTTAAATAAAAATGTGAAATGGGAACCTCTTACTACATTTTTCTGACAAAATATACAATTTTATTGGACGCAAGGTCTTGTTACCAGTGGGGTACCTCAGGGGTCAGTACTTGAACCCATTCTCTTTAATATTTTTATTAGTGATATTGCAGAAGGTATTAATGGAAAAGTATGTCTTTTTGCTGATGACACAAAGATTTGCAACAGGGTTGACGTTCCTGGAGGGATCAGCCAAATGACAAATGATTTAGGTAAACTAAAAAAATGGTGGGAGCTGTGGCAATTGAGTTTTAATGTGGATAAGTGCAAGATAATGCACCTGGGGCGTAAAAACCCAAGGGCTGAATATAGAATATTTGAAACATCTGAGGGTTGGGATTAGGGGTTATTATTGCAGAGGATCTAAGGGTAAGTAGTCAATGTAATAGAGCAGCAGGAAATGCTGGCAGAATGCTTGGAAATGCTGGCAGAATGCTTGGTTGTGTAGGGAGAGGTATTAGCAGTAGGAAAAGGGAAGTGCTCATGCCACTGTACAGAGCACTGGTGAGACCTCACTTGGAGTACTGTGTGCAGTACTGGAGACCGTATCTCCAGAAGGATATAGACATCTTAGAGAGAGTTCAGAGAAGGGCTACTAAAATGGGTACGGCTTGAAGGAGAAAAGTTACCAGGAAAGGCTTAATGATCTTAACATGTACAGCTTGGAATAAAGACGAGACAGAGGAGATATGATAGAAACATTTAAATACGTAAAGGGAATCCACAAGGTAGAGGAAGGGTATATTTTTAAAAGGAAACAAAGTAGCAAAACAAGAGGACATAGTCTTAGATTAGAGGGGCAAAGGTTTAAAAGTAACATCAGGAAGCATTATTTTACTGAGAGGGTGGTGGATACATGGAACAGTCTTCCAGTAGAAGTGGTAGAGGCCAAAACAGTAATTGAATTTAAGCAGGCATGGGATAGGCATAAGGCTATCCTAAACAAAAGATAAATCCAGGTAAAGTATCCATGTAATTGGGCGACTAGATGCGCCGAAAGGTTCTTATCTGCCGACATTTTTCTATGTTTCTATGTTTCTAACCAAAAAAATGAAAACGAAAAAAAATAAAATATTTCCCTTGTGTTTTGGAATGAAACAAACACAATGTGCTTTAACTGCAGACTGTCAGCTTTAATTTGAGGGTATGTACATCCAACTCAGGTGAACGGTGTAGGACTTACAGCAGTTTGCAGATGTGCCCCCACTTGTTAAGGGACCAAAAGTAATGGGACAATTGGCTTCTCAGCTGTTCCATGGCCAGGTGTGTGATATTCCCTCATTACCCCAATTACAATGTGCAGATAAAAGGCCCAGAGTTCATTTCAAGTGTGCTATTTGCATTTGGAATCTGTTGCTCTCAACTCTCAAGATGAGATCCAAAGAGCTGTCACTATCAGTGAAGCAAGCCATCATTAGGCTGAAGAAACAAAACAAACCCATCAGAGATATAGCAAGAACATTAAGCGTGGCCAAAACAACTGATTGGAACATTCTCAAAAAAAAGGAACACACCCGTGAGCTCAGCAACACCAAAAGACCCAGGAGACCACGGAAAACAACTGTGGTGGATGACCGAAGAATCCTTTCCCTGGTGAAGAAAACACCCTTCACAACAGTTGGCCAGATCAAGAACACTCTCCAGGAGGTAGGTGTATGTGTGTCAAAGTCAACAATCAAGAGAAGACTTCACCAGAGTGAATACAGAGGGTTCACCACAAGATGTAAGCCATTGGTGAGCCTCAAAAACAGGAAGGCCAGATTAGAGTTTGCCAAACAACACCTAACAAAGCCTTCACAGTTCTGGAACAAGATCCTATGGACAGATGAGACCAAGATCAACTTGTACCAGAGTGATGGGAAGAGAAGAGTATGGAGAAGGAACGGAACTGCTCATGATCCTAAGCATACCACCTCATCAGTCAAGCATGGTGGTGGTAGTGTCATGGCGTGGGCATGTATGGCTGCCAATGGAACTGGTTCTCTTGTATTTATTGATGATGTGACGCTGACAAAAGCAGCAGGATGAATTCTGAAGTGTTTCGGGCAATATTATCTGCTCACGTTCAGCCAAATGCTGCAGAACTCATTGGACGGCGCTTCACAGTGCAGATGGACAATGACCCAAAGCATACTGCAAAAGCAAGCAAAGAGTTTTTGAAGGGACAGAAGTGGAATGTTATGCAATGGCCAAGTCAATCACCTGACCCCTGATCCCATTGAGCAGCATTTCACTTGCTGAAGACAAAACTGAAGGGAAAATGCCCCAAGAACAAGCAGGAACTGAAAACAGTTGCAGTAGAGGCCTGGCAGAGCATCACCAGGGATGAAACCCAGCGTCTGGTGATGTCTATTCGTTCCAGACTTCAGGCTGTGATTGACTGCAAAGGATTTGTAACCAAGTATTAAGAAGGGAAAGTTTGATTTATGATTATTATTCTGTCCCATTTCCTTTGGTCCCTTAACACGTGGGAGGCACATCTGCAAACTGCTGTAAGTCCTACACCGTTCACCTGAGTTGGATGTACATACCCTCAAATTAAAGCTGACAGTCTGCAGTTAAAGCACATTGTGTTTGTTTCATTCCAACTCCATTGTGGTGGTGTATAAAGCCAAAGATGTTAGAATTGTTTCCATGTCCCAATATTTCTGGACCTGACTGTGTTGTGGAAATTTTATTATGTGGACATTATACTCTAGGATGTGTGTGTTTTTATAAGTTGTCATCTGTCTCCCTGTGTTGGATTTGAATGTGGTTTTAAATCCAAACCAGCGGCAAAACCGTCAGTATGAAAACCTTCTTTTGGGTGTAGAGGCATACCTGCTTTTAAGACATTTAAGCCTTGTCTGGGCACTCGTACCGTGCACAGACAATAACTGAAGTACTCCGCAGATATGTCAATAATCCATAGGAACGAGTAGATTGAGCAGTATCTGAATGGGGTCCATACTGACAGTGATGGGGGATGGTCGGACAAACATGGCTGACGGGGACCATGGAGATGACTCAGGGATGAGTTGTGTACAGGGGGCCGGTCGGTCATTCTAGTCCACTCCCCTGTCCTTTTGATATGTAAATATAATTACTGGACAAACTGGTTTTCTGTTGTACAACCAGGGGCCAATGGGCGTTGTCCTATTGTCTAATAAATTAAGCTGACCAAGGGCCACACGGGCGCTTGGGAAGAGAAACTCCAGCTAGAAACAACGTGTGTGGCTTTATCTGGGTGAGGATGCAGAAGACCACAGCAGAGTCTCTGGGTCTCCTTACTGCGGGCGTTCAGGTAAGTATTGCCAGGGATAGCAGAGAGCTGCTTGTAAGTGCAGCGGATCAAACTACATTAGGGTAATAGTAGATTAATTTCTACGACAACTGTAACTATGAATAAAACACTGACCTTGCTCCAAGCATGTGAAATTAAAAGGTGAGTAATGGCAGTGGTATTGCTCATTTTATACGTGGCAAATGGACAATGCCATTGCTTTGAAACAAAAAATAAAGTGTTTTTTTTTTTTTTTCTTTTAGATCGTACATGGTCACGTTTGGTATCCATGCAAAGGCCAGACTCTGACCTGTCCAATGACACCTCCCTTGACCTTGTGAGGTGTAAAGATTAGTGACGCATCGTTTCAAAGTCCCCTCCCAGTGCTCTTCGCTGCAGTGCGGCAGATTTGGTTGAAATGCAACAGTTTGTAACAACTGATTGTGCCATTACCTCCACACTTGTTGGTGACATGAGAAATGTGATGGTGAGTTAGTGCAGCATCATTGTTCACTTTATTATTGAAAATTGAAAAATATTGCTGCGTTAGAAAGATTTTTTTTTTACATTTTTTATTCTTACATAAAACCTGGTTATGTTTGGTATCATTGGAAAAGCCATGCTCTGGCCTTTCCAGTGATACCTGAAATGACCATGTAGCTGCTATGGAGGTGGAGATACAATGGTCCACATCCTGACACTTATCCTTTCTCTGGGCCTATTCTGGGGCATGGGCCTGGAGCTGCTGCTCCATCTGCCCCTATGTTAATCCAGCCCTGGTTGGAGTGTGTTATGAGCTGAGTGAGGTTGGATTGTGTGTTATGAGCTGAGTGAGGTTGGAGTGTGTGTTATGAGCTGAATGAGGTTGGGGTGTGTGTTATGAGCTGAGTGAGGTGGAGTGTGTGTTATTAGCTGAGGTGGGAGTGTGTGTGATTAGCTGAGGTGGGAATGTCTGTTATTAGCTGAGGTGGGAGTGTGTGTGATTGGCTGAGTGAGGTGGGAGTGTGTGATATTAGCTGAATGAGGTGGGAGTGTGTGTTGTGAGCTGAGTGAGGTGGGAGTGTGTGTTATTAGCTGAGGTGGGAGTGTGTGTTATTAGCTGAGTGTGTCACGACAACTATGCACGCCGCAGCGAAAGACGCAGTGTTAAGCAACTCACTATCTGTCTATCCTAGACCCAGATAATGACTATGCGGACAACAATCCCCCGCGCGCTTACCTAACTGTTCCGGCAACGCCTCTGCTCGCAACAGGCACGTAGATCGTGATGAAGTGGTCCCTGGATTGCAATGCCGTACCCGTCTTCTCTCGACCTGGGGTAGCGACTACGTTTCCCACAATCCTTACACCCACTTTCTTACTCTATTCGTTATGCTGCCACCAGTTGTCCTGAACACTATGCGCGCCACAGCGAAAGGCGCAGGATTAAGCAATTCACTATCTGTCTATCCTAGACCCAAATAATGACTACACGGACAACAATCCCCCACGCGCGCTAACCCAGCCGTCCCCAGCCACCGCAACTCACAATTTAGTAGATACTCGAGCTTAAAACAAAAAACAATAATCCAGTCCCTTCAGTTAGCGTGGAGCGAATATCAGTCAGAACACAGAACTTAGTAAATTGTATTTATTATGATAGAAAATCAGACCGTTGTGACTCCGGGGGCTGAAGATGGAAGCCTGGACAGATCAGCACTTCGAGTGAACCCCCTCTGACCCTCTCTGAGTCCTTTGCTGGACTCAGAATATATGGGGTTTCCAGGTCATTCAAAAAAAAAACATAAATGGTACATCCCCCTTCACTACATTTCCCAGCATTCCCCTCTCCTGGGCACGCTCAGTGCGCTTCTTCCTTAATTTTAATTCCCTGGTCTATCAATCATCTCCCAAAGACCACCTCTAGTGATCAAAGGATGTGATAGCTTCTTTGAAAGGCATGCCCACTTACAACTTGGTGCCGCACCGTCTGCGATGTGCCCTGTCCCTGTGCAATTGCCCCTCCCACTTGCTGAGCAGAACCAAAAGGGTAATTTCTTTTATTCACACCTTCGATGACTTCACAGAGAAAATGGTTACTGACATGTTAAATGCTTCCTCCAGCAGGCTAGAAATGCAGGCATTGTTTATTTTGGGCAGCGGTGCAAAATGGCCTGGTATCTATAGATAGCCATAGATATAAATATGTCTATATAATACATATCGCGGTAGATATACGGATCTAATCTGCCACAGAGTGTGTGTGATTAGCTGTGTCAGGTGGGAGTGTGTGATTGGCTGAGTGAGATGCAATTGTGTTATTATCTGAGTGAGGTGGGAGTGTGTGTGATTAGCTGTGTCAGGTGGGAGTGTGTGATTGGCTGAGTGAGGTGGGAGTAATCTGTATTTTTAGCTGAGGTAGGAGTGAGTGTTTTGGTTGGATGTGTAAGGTAGGACAGCATATGTGATTAGACGTGAGTGTGTGTGATTGGCTGAGAGGGATGAGAGCATGATCGTGTGGTTGGCTGAGTGAGGTAGGAGTGAGTGTTTGCCGAGTGAGATCATTCAGTGTTTTGCAGTTTGCGTTTTATTTACTAAACGATGATCTGTGAACCCCAAATTTAGTTAGGATTAGGACTCAGAAATCTCAGAGCTGGTGGACCAGCCCTGTGTCCATTAATATAAACCCGGGGCCCGCCGGCCATTCAGTCTTCTCCTGATGAGGCATTGAGTCCAGCCTGTGCTGATCGAAGCCAGCGATGGCCTGAAAGCTGACGGGAGCCTCGGAGTGGCGGAGATCGAAGCGACTCCTTTATTAAATTTAACGCATGAGCAGACGGTGACGCTTTCAGTCGGCCCTGGTTAATTCTCCCATTAATGATCAAAGCAGGTACGTGTCGGGCAGCAGCTGTTGCCGTCGTCTCTCTGGACGCGCGCGCCTCCTGCGCTTTTTATTGATATACAGAGCGGCTTTCTGAATACGCGGCGCCTTGTTTAGCTCCTGTAAAAGTCTCAGGATATATACCCGCGGGGCAGAGCGTCCTGGCACAGGGGAACCAGCTGGTGTTTGCCATGTACGTAGACTATTAATCATTCCATCCCTTTCATCAGACGGGGGATATGACCGAATGTGTTTTATTTGGGGCACAGAAGCATCTTCCATGCGCATCTTCTAAGGCTGGGGTCAGACTAATGCTTTTTGAACGTGCGTTGAGCCGCACTTTATTACGGCCGTAGTAGCAGCAAATGACAGGCAATATACCAAGAACGGCCGCACAAAAGTTTGGCCGCGCAACGCAAGCGGCAAACGAACGCATTTTTGGAACAAACGTGATACCGCTAGTACTGACGTACAGAGTGCGCTGCGTCCGCTAGCGGCGTGTGTGTGTGATTAGGAGACGTCAGACGCTGCTAATGTCCGGCCAACATAACGTCCAGACGCAAAAAGGGTTTTATTGATGATCCGTACAAAAATACGCACGAATATGCGCATCGTTTGACCGCTTTCGCGTCCACCGTAAAAAAAATACGTCAATGCGTTCGGACGCACTTTTTGACAGTCGATGCGAAAAATGCGTTTGTTTGATCCTAGCCTAAATCAGCGCCGTGCCAGCGGACCACATGTCATGATTTCATGAACGAAACAACTCCTTCCACAAATTCATCACAAAAACCAGGTCCTGATGCCGGAGGTATCTGCATACTGTATATAATATGTCTGTAATCTGTATATATTATATATCTCTTATATATGATTTTGCTTTACAAATACAGAGACATTGATGTCACCGTGTCACCATTAATAACCTCCCCTCCAACATCAATAAATGGACATCCATGTCATGGCCTTCTCAGCTATCACACAGATTTCCAGCCCACTTTGCGCACATCACGCACTGGCCAGTGACGATCGACCATAGGTCATTTGAGGCAGCGCCCCACCAGGTTTTTGGGGAAGAACCGTTTGACATTAAAGGTGTCAGCAATCTAGTGCATTTTGAATCACCCCCCCACGCCATAATATGGAGTTAGATAACAAGAAAATGTAAAATATGACTAAGAATATCCCCATGCACAGCTGGATGCAGCTTGGGAAGTAGCAGTAAAGATTTATGGACTTTCTTTGAAATCTGCCCTTTCTTTGGGCACTTTGCACATGCTCAGTCGGTCCCGTTTAGATCTTACCATGCTGCCTGTTCATTCGCTGTGTGGATGTTTATACATAGACGTCCTGAAAAATAATAGTCATTCGGCCTGTGATTGGCTGGTAGCACTGCGGGGGGGGGGGAGTTACATGTTCTGCATGGCTGGAGATGAGCGAGGTTGCCATTTTGGAGAAGCACTCTTACAGGCAAACATCATGCTGCAGCTGTGCAGAGCTACCAGAAATGAAAGTGAATTTCAAAGAGCAGGAAGATGAGTAATTGTGTCTTTAAAAATGGAGTAGGTCGTCAGTATTGCGGTGACACCCAATGTACTATTGTATTTAGTTGTTTCCAGGGTGGATAAAAATCAATGAATTAAAAAAATACATTAAAAAAAAATCTGATGTTTTATTAAAATCAAATTCCTTTTAATAAAATGAATTAGGAGGAAAAATGAATGTAAAGACAGGTTTCTGTTTCAGACCAACTATGAGCTTAGTAACGCAGCGTGAGGCTGGGTATTCAGGCAACATTTACATTGCTGGTAAATGAATTCCATTAATCACACTTAATTGAAGTTGTTTCTGCACAGACAACCTGCATTTATTCACCATAAGAATGGTTTTCTTTTTTTTAAGTTTACTTATTTTTTCTGTAACAGCCCTTTTTATTCTCATTCATTGGATTTTATGTAAATTTCAGACATTTTCGCTCAGTAGTTTCTTTGCAAACAGTGTTTCACTTTTCAAACATTCAAGCAAACTGTTTTTCTAATTTATTCACTTCGCTCTGTCTGCGGTCTCGGCTTTTTCTGGCGGCTTCGCTGCGTGTGATCGGCTCCTGCTCGGGTTTTTCTGTGGTTTTCGGCAGGTTAATCCAGATGTGTTTGAGGGTTTTCGGCGTGCATTCGCTGGGTTTTGCGGTTCATTTTCGTTGGGTTTGCAGTAGCTTTTCCATGCAATTCGGGGACCCTGTGGTGCTTGCTGAATACACAGCAGGGTCACCGAAATGGGATCGGAAAAGGGAACCGAATCGAAGAGAACGAAAAGTCACCGAACTTGCGGTGACTTTTCGAATCTCTTTGAATAACCCTGATAGTTCAGGAAAAGACATGAATCCCATTGGTATTCTGCATATATGCAAAAACCATGAACTTGTTAACTTAAGAGCTAGGGTTCGAAAAGCTCAATTAATAAAAGGGAATAGATCTGCACCAGGAGCAGAGTTTTCAGAGGGAATAGATCTGCACCAGGAGCTGAGTGTGAGGGGGAATAGATCTGCACCAGGAGCTGAGTTTGAGGAGGCAATATATCTGCACCAGGAGCTGAGTGTGAGGGGGAAGAATAGAGTTGCACCAGGAGCTGAGTGTGAGGGGGATAGATCTGCACCAGGAGCTGAGTGTGAGGGGGAATAGATCTGCACCAGGAGCTGAGTGTGAGGGGGGAATATATCTGCACCAGGAGCTGAGTGTGAGGGGGGGAATAGATCTGCACCAGGAGCTGAGTGTGAGGGGGAATAGATCTGCACCAGGAGCTGAGTGTGAGGGGGGAATAGATCTGCACCAGGAGCTGAGTGTGAGGGGGGAATAGATCTGCACCAGGAGCTGAGTTTGAGGAGGGAATATATCTGCACCAGGAGCTGAGTGTGAGGGGGAAGAATAGAGTTGCACCAGGAGCTGAGTGTGAGGGGGGATAGATCTGCACCAGGAGCTGAGTGTGAGGGGGAATAGATCTGCACCAGGAGCTGAGTGTGAGGGGGGAATAGATCTGCACCAGGAGCTGCGTGTGAGGGGGGAATATATCTGCACCAGGAGCTGAGTGTGAGGGGGGAATATATCTGCACCAGGAGCTGAGTTTAAGGAGGGAATAGATCTGCACCAGGATCTGAGTGTGAGGGGGGAAGAATAGATCTGCACCAGGGGCTGAGTGTGGGGGGGCAGATCTGCACCAGGAGCTGAATGTGAGGGGGAAGAATAGATTTGCACCAGGAGCTGAGTGTGAGGGGGAATAGATCTGCACCAAGAGCTGAGTGTGAGGGGGATTAGATCTGCAGCAGGAGCTGAGTGTGAGGGGGGAATGGATCTGCACCAGGAGCTGAGTTTGAGGAGGGAATAGATCTGCACCAGGAGCAGAGTTTGAGGGGGGAATAGATTTGAATCAGGATCTGAGTGTGATAACTGAATAGATATCCCCTGGGAGTTGAGCTTGAATGAGGGAATAGATCTGCCCCAGGAGCTGAGTGTGATGAGTAAATAGATCTCCCCTGGGAGCTGAGCTTGAAGGGGGGGAATAGATCTGCACCAGCAGCTTGGTGTCAGGAGGGAACAGATCTGCACCAGGAGCTGAGTGTGAAGGGGGAATAGATCTGTTCAAGCAAGCAGGTGAGTAAGCGGGGACAGATCTGCACCAGGAGCTCACTATGAGGAGCCGATAGATCTTCAACAGGGGAGAGGAGAGAGGGGCAAATAGTGAAATTAGAAAATAAAAGAAAAAATGAAAAGGGAAGAGGGGAAAAAAATTAAAAAATAAATTTGAGACCTGGTGGCCTGAAAGATTCTGTGTCATGAGACGTGCCGAGAGGAAAGGGACCACTTCAGTAACAGACACTGAGGTTTAAAGAATTCCAGGAACATGTCTGTGTTATAATTCTATTGTTTTAGTTAAAAGCACTTAATCTGATGATTAACCCTTTACGCTGGAGACAGAGGACGATGAAATGACTGCAGGGTGAGCGGATGTGCCCAATGACAGATAACACACCGCGTGATGTAACACATCTAACAGATAAATATTCTGAACATGAAACCTCCATCAAGGACAACGATTACAGATCAGAGCAACCAGCGAGAGCGAGTCTTTCCATTTATAAAACAGGATTTAAAGCGCCCTGTAACCTTATCACGATTATTGTATACATTTATTTTGAAATGATGTCATGATGTGATAATCCAGCAGCGCGCACACAGTGAGGGTTAGTCAGAGAGAGGTGAAAAGCAGGAGAATGACTGGAGAATGGAAAATTCTAGGTCAAAATAGCTGATTTGGAAAGTGAGATAAATGGGAGAATTTTTCTGGTTTGGCTATTTTGACCTAGAATTTTCCCTTCTCCAGTCATTCTCCTGAGTTTCCCTTCTCTCTGAATAACCCTGAGTGTGTGAGTATATGAAAAAACAATAACTACTACATACACACTGCTCTGCCGGCAGCACATAAATAATACAGCGTGTCATTCCACTCTGTCCCCCCTTCATACAGCGTGTCATTCCACTCTGTCCCCCCTTCATACAGTGTGTCATTCCTCTCTGTCCCCCCTTCATACAGCGTGTCATTCCTCTCTGTCCCCCCTTCATACAGCGTGTCATTCCTCTCTGTCCCCCCTTCATACAGCGTGTCATTCCTCTCTGTCCCCCCTTCATACAGCATGTCATTCCTCTCTGTCCCCCTTCATACAGCGTGTCATTCCTCTCTGTCCCCCCTTCATACAGCGTGTCATTCCTCTCTGTCCCCCCTTCATACAGCGTGTCATTCCTCTCTGTCCCCCCTTCATACAGCGTGTCATTCCTCTCTGTCCCCCCTTCATACAGCGTGTCATTCTCTCTGTCCTTCATACAGCGTGTCATTCCTCTCTGTCCCCCCTTCATACAGCGTGTCATTCCTCTCTGTCCCCCCTCATAACAGCGTGTCATTCCTCTCTGTCCCCCCTTCATACAGCGTGTCATTCCTCTCTGTCCCCCTTCATACAGCGTGTCATTCCTCTCTGTCCCCCTTCATACAGCGTGTCATTCCTCTCTGTCCCCCCTTCATACAGCGTGTCATTCCTCTCTGTCCCCCTTCATACAGTGTGTCATTCCTCTCTGTCCCCCTTCATACAGTGTGTCATTCCTCTCTGTCCCCCTTCATACAGCGTGTCATTCCTCTCTGTCCCCCCTCATACAGCATGTCATTCTCTCTGTCCCCCCTTCATACAGCGTGTCATTCCTCTCTGTCCCCCTTCATACAGCGTGTCATTCCTCTCTGTCCCCCCTTCATACAGCGTGTCATTCCTCTCTGTCCCCCTTCATACAGCGTGTCATTCCTCTCTGTCCCCCCTTCATACAGCGTGTCATTCCTCTCTGTCCCCCTTCATACAGCGTGTCATTCCTCTCTGTCCCCCCTTCATACAGCGTGTCATTCCTCTCTGTCCCCCTTCATACAGCGTGTCATTCCTCTCTGTCCCCCTTCATACAGCATGTCATTCCTCTCTGTCCCCCTTCATACAGCGTGTCATTCCTCTCTGTCCCCTTCATACAGCGTGTCATTCCTCTCTGTCCCCCCTTCATACAGCGTGTCATTCCTCTCTGTCCCCCTTCATACAGCGTGTCATTCCTCTCTGTCCCCCCTTCATACAGCGTGTCATTCCTCTCTGTCCCCCTTCATACAGCGTGTCATTCCTCTCTGTCCCCCCTTCATACAGCATGTCATTCCTCTCTGTCCCCTTCATACAGCGTGTCATTCCTCTCTGTCCCCCTTCATACAGCGTGTCATTCCTCTCTGTCCCTCCTTCATACAGCGTGTCATTCCTCTCTGTCCCCCTTCATACAGCGTGTCATTCCTCTCTGTCCCCCCTTCATACAGCATGTCATTCCTCTCTGTCCCCTTCATACAGCGTGTCATTCCTCTCTGTCCCCCCTTCATACAGCATGTCATTCCTCTCTGTCCCCCTTCATACAGCATGTCATTCTCTCTGTCCCCCCTCATACAGCGTGTCATTCCTCTCTGTCCCCCCTTCATACAGCGTGTCATTCCTCTCTGTCCCCTTCATACAGCGTGTCATTCCTCTCTGTCCCCCCTTCATACAGCGTGTCATTCCTCTCTGTCCCCCCTTCATACAGCATGTCATTCCTCTCTGTCCCCCTTCATACAGCGTGTCATTCCTCTCTGTCCCTCCTCAGTCCTGGGTTTTCGGGCACAGTTTTATCTGTATAAAGTGTATGAAGCTGATGGAGGAATCTCCAGGATTTCTCGTGGCCGAGTGATTACCGGATTAATGTCACTGGATGACAACGTGCGGCGCCGGTAATTTAATGCTCAGTGGATTGTGTGACAATAAACTGCACGGAATGGAATGAACGATCCAGAAACCTGATTAAAGAGAGAAATGACAGAGATTTGATAAAGTAATAAGGAGTGTGAGCCCCCGGGGGCGCCCGGCGCTGCGTCACAAATGATAGGTACGAGGAGGATTTCAATGAGAGCCGGAAACGCACAGAAATCATAATAACATCGTCTGCTCGGCTGAGAATATCGGTTCTCATTCGTTCATTGCGGGAATGTGGGAAATGGGTGTTTTTCTAGATTTGCACAATATGAGGGATTATTAGTGATGTCAGATTCTCCATAATATATTACATGCTGACGGGCAGTGTGTGAGAAGTGCTGCCCTGCACTATGTATAATCCATACCCTGCAGGAGGGAAATCCATTCATTGATCAGGGCGAGAGCATAAATGATCTGATCGGCCGCATTGGCCATAGACCTCTCTCCTGGTAGCTCTGCGTCACCGGGCAGGAGACATGTGCAGAGAAAACAAGTTTGATTCAGCTCGGATGATTTCAATCCAAAAATAATGGATTTTAAATTAATCGTAATCAACCAATCGGAATATTGGAAGTTTCCAATCTAACGGAACGATGAGATGTAACTGATGGTTTGGCTTGATAGGATTGGAGGTTTTGATTGGAGATCAGGTTGTCTCGGGTTGGGATTGGTGAGATGTAATTTATGGTTTTGATTGGAGATCAGGTTGTCTCGGGTTGGGATTGGTGAGATGTAATTGATGGTTTTGATTGGAGATCAGGTTGTCTCGGGTTGGGATTGATGGTGAGATGTAATTGATGGTTTTGATTGGAGATCAGGTTGTCTCGGGTTGGGATTGATGGTGAGATGTAATTGATGGTTTTGATTGGAGATCAGGTTGTCTCGGGTTGGGATTGATGGTGAGATGTAATTGATGGTTTTGATTGGAGATCAGGTTGTCTCGGGTTGGGATTGGTGAGATGTAATTGATGGTTTTGATTGGAGATCAGGTTGTCTCGGGTTGGGATTGGTGAGATGTAATTGATGGTTTTGATTGGAGATCAGGCTGACCCGGGTTGGGATTGGTGAGATGTAATTGATGGTTTTGATTGGAGATCAGGCTGACCCAGGTTGGGATTGGTGAGATGTAATTGATGGTTTTGATTGGAGATCAGGCTGACCCGGGTTGGGATTGGTGAATTGTAATTGATGGTTTTGATTGGAGATCAGGTTGTCTCGGGTTGGGATTGATGGTGAGATGTAATTGATGGTTTGATTGGAGATCAGGTTGTCTCGGGTTGGGATTGGTGAGATGTAATTGATGGTTTTGATTGGAGATCAGGTTGTCTCGGGTTGGGATTGATGGTGAGATGTAATTGATGGTTTTGATTTGAGATCAGGCTGACCCGGGTTGGGATTGGTGAGATGGAATTGATGGTTTTGATTGGAGATCAGGTTCTCTCGGGTTGGGATTGGTGAGATGTAATTGATGGTTTTGATTGGAGATCAGGTTGTCTCGGGTTGGGATCGATGGTGAGATGTAATTGATGGTTTTGATTGGAGATCAGGTTGTCTCGGGTTGGGATCGATGGTGAGATGTAATTGATGGTTTTGATTGGAGATCAGGTTGTCTCGGGTTGGGACTGGTAAAATGTAATTGATGGTTTTGATTGGAGATCAGGTTGTCTTGGGTTGGGACTGGTGAGATGTAATTGGTTGATGGCTTGGCTTGTTATGATTGGAGGTTGGTGTGAATCAGTTTGGAATTAGTGATGTATGACTGAACGATAGTTTGACATGAGTTGATGAGATGTGATTGGTTGTTTGCTTGTCATGCAATGTAGGTGGTGAAACATTAATGGTTAGCTTGATTGTAGCTGGAAGTGTAAAATCTGATTGGTGGATAGCTTCATTTTGGTTGGGACTGCTGAGATATGATTGGTTGTTGCATTGACCTGGATTAAAAGTGGTGTGATATGATTGGCTGGCGTTTGATAGAAAGTGGTGTGATATGATTGGCTGGCGTTTGATAGAAAGTGGTGTGATATGATTGGCTGGCATTTGATAGAAAGTGGTGTGATATGATTGGCTGGCATTTGATAGAAAGTGGTGTGATATGATTGGCTGGCGTTTGATAGAAAGTGGTGTGATATGATTGGCTGGCGTTTGATAGAAAGTGGTGTGATATGATTGGCTGGCATTTGATAGAAAGTGGTGGGATATGATTGTTTGCTGGCTTGTCTATGCTTGAGGTTTTGCGTTTCGGCTGGGGGTGCCTTGTCTGGGGGTGCCTTGTCTTGGAGGTGGTGTTTGCGGATTGGAGCTCTGCCCTGCTGCTAATGAAGTGTCTCCGATCCCAGGCCCGGCTCCTGATCGTTGCTGCCAAATACTCATAGCAGTGAATCGGGCTGCGGTCTGACACGTATCAGGAGCATTTCGGTGACATTGAGTCCCTGGGTGCCGCTTCATGACCGTTGAGCCGGCACCAACGACTACAGCTTGTCAGCTTCACCCTGGTTAACTGTGTGGAAGTGTCGACTGATCCTGTGTCAGCGCTGTCTCCTGGTCCGGTCAGGCGTCGCTGACAGGTCCGTCTCGGTGTGTCCCGCCGGGTCTCACTTATGGTTTGTTTTTGATTTTCGCTTTCTGTATGGTTTTATATTTGCCGGTACATTCCATCTTGTCCTGTCTCTCCCTGAGATCACCTGGTGGACACATCTCACGTACGGACGCTGGATGGAAAGTAGACATGTGCACAGCACAAAATTTCGTTTTGAACTAATGGATTAGTCCTAAAATGCAATTAATTTAGTTACTAAAGAAATTCGTTTTCAGTTCTTTAGTATGAAAACTAATTTCATTCATCCGAAAACCAGTGGATACAATTACTATTGTAGTGGCTCCTCAGAGGGCTGAGATCGCTGCTTGTTACAGTATCTCTCACTCTCAGCACAATGTGGGTCATATTACATAGTTGGTGCTAACTTAACCAGAGCTGTTGTAACCTTCCCAGAGCCATTATAGCCTATGGAGGTTTTCCGTTTACAACAGCTCTGGTTAAGTTAGCACCAACATTGTAATACTGCCCCGTGTCAGGCAAAGCTGATACAGTAACTGACTGCTGCTCATCACAGTGCTCAGAGTTTCAGTAAAACTAGTAAATAATATTTTCATATATAAGAGGTTAGAACAATATTATTTCCTTGTTTTACTGAAACTCTGAGCACTGTTACAGTCAGTTACTGTAACAACTGAGCCTGATACATTGTACTGAGAGATAATATAACAAGCAGCCGATCTCAGCACTCACAGCCACTGGATTTAAAGGGCTGAAAAAAAAGGATCCTCTCTGTATAATGTATACAACATCCACCTGCATTAATTAATATCCCTCTCTGTATAATATATAGAACATCTTCCTTAATTAATTAATGTCCCTCTCTGTATAGAACATCCTCCTCAATTTATACCTTTCTCTGTATAATGTATATAACATCCTCCTGCATTAATACCCCTCTCTGTATAATGTATAGAACATACTCCTGCATTAATTAATGCCCCTCTCTGTATAGAACATCCTACTGCATTGGCATGTGAAGGGTGCAGAACTTCAGATGTTGCGATGTTGCGCTCTTCATTGCTGGTCTCCTTCACTCATCAATGTAATATCACAAAAAGGACTGAAACTAAAATGTAGTGCATTTTATTTTAGTTTCTTTCTTTTTTTGTACTGAGCAGTTTCGTTTCTCTTGAGTCACACTAAAACTAAATTATCCCAAAATTCTGACTAAATCGTTTTAGTACTAAGACGAATGCACATGTCTAATGGAAAGTTCTCGGTTGTAGTTGCGTACGTCCCGGATGCTTGACCTATGACCTCTCCTCCCTCATGTCCCCATTCTCTCCGCGCTTCTCTTGTGGAGAAATTAATAAGCTCGGCCGGACGCGGCTCCCATCCCTCTCTTAGTTTGTGATTGGCCGAGCCTCCGGGGCCGCTGATTTTTGCTTTAACTAAGTAGAGACGATCTCATTAATTTGTGTTTTTCCCTCCGGCCGGAGTCCGCTCTCCGTAAACATATGCTTTTCATTTGTAGCGCGCTCTCAGAGATATTAAGAGGCCGTTTCACGAGGCACGGGGGACGCGTGCGGGATGCTATCCCGAGGTACGAGCGCCGCGATGCCAGACGCCGTCCTCCTCCCGGCTGATATTCTGCTACGTCTCTGCAGTAAATGGAAAGAGATGACATCGATTTCTTGCACCGTTTCTTGTCTCAATAAGCTGAGAATAATATCTCGTCGGGTTGGAGAGCGGCGAGCTCGCATGTCGAGGCAGCGATTCCGAGGGGCACAGTGACTCGAAAACAGCTATTAATCCGCAGACACAGAAATAGATTCAGAGCGCGGCGTGTGCGGCGGCCGCTGCTGGCTCTCGGGTGGGGGGTTTGCCGTGCCGAGCGCTTTAAAACAGCGCTTTTAACCATTTCCCAGCGGATTCACAGCAGAAACCACTTTGTTGCTATAATGTTTATTACACACCGTGATTTGTATCGGAAAGTCCAGGCTGTGCGCGAGGACGCGGGGCGCGCGAGGACGCGGGGCGCGCGAGGACGCGGGGTGCGCGAGGACGCGGGGCGCGCGGCAAGTCCCGGGGGCGCAGGAAGATCCATATCAGGTATAAATGGGATATTTGGGGATTTCTGAAGCCGCCCTGTGCCCCTGACCTCGGGGTAATGTGCACCATGCGTCCACTGAGGAGGATTCGCCCACTGAGGAGGATTCGCCCACTGAGGAGGATTCGCCCACTGAGGAGGATTCGCCCACTGAGCAGGGTTCGCCCGCTGAGGAGGGTTCGCCCGCTGAGGAGGTTTCGCCCGCTGAGGAGGATTCGCCCACTGAGGAGGATTCGCCCACTGAGGAGGATTCGCCCGCTGAGGAGGATTCGCCCGCTGAGGAGGATTCGCCCACTGAGGAGGATTCGCCCGCTGAGGAGGTTTTTGCCCGCTGAGGAGGATTCGCCCGCTGAAGAGGTTTTACCCACTGAGGAGGATTCGCCCGCTGAGGGGGATTCGCCCGCTGAGGAGGTTTTCGCCCGCTGAGGAGGGTTCGCCCGCTGAGGATTCGCCCACTGAGGGGGGATTTGCCCGCTGAAAAGGTTTCAACCTCTGAGGAGGATTCGCCCGCTGAGGAGGATTCGCCCGCTGAGGGGGATTTGCTTGCTGAAGAGGTTTCGTCCGCTGAGGAGGATTCGCCCGCTGAAGAGGTTTTACCCACTGAGGAGGATTCGTCCGCTGAGGGGGATTCGCCCGCTGAGGAGGTTTCACCCGCTGAGGAGGTTTCGCCCGGTGAGGAGGGTTCGCCCGCTGAGGATTCGCCCACTGAGGGGGGATTTGCCCGCTGAAAAGGTTTCGACCTCTGAGGAGGATTCGCCCGCTGAGGAGGATTCGCCCGCTGAGGAGGGTTCACCCGCTGAGGGGGATTTGCTTGCTGAAGAGGTTTCGTCCGCTGAGGAGGATTCACCCGCTGAAGAGGTTTTACCCACTGAGGATTCGCCCGCTGAGGGGTTTTCGCCCGCTGAGGAGGTTTCGCCCGCTGAGGAGGGTTCTCCCGCTGAGGAGGGTTCGCCCACTGAGGGGGGGATTTGCCTGCTGAAAAGGTTTCGACCTCTGAGGAGGATTCGCCCGCTGAGGAGGATTTACCCGCTGAGGAGGATTCGCCCGCTGAGGAGGATTTACCAACTGAGGAGGATTCGCCCGCTGAGGAGGGTTTGCCCGCTGAGGGGGATTTGCTCGCTGAAGAGGTTTCGTCCGCTGAGGAGAGCTTTATGACTTCTATATATCCATTAAAAGGTCCTCACAGGATTAAACCTGAAGCCTCTCAGCGGATTAATGGTCGCTGCGGCGCAGCGTCACTTCCACTCAGCAGGCGTTACAGAGATCCTTCATATCATTACCATAAAGCAGGAGTCCGTAGCCTCAGCCGAGAGATGTCTCGGAACTACATCTCCCATGATCCTTGGCCACTCACTACCCTGGATGAGTCTCATGGGAAGTGCAGTCACAAAAGATCTGGGGGGGCCAAAGGTGATGCTCCCTGCTCTATATCATGGAATAAAACCAGTGCGCAGCTTAATAAAACTTTATTAAGCTTTATTAAGCTTTATTAAAACCACTCTCGCGGGTTATAGAGGACACTGACCGCTTCCGCCAGCTCTTAAAGGGCCAGTAATGACTGGGAGACCTGACGGTAAAAGAAGCATTTTAGCACTTAGGGTGATTGACTTATTTCCTGCCTGTAAAGAGTTAATCCTGTTTACCCAGCGTCCTCGGCATACTGCAGACTCCGCTCTGGGATCATTACCTTTCTGAATTGCAGCGGGGGAGGTCTCTGCTAAATGGGTCACTGCTAAGAGGAGGAGAATGGATCGAGATGTCCTTACAGAGCGAGGGGAAAGTCAGAAAGCAAGCTGAACGTGCAGGGTATTACACAACAGATAATAAGTGTCTCACAAGGTTCACACAGGCACGTGGTGCATGTGGCAGCAACGCAGCAGGTTTAATACATTTTTACACACTGTGAATGGATTGTGGTTTTTATACACAGTCTGCATTATTATTATTATTATTGTCGTCATTTTATATAGCGCCAACAGGTTCCGCAGCGCTTTACAATAACTAAAGGGAACGAGATACA
Organism: Leptobrachium leishanense; assembly: GCA_009667805.1. NCBI lineage: Eukaryota > Metazoa > Chordata > Amphibia > Anura > Megophryidae > Leptobrachium > Leptobrachium leishanense. The sequence goes on along the minus strand of CM019064.1, from coordinate 462,480,888 downwards.
GATAAATGGACATAGGAGCTTACAGTCTAGAGGGATTGGGGGTTGAGGAAGACAAGAGGAATTTTACTAGACGGCAGGATCGTTAGTGCCAGTGGTTTGGGAATGGTGGGGCCATAAGAGCGGCTTCAATCAAGTGTGAGTAGGTGAGTGGGGGATGAGTTGCATCAGTGATGTGGTACATAATCTAAAGAGATGGGTTTTGAGGGATTTCCTGAAGGCCTGAAGATCAGGGGACAGTTTGATAGGACGAGGCGAGTCATTCCACAGGACCGGAGCTGCTCTTGAGAAGTCTTGGAGGCAAGAGTTGGCCGTGCGTGTGTAGACCGATGACAGGTGGAGGTCACCTGCCTACTAGAAGGGACATACTTGTGGAGTAACGAAGACATATAGGGAGGAGTTGAGTTATTGAGTTATTTGAACGTGAGCGTCAGTATTTTAAACTGTATCCTGAAACGTACAGGAAGCCAAAGGAGGGACCGGCAGAGTGGGGAGGTACAGGAAGCCAATGGAGGGCCCGGCAGAGGGGGAGGTACAGGAAGCCAATGGAGGGACCGGCAGAGGGGGAGGTACAGGAAGCCAATGGAGGGACCAGCAGAGGGGGAGGTACAGGAAGCCAATGGAGGGACCAGCAGAGGGGGAGGTACAGGAAGCCAATGGAGGGATTGGCAGAGGGGGGAGGTACAGGAAGCCAATGGAGGGACCGGCAGAGGGGGTAGGTACAGGAAGCCAATGGAGGGACCAGCAGAGGGGGAGGTACAGGAAGCCAATGGAGGGACCGGCAGAGGGGGGAGATACATGAGGTGCATCTGGTGAGAAAAATAAGCCTGGACCCTGTATTCATTACAGATTGCAAAGGGGCAATGCGGGAGTTGGGGCCAATAAGGAGCGAGTTGCAGTAGTCAAGTCGTGAAATGGCAAGAGCATAAACCAGCACCTTCACGGTATCTTGTGTCAAAGGGGCGGAGAACGTTAGGTCAGAATCGAAAGTGACACCGCGGCAGCGAGCTTGAGGCGTCGGGTTAATGAGAGTCCATTGACTGGTAGAGAGATAAGTGGTGTTGGGTTCTTCTTGGAGGGAGGAATGACGAGAATTTCAGTCTTGGCGAGATTGAGTTTATGGAAGCGGGAAGCCATCCAATGCGAGACAGTGGAGAGACAGTCAGTGACTCGATCCAATTCAAAATGGCAGAGAGAGACAGTGACTCAATCGAGGAGACCTGGAGAGAGCTCAGGGGAGGAGAGGTATATATGAGTGGCTCAGCGTATAGGTGTTACCGGAATCCAAAGGAGCCGGTCAGTTTTCCTAGAGAGGCCGTGTAGATTGAGAAAATAAGAGGACCCAGTACTAAACCTTGGGGCCCCCAACAGAGACAGGCTGCCGGGAGGAGGCGTTAACCCTCACCTCGCCAGGTATCGCCCTGTGATAGGTAATCACATGCATTTTATGTCTCGCCGCTCACATTTCTATTGATTTTCCTTCAGGGGAGCAGGAGGAGCTGCTGGAGCTCATCAGAAGCTATGGAGGATGCAGCCGGGGAATCTGTATAGAGAATAAGGCGCATCTCCTTTATTTGTGTGTGACTCAGTGAGGCGAGGATGAGTCGCGCCGGGGAGAGGATGAGCTGCGCCGGGGAGAGGATGAGCCGCGCCAGGGAGAGGATGAGCTGCGCCGGGGAGAGGATGAGCCGCGCCGGGGAGAGGATGAGCTGCGCCGGGGAGAGGATGAGTCGCGCCGGGGAGAGGATGAGCTGCGCCGGGGAGAGGATGAGCCGCGCCAGGGAGAGGATGAGCTGCGCCGGGGAGAGGATGAGCCGCGCCGGGGAGAGGATGAGCTGCGCCGGGGAGAGGATGAGCTGCGCCAGGGAGAGGATGAGCTGCGCCGGGGAGAGGATGAGCCGCGCCAGGGAGAGGATGAGCTGCGCCGGGGAGAGGATGAGTCGCGCCAGGGAGAGGATGAGCTGCGCCGGGGAGAGGATGAGCTGCGCCGGGGAGAGGATGAGCTGCGCCAGGGAGAGGATGAGCCGCGCCGGGGAGAGGATGAGTCGCGCCAGGGAGAGGATGAGCTGCGCCGGGGAGAGGATGAGTCGCGCCAGGGAGAGGATGAGCTGCGCCGGGGAGAGGATGAGCCGCGCCGGGGAGAGGATGAGTCGCGCCAGGGAGAGGATGAGCTTCATATCGCCCATTAATCGCCGTTATTAATATACAGTGTATACAGAGAAACAATAAAATCCCACCGCTGACACCAATTTATCACGACACATGTCACTGCCTGCCCCTGCATCAACATGAATAAATCAGAGCAGGGACGGGCGAGCGCGGCGTCGCTCCACTAAATATTCATATCCCTCATTAATATTGATCATTGTAGGTGGAAAGCACTGTCTAAGAGCGTTATACACACATAGCGCAGGATGAGCGCGACAGCCGCATCAACGCACAGACAGGCGGGAGGAAATGAGATCCAAAGAATAAAGCGGAAATGCGAGAACAGAGATTAGAAAAGAGGCGACGGGCGAGCGGGCGGCAAACAGGAAGTAATTACCCCGGAGAGGAAATTATTAAACAGCCGATCCTGAGGCGATGGAGCGATAAACACAGTGAAAAAACAGAGAATCCACTGCACCGGCGTGAGCGCATTGAACCGGGTGCAACGCTCTATCATGTCATACAGGATGGGGGGAGACAGGGTGTGGGATACTGGGGGGGTCGAATTAATGAAATCCTACTGCCTTAATAAATCACGAGGAGAACGATACCCGGAACCACATGACAAACAGCCCCTTAACAGGGGGTTAGGGGGGCCCTGTACAAGCAGCCGATCCCCAAACCCAGCCACATCCTACAGGTCAGCGATGGGATTAAAACACAATCTGTTACCCATCTACATACACCTACACAGACCCCCATAACATAAGCACAAGGGCTGGCAGATGCCTAGTTTGCCTAATGCTCGTGCCAGCCCTGGTTCTAAAATGGTGTTATTGGTGAAGAGTAACATAGAATAAGGAGGCTTCCTTGGGTTGGGCTTGTAAAGTTTGCATATAGGTAGCGGATTTAAAGGGTGGTTTTAGGCTTGCTCTGGTTTCTTATGTATTTGGGGTTTCCCTGGAGTTCACCAGAGCTTCACAGGTTGCCGCTGGAGTCCTCTTCCACTCCTCCATGACGACATCACGGAGCTGGTGGATGTTAGAGACCTTGCGCTCCTCCACCGTCTGAGGATGACCCATAGATGCTCAGTAGGGTTTAGGTTTGGAGACACGCTTGGCCAGTCCATCACCTTTACCCACAGCTTCTTTAGCGAGGCAGTGGTCATCTTGGAGGTGTGTTGGGGTCGTTACCATGTTGGAATATTGCCCTGCGGCCCAGTCTCTGAAGGGAGGGAATCATGCTCTGCTTCAGTACGTCACATGTTGGCATTCATGGTTCCCTCAATGAACTGTAGCTCCGCAGTGCCGGCAGCACTCATGCAGCCACAGACCATGACACTCCCACTACCATGCTTGACTGTAGGCAGGACACGCTTGTCTTTGTGCTCCTCTCCTGGTTGCCGCCGCACACGCTCGGCACCATCTGAACCCAATAAGTTTATTGGATCTCTGTATATGTTTTTTGTGCTTGTACAGTCAGGTGCAGAAATATTGGGACATGGACACCATTGTAACATCTTTGGCTCTATACACCACCACAATGGAGTTGGAATGAAACAAACACAATGTGCTTTAACTGCAGACTGTCAGCTTTAATTTGAGGGTATGTACATCCAACTCAGGTGAACAGTGTAGGACTTACAGCAGTTTGCAGATGTGCCCCCACTTGTTAAGGGACCAAAAGTAATGGGACAATTGGCTTCTCAGCTGTTCCATGGCCAGGTGTGTGATATTCCCTCATTACCCCAATTACAATGTGCAGATAAAAGGCCCAGAGTTCATTTCAAGTGTGCTATTTGCATTTGGAATCTGTCAACTCTCAAGATGAGATCCAAAGAGCTGTCACTATCAGTGAAGCAAGCCATCATTAGGCTGAAGAAACAAAACAAACCCATCAGAGAGATAGCAAGAACATTAGGCGTGGCCAAAACAACTGTTTGGAACATTCTCAAAAAAGAAGGAACGCACCGGTGAGCTCAGCAACACCAAAAGACCCGGGAGACCACGGAAAACAACTGTGGTGGATGAATGAAGAATTCTTTCCCTGGTGAAGAAAACACCCTTCACAACAGTTGGCCAGATCAAGAACACTCTCCAGGAGGTAGGTGTATGTGTGTCAAAGTCAACAATCAAGAGAAGACTTCACCAGAGTGAATACAGAGGGTTCACCACAAGATGTAAACCATTGGTGAGCCTCAAAAACAGGAAGGCCAGATTAGAGTTTGCCAAACAACACCTAACAAAGCCTTCACAGTTCTGGAACAAGATCCTATGGACAGATGAGACCAAGATCAACTTGTACCAGAGTGATGGGAAGAGAAGAGTATGGAGAAGGAAAGGAACTGCTCATGATCCTAAGCATACCACCTCATCAGTGAAGCATGGTGGTGGTAGTGTCATGGCGTGGGCATGTATGGCTGCCAATGGAACTGGTTCTCTTGTATTTATTGATGATGTGACGGCTGACAAAAGCAGCAGGATGAATTCTGAAGTGTTTGGGGCAATATTATCTGCTCACATTCAGCCAAATGCTGCAGAACTCATTGGACGGCGCTTCACAGTGCAGATGGACAATGACCCAAAGCATACTGCAAAAGCAAGCAAAGAGTTTTTGAAGGGACAGAAGTGGAATGTTATGCAATGGCCAAGTCAATCACCTGACCTGAATCCCATTGAGCATGCATTTCACTTGCTGAAGACAAAACCGAGGGGAAAATGCCCCAAGAACAAGCAGGAACTGAAGACAGTTGCAGTAGAGGCCTGGCAGAGCATCACCAGGGATGAAACCCAGCGTCTGGTGATGTCTATGCGTTCCAGACTTCAGGCTGTGATTGACTGCAAAGGATTTGTAACCAAGTATTAAGAAGGGAAAGTTTGATTTATGATTATTATTCTGTCCCATTACTTTTGGTCCCTTAACAAGTGGGGGCACATCTGCAAACTGCTGTAAGTCCTACACCGTTCACCTGAGTTGGATGTACATACCCTCAAATTAAAGCTGACAGTCTGCAGTTACAGCACATTGTGTTTGTTTCATTCCAACTCCATTGTGGTGGTGTATAGAGCCAAAGATGTTACAATTGTGTCCATGTCCCAAGATTTCTGCACCTGACTGTATATACTGTGTGTTTCTTTCTCGTTAATAAATTGATCGTTTAGGGATTGAGATCCCGTTCAGTTTCTTCGTTTACCAAGTGCAGTTAGTTGTAACTTTATTTCTGCTTTAAGCCGGATAGAAATAAAGCATGGTGGCGTCTGATTGGTTGACGGTTTGGGGTCGCCGTCATGTCCTCTCTGGGCTGAACGCGTTGCTGTTTCTGTGTAATTTGTAGAGCTTTTATCTCGTTACTCTGGGAGAATTTCCATGAATTGCAGCGAGTGGCCATTAGCCGCGCTAATTCCCCCTGATCAGCACAATAAAGCGCGTTTCGCGGCCTGTGTTTATATCCTTCATTAAGTGTTACAGGAAACGTCTATTTTTATGGTGCGCGTCTGTGCGCGTCACGCTGGCAGGCCCGGCCGGAGTTATCCCAGGTGACGGCTTTCACGTCGGACTCTGCAATAAACCTTTAAAGCTCATACTGTATTATACCGGGGGAGGGGGGCTTACCGAGGTAACCGGACCACCGAGACGCCCACTGGACAAACACATGGTATGTGAGGGGGGGTCTTTAAGCTCCTGCCGCAGCTTTATCAGACCCCAGAGCTCGCTGTGCCGGACAGACACCGATACCAGAGGGTAAATCCGCTGCCCCCAATCCTCTGCCCTTACAGAGCGCAGCCGGCTGTCCATGTGGTGGAACGTAATAAACGGTGAGCGGAGAGCTGGAACATTCCACGATGTCACGTGATGGAGAGCACCGTATCCCACCAGTCATATGGAAGGATGAGCGGGACATCACCCAGTGACCTAGAGGCCCCATGACAGAGCAACATATAGAGGCGCCCCATAATTCACTGCATCTAAACACGTAACGTGTGGACACTCCACGTATCGATACTCCTACACATAAAAACACGTAACGTGTGGACACTCCACGTATCGATACTCCTACACATAAAAACACGTAACGAGTGGACACTCCACGTATCGATACTCCTACACATATAAACACGTAACGTATGGACACTCCACGTATCGATACTCCTACACATAAAAACACGTAATGCGTGGACACTCCACGTATCGATACTCCTACACATAAAAACACGTAACGTATGGACACTCCACGTATCGATACTCCTACACATAAAAACACGTAACGTATGGACACTCCACGTATCGATACTCCTACACATAAAAACACGTAACATGTGGACACTCCACGTATCGATACTCCTACACATAAAAACACGTAACATGTGGACACTCCACGTATCGATACTCCTACACATAAAAACACGTAACGTATGGACACTCCACGTATCGATACTCCTACACATATAAACACGTAACGTGTGGACACTCCACGTATCGATACTCCTACACATAAAAACACGTAACGTGTGGACACTCCACGTATCGATACTCCTACACATAAAAACACGTAACGTATGGACACTCCACGTATCGATACTCCTACACACAAAATCACGTAACGCGTGGACACTCCACGTATCGATACTCCTACACATATAAACACGTAACGTGTGGACACTCCACGTATCGATACTCCTACACATAAAAACACGTAACGTGTGGACACTCCACGTATCGATACTCCTACACATATAAACACGTAACGTCTGGACACTCCACGTATCGATACTCCTACACACAAAATCACGTAACGCGTGGACACTCCACGTATCGATACTCCTACACATAAAAACACGTAACGTCTGGACACTCCACGTATCGATACTCCTACACATAAAAACACGTAACGTATGGACACTCCACGTATCAATACTCCTACACATAAAAACATGTAACGTATGGACACTCCACGTATCGATACTCCTACACACAAAATCACGTAACGCGTGGACACTCCACGTATCGATACTCCTACACATAAAAACACGTAACGTCTGGACACTCCACGTATCGATACTCCTACACATAAAAACATGTAACGTATGGACACTCCACGTATCGATACTCCTACACATATAAACACGTAACGTCTGGACATTCCACGTATCGATACTCCTACACATAAAAACACGTAATGCGTGGACACTCCACGTATCGATACTCCTACACATAAAAACACGTAACGTATGGACACTCCACGTATCGATACTCCTACACATAAAAACACGTAACGTATGGACACTCCACGTATCGATACTCCTACACATAAAAACACGTAACATGTGGACACTCCACGTATCGATACTCCTACACATAAAACACGTAACATGTGGACACTCCACGTATCGATACTCCTACACATAAAAACACGTAACGTATGGACACTCCACGTATCGATACTCCTACACATATAAACACGTAACGTGTGGACACTCCACGTATCGATACTCCTACACATAAAAACACGTAACGTGTGGACACTCCACGTATCGATACTCCTGCACATAAAAACACGTAACGTATGGACACTCCACGTATCGATACTCCTACACACAAAATCACGTAACGCGTGGACACTCCACGTATCGATACTCCTACACATATAAACACGTAACGTCTGGACACTCCACGTATCGATACTCCTACACATAAAAACACGTAACGTGTGGACACTCCACGTATCGATACTCCTACACATAAAAACACGTAACGTATGGACACTCCACGTATCGATACTCCTACACATAAAAACACGTAACGTGTGGACACTCCACGTATCGATACTCCTACACATAAAAACACGTAACGTGTGGACACTCCACGTATCGATACTCCTACACATATAAACACGTAACGTCTGGACACTCCACGTATCGATACTCCTACACACAAAATCACGTAACGCGTGGACACTCCACGTATCGATACTCCTACACATATAAACACGTAACGTCTGGACACTCCACGTATCGATACTCCTACACATAAAAACACGTAACGTATGGACACTCCACGTATCAATACTCCTACACATAAAAACATGTAACGTATGGACACTCCACGTATCGATACTCCTACACACAAAATCACGTAACGCGTGGACACTCACCACGTATCGATACTCCTACACATAAAAACACGTAACGTGTGGACACTCCACGTATCGATACTCCTACACATAAAAACACGTAACGTATGGACACTCCACGTATCGATACTCCTGCACATAAAAACACGTAACGTATGGACACTCCACGTATCGATACTCCTACACATATAAACACGTAACGTGTGGACATTCCACGTATCGATACTCCTACACATATAAACACGTAACGTGTGGACATTCCACGTATCGATACTCCTACACATATAAACACGTAACGTATGGACACTCCACGTATCGATACTCCTGCACATAAAAACACGTAACGTATGGACATTCCACGTATCGATACTCCTACACATATAAACACGTAACGTGTGGACATTCCATGTATCGATACTCCTACACATAAAAACACGTAACGTATGGACATTCCATGTATCGATACTCCTACACATAAAAACACGTAACGTATGGACACTCCACGTATCGATACTCCTACACATATAAACACGTAACGTGTGGACATTCCATGTATCGATACTCCTACACATAAAAACACGTAACGTATGGACATTCCATGTATCGATACTCCTACACATAAAAACACGTAACGTATGGACACTCCACGTATCGATACTCCTGCACATATAAACACGTAACGTCTGGACATTCCACGTATCGATACTCCTACACACAAAATCACGTAACGCGTGGACACTCCACGTATCAATACTCCTACACATAAAAACACGTAACGTCTGGACATTCCACGTATCGATACTCCTACACATATAGACACTCACCACGTCAGTCCTACACGTAGGCGGTCCACATGTAGATGCTCCACATAAGTCACTATACATATAGACACTCCACATGTTGACGCTCCATGTGTACATAAAATAAACTGCCGGTGCTGCACTCAATGCAAAGCTATAGAATATACCTGGGTGCTAGAAACACAGCCACCCCTTATGGCTAAAATAAAGACTCAGAAGGGACTAGATGCACACAAATAAAAATATATGATTTTATTAATGCAGACAACACAAAAACAGATATTTAATATGCGGATAACCGAATGTTCCAAGTATGCCAGTGAAATACTATATACCGCCAGAAAGATGCCAAAAAGCACTAATGTAAACAAACAATTCATAGCGAGTGGAATAGTATCAACTGAATGATAGAAAAAACATATGAGGCAGAAACAAAACGGCCAAACCGGTATCTGATACAGCAAAAACAGAAATAGATCAAGAAAACAGAAAGACATCAAGGGTCACTCCGGAGAGACGCAGGACCTAAGACCAGGTACCACAACGTTTCGGCGTATCACCTTTCTCAAGGGTTACAAAGTCATATGTGTGTTCAGAGATATTTATTAATGGTTCCGTCAATCTTAACATATAATTTACCCCATATGCTGAAACGAATGGCCTCTTGTGATGACGCCAGCGGTTCCGCACCGAAAAACAGAACCGACAAACGCTGGCGTCTCCATGGATACGTGCGCATGCGCAGACCCAATCGGGGCGCATGTGAAACACATTCCATGTAAACACTACAATACCCACTGTGCAAAATATAGTATATTCACCATTTTATAAAGAAGAAAAAGTGCATAGAAATAAATGTAAAACAGCGGAAACACCCGCAAAGACATATTATTATTTATTATTCTTTATTTATAAAGTGCCAGCATATTCCGCAGCGCTGTACAATAAGCACAGTATAGACAGGGTTACAATACATTGAACAACATTTGACAAACAGTACAGGAGGAGATGAGGGCCCTATTCCCGTAGGAACTCACAATCTGGGAGGGTTGGGGTTGGAAACAGGAGGAGAGGACTGTAAGGTGAGAGTGATTGATGGTTGTGTCAGTGACGGACAAACAATAACTGAATATGTATGACTGGATGATGCGCAACACATAAACCCACTATAGCCGTATTCCCCACTATAACCGTATTCCTCACTATAACCGTATTCCCCACTATAACCATATTCCTCACTATAACCGTATTCCCCACTATAACCATATTCCTCACTATAACCATATTCCTCACTATAGCCGTATTCCCCACTATAACCGTATTCCTCACTATAACCATATTCCCCACTATAGCCGGATTCCCCACTATAACCATATTCCCCACTATAGCCGTATTCCCCACTATAACCGTATTCCCCACTATAACCGTATTCCCTACTATAGCCGTATTCCCCACTATAACCGTATTCCTCACTATAACCATATTCCCCACTATAGCCGTATTCCTCACTATAGCCGTATTCCTCACTATAGCCGTATTCCCCACTATAACCGTATTCCCTACTATAGCCGTATTCCCCACTATAACCGTATTCCTCACTATAACCATATTCCCCACTATAGCCGTATTCCCCCACTATAACCATATTCCCCACTATAGCCGTATTCCTCACTATAGCCGTATTCCCACTATAACCGTATTCCCTACTATAGCCGTATTCCTCACTATAGCCGTACTCCTCACTATAACCATATTCCTCACTATAGCCGTATTCCTCACTATAACCATATTCCCCACTATAACCGTATTCCCCACTATAGCAGTATTCCCCCACTATAACCATATTCCCCACTATAGCAGTATTCCCCCACTATAACCATATTCCCCACTATAGCCGTATGCCCCACTATAACCATATTCCCCACTATAGCCGTATTCCTCACTGTAGCCGTATTCCTCACTATAGCCGTATTCCCAACTATAACCGTATTCCCCACTATAACCATATTCCCCACTTTGGCCGTATTCCTCACTATAACCATATTCCCCACTATAACCGTACTTCTCACTATAACCATATTCCCCACTATAGCCGTATTCCTCACTATAACCGTATTCCCCACTATAGTCGTATTCCCCACTATAACCGTATTCCTCACTATAACCATATTCCCCACTATAGCCGTATTCCTCACTATAACCGTATTCCCCACTATAGTCGTATTCCCCACTATAACCGTATTCCTCACTATAACCATATTCCCCACTATAGCCGTATTCCCCACTATAACCGTATTCCCCACTATAACCGTATTCCCTACTATAGCCGTATTCCCCACTATAACCGTATTCCTCACTATAACCATATTCCCCACTATAGCCGTATTCCTCACTATAGCCGTATTCCTCACTATAGCCGTATTCCCCACTATAACCGTATTCCCTACTATAGCCGTATTCCCCACTATAACCGTATTCCTCACTATAACCATATTCCCCACTATAGCCGTATTCCCCACTATAACCATATTCCCCACTATAGCCGTATTCCTCACTATAGCCGTATTCCCCACTATAACCGTATTCCCTACTATAGCCGTATTCCTCACTATAGCCGTACTCCTCACTATAACCATATTCCTCACTATAGCCGTATTCCTCACTATAACCATATTCCCCACTATAACCGTATTCCCCACTATAGCAGTATTCCCCCACTATAACCATATTCCCCACTATAGCAGTATTCCCCCACTATAACCATATTCCCCACTATAGCCGTATGCCCCACTATAACCATATTCCCCACTATAGCCGTATTCCTCACTGTAGCCGTATTCCTCACTATAGCCGTATTCCCAACTATAACCGTATTCCCCACTATAACCATATTCCCCACTTTGGCCGTATTCCTCACTATAACCATATTCCCCACTATAACCGTACTTCTCACTATAACCATATTCCCCACTATAGCCGTATTCCTCACTATAACCGTATTCCCCACTATAGTCGTATTCCCCACTATAACCGTATTCCTCACTATAACCATATTCCCCACTATAGCCGTATTCCTCACTATAACCGTATTCCCCACTATAGTCGTATTCCCCACTATAACCGTATTCCTCACTATAACCATATTCCCCACTATAGCCGTATTCCTCACTATAACAATATTCCTCACTATAACAATATTCCTCACTATAGCCGTATTCCTCACTATAACCGTATTCCTCACTATAACCATATTCCCCACTATAGCCGTATTCCTCACTATAACCGTATTCCCCACTATAGTCGTATTCCCCACTATAACCGTATTCCTCACTATAACCATATTCCCCACTATAGCCGTATTCCTCACTATAACAATATTCCTCACTATAACAATATTCCTCACTATAGCCGTATTCCTCACTATAACCATATTCCTCACTATAACAATATTCCTCACTATAGCCGTATTCCTCACTATAGCCGTATTCCCCACTATAACCGTATTCCCCACTATAGCCGTATTCCCCACTATAGCCGTATTCCCCACTATAACCGTATTCCCTACTATAGCCGTATTCCTCACTATAGCCGTACTCCTCACTATAACCATATTCCTCACTATAGCCGTATTCCTCACTATAAACCAATTCCACCACTATAACCGTATTCCCCACTATAGCAGTATTCCCCCACTATAACCATATTCCCCACTAATGAGCAGTATTCCCCCACTATAACCATATTCCCCACTATAGCCGTATGCCCCACTATAACCATATTCCCCACTATAGCCGTATTCCTCACTGTAGCCGTATTCCTCACTATAGCCGTATTCCCAACTATAACCGTATTCCCCCACTAATAACCATATTCCCCACTTTGGCCGTATTCCTCACTATAACCATATTCCCCACTATAACCGTACTTCTCACTATAACCATATTCCCCACTATAGCCGTATTCCTCACTATAACCGTATTCCCCACTATAGTCGTATTCCCCACTATAACCGTATTCCTCACTTATACCATATCCCCACTATAGCCGTATTCCTCACTATAACAATATTCCTCACTATAACAATATTCCCCACTATAGCCGTATTCCTCACTATAACCGTATTCTCACTATAACCATATTCCCCACTATAGCCGTATCCTCACTATAACCGTATTCCCCACTATAGTCGTATTCCCCACTATAACCGTATTCTCACTATATACCATATTCCCCACTATTAGCCGTATTCCTCACTATAACAATATTCCTCACTATAACAATATTCCTCACTATAGCCGTATTCCTCACTATAACCATATTCCTCACTTTAACAATATTCCTCACTGTAGCCGTATTCCCCACTATAACCGTATTCCTCACTATAGCCGTATTCCCCACTATAGCCGTATTCCCCACTATAACCGTATTCCTCACTATAGCCGTATTCCTCACTATAGCCGTATTCCCCACTATAACCGTATTCCCCACTATAACCGTATTCCTCACTATAGCCGTATTCCTCACTGTAGCCGTATTCCTCACTATAGCCGTATTCCCTACTATAACCGTATTCCCCACTATATCCGTATTCCCCACTATAGCCGTATTCCTCACTATAACAATATTCCTCACTATAACAATATTCCTCACTATAGCCGTATTCCTCACTATAACCATATTCCTCACTATAACAATATTCCTCACTATAGCCGTATTCCTCACTATAGCCGTATTCCTCACTATAGCCGTATTCCTCACTGTAACCATATTCCTCACTATAGCCATATTCCCCACTATAGCCATATTCCTCACTATAGCCGTATTCCTCACTGTAGCCGTATTCCTCACTGTAGCCGTATTCCCCACTATAACCGTATTCCTCACTATAGCCGTATTCCCCACTATAGCCGTATTCCCCACTATAACCGTATTCCTCACTATAGCCGTATTCCTCACTATAGCCGTATTCCCCACTATAACCGTATTCCCCACTATAGCCGTATTCCTCACTATAGCCGTATTCCCCACTATAGCCGTATTCCCCACTATAACCGTATTCCTCACTATAGCCGTATTCCTCACTATAGCCGTATTCCCCACTATAACCGTATTCCCCACTATAACCGTATTCCTCACTGTAGCCGTATTCCTCACTATAGCCGTATTCCCTACTATAACCGTATTCCCCACTATATCCGTATTCCCCACTATAGCCGTATTCCTCACTATAGCCGTATTCCTCACTATAACCATATTCCCCACTATAGCCGTATTCCTCACTGTAACAATATTCCTCACTATAACCGTATTCCTCACTATAGCCGTATTCCTCACTATAACCGTATTCCTCACTATAGCCGTATTCCTCACTATAACCATATTCCTCACTATAGCCGTATTCCCCATGTGTTGACACTCCACATATAAATGCTCCACATGTAGTCACACCATGTGTTGACATTCCACATATAAATGCTCCACATGTAGTAACGCCATGTGTTGACACGCCACATATAAATGCTCCACATGTAGTCACGCCATGTGTTGACATGCCACATATAAATGCTCCACATGTAGTCACGCCATGTGTTGACACGCCACATATAAATGCTCCACATGTAGTCACGCCATGTGTTGACACGCCACATATAAATGCTCCACATGTAGTCACGCCATGTGTTGACACGCCACATATAAATGCTCCACATGTAGTCACGCCATGTGTTGACATGCCACATATAAATGCTCCACATGTAGTCACGCCATGTGTTGACATGCCACATATAAATGCTCCACATGTAGTCACGCCATGTGTTGACACGCCACATATAAATGCTCCACATGTAGTCACGCCATGTGTTGACACGCCACATATAAATGCTCCACATGTAGTCACGCCATGTGTTGACACGCCACATATAAATGCTCCACATGTAGTCACGCCATGTGTTGACACGCCACATATAAATGCTCCACATGTAGTCACGCCATGTGTTGACAACCACATATAAATGCTCCACATGTAGTCACGCCATGTGTTGACACGCCACATAAATGCTCCACATGTAGTCACGCCATGTGTTGACACGCCACATATAAATGCTCCACATGTAGTCACGCCATGTGTTGACACGCCACATATAAATGCTCCACATGTAGTCACGCCATGTGTTGACACGCCACATATAAATGCTCCACATGTAGTCACGCCATGTGTTGACACGCCACATATAAATGCTCCACATGTAGTCACGCCATGTGTTGACACGCCACATATAAATGCTCCACATGTAGTCACGCCATGTGTTGACATGCCACATATAAATGCTCCACATGTAGTCACGCCATGTGTTGACACGCCACATATAAATGCTCCACATGTAGTCACGCCATGTGTTGACATGCCACATATAAATGCTCCACATGTAGTCACGCCATGTGTTGACACGCCACATATAAATGCTACACATGTAGTCACGTCACATTTTGACACTCCACATATTGATACTCCTACACATAAAAACACGTAACATGTGGACACTCCACGTATCGATACTCCTACATATAAAAACACTCACGCCATGTGTTGACATGCCACATATAAATGCTCCACATGTAGGCGCTCTACATATAGACATTCCACATGCACAATTCCCACATATAGCTGATCCACATAAAGACACTCTAAATACAGATGCTCCACTTGTTGACGCGCCACATACAGACGACTCCCATGCACATGTAAGTGCCACCACATGACATTCCACATACAGACCCTCTACATATCAATGCTTCCCAAGCAGACGCTCCACATGTCGACGCTCCATACTTAGACGCTCCTCATGGGGACATTCCGCATCTGGATGCTGCACATGTAGACGCTCATCATTTAGACGCTCCACATGTAGCTCAGACATGCTCTTCACGGATCTGTCACCGCGCGATACAACCTGATTCTCTGTGTTTATGAGTGATAGATAAATAGTGATTAGTGTTAACCTTTGTATGGTGACGTGCGCCTCGTTATCATTTTATCTTCTCTAATTGCCCTCATTTAGTTAATTGCTAAATACGTTTCCTGCCAAGCTCGGGCTGTGAGTGGCGTTAATTAGCGAGCGGTGGCTCCCCGGCGTGTCACATGTAACAATGCGGCCGGGGAACATACAGAGCGCTCCACTGTCTGCCCTGCAACAACAGCGTTACCTCTCACCGTATCACCCGCTTCCACGCCTTGCAACGGGCACCTGTCCTTCTCTGACCTGTCATGTCCATCTTTTCTTTAATCTAGAACGTTCTTTTCATCGCGTTAACATGCCGGTGAAAATCTATGAATTCCAACTCATCCTGGTATGTGTGTTCAGAGATATTTATCAATGGTTCCGTCAATCTTAACATATAATTTACCCCATATGCTGAAACGAATGTCCTCTCGTGATGACGCCAGCGGTTCCGCGCCGAAAAACAGAACCGACACACGCTGGCGTCTCCATCGATACGTGCGCATGCGCAGACCCGATCGGGGCGCATGTGAAACACATTCCATGTCAACACTACAATACCCACTGTGCAAAATATAGTATATTCACCATTTTATAAAGAAGAAAAAGTGCATAGAAATAAATGTAAAACAGCGGAAACACCCGCAAAGACATATGACGGACAAACAATAACTGAATATGTATGACTGGACGATGCGCAACAAATAAACCCACTATAGCCGCATTCCTCACTATAGCCGTACTCCTCACTATAACCATATTCCCCACTATAACCGTATTCCTCACTATAACCGTATTCCTCACTATAACCTTATTCCTCACTATAACCGTATTCCTCACTATAGCCGTATTCCTCACTATAACCGTATCCCTTACTATAACCGTATTCCTCACTATAACCGTATTCCTCACTATAGCCGTATTCCTCACTATAGCCGTATTCCTCACTATAGCCGTATTCCTCACTATAACCATATTCCCCACTATAACCGTATTCCTCACTATAGCCGTATTCCTCACTATAGCCGTATTCCTCACTATAACCGTATTCCTCACTATAGCCGTATTCCTCACTATAGCCGTATTCCTCACTATAGCCGTATTCCCCACTATAGCCGTATTCCTCACTATAGCCGTATTCCCCACTATAGCCGTATTCCTCACTATAACCGTATTCCCCACTATAGCCGTATTCCTCACTATAGCCGTATTCCCCACTATAGCCGTATTCCTCACTATAGCCGTATTCCTCACTATAGCCGTATTCCTCACTATAGCCGTATTCCTCACTATATGTTTTCCCTCCTATTCCACTCTCCAGTAGTTTGAGGAACAGGCCTGGGTGCCGCTCTGAGTCAAAAGCCTTCTTAAAGTCCACAAAGCAGGCAAATATTTTCCCATGTTTTGTATTGTGGACATGGTCCTTGATGAGACTGTGCAGGGTGTAGATGTGATCTGTAGTGCGATGGTTTGGCATTAACCCTGCTTGGCTTCTGTTGACGACGTTATGCTGTGTCAGGAAGCTGAGGATTCTTTTGTTCTGGATGCTATTGAACAGTTTTCCCAGCGGCTGCTGACACATATCCCTCTGTAGTTGGCTGGATCATACTGGTCTCCACTCTTATGGATGGGTGTTATGAGGCCTTGGTTCCATACTTGAGGGTAGAATCCAACGCTCAGGACCAGGACCACGTTACATATTGCGGCGTGTTCTTCTGGAGAGCCGTGTTTAATCATCTCTGGAAGAATTCCATCCATCCCGCTGGCTTTTTTACTTCGCAGATCTTGAATTTTTTCTGCTACTTCTTGGGGTGTAATGGGTGAATCTAACGGGTTTTGCAAATCCTTGATTTTTTCCTCCAGTCCTAGTCTTCTGATGATGTGTTCCTGTTCCCCAGTTAGCTCCTCTTTGGCAATGTCTTTGTACAGGCTCTTGAAGTAGTTGAGCCAGATGTTGCCATTTTGGATGTGGAGGTGTTTTTTCTAGGATCCTGAGCCAGTTTGATTCCAGGTTTCCCATAAAGAGTTTTCCTGAAGAGCCTCTTCCAGTTGTTTAAGGTTTTTGGAGATTAAGTTTTTGGTTTTTCTTTTTGAGGATTTGTTTACAGTTTTTCTGCAGGACACCATGAGTGATCCTCAGGTCGATGTTTCTCTCCCTCTCCCTTTCCCCCCTCTCATCTCTCTCTTTCTCTCCCTCCCCCTCTCTGAATCTCTCTTTATTCCCCCTCTGTCAAATTCAAATAAGCTTTATTGACAGGACCAAATACATTTTAGCATTGCCAAAGCAATGGGGAGGTTATATGGGATGGAGGGGGTAGTGGGACATAAATGGGGGGGAATGGGCAAGTCCATGGACATTATCAGGGGTAAGGGATAATGTGAAGGGGGATGGGGGTGAGTCCGTGTTTGGGGATTTATAAGTCCAGGATCTCAAATGTTCCTCTCAGTCTGTGACATTAGGTGACGTATTGGGCAGATATTTTCACCGCCGGCTCCTCTTCTCCCAGTATGATGTGGAGTTTCCTCGTCTCTTCTCCCAGTATGATGTGGAGTTTCCTCGTCTCTTCTCCCAGTATGATGTGGAGTTTCCTCGTCTCGTCTCCCAGTATGATGTGGAGTTTCCTCGTCTCGTCTCCCAGTATGATGTGGAGTTTCCTCGTCTCGTCTCCCAGTATGATGTGGAGTTTCCTCGTCTCTTCTCCCAGTATGATATGGAGTTTCCTCGTCTCTTCTCCCAGTATGATGTGGAGTTTCCTCGTCTCGTCTCCCAGTATGATGTGGAGTTTCCTCGTCTCGTCTCCCAGTATGATGTGGAGTTTCCTCGTCTCGTCTCCCAGTATGATGTGGAGTTTCCTCTTCTCGTCTCCCAGTATGATGTGGAGTTTCCTCGTCTCGTCTCCCAGTATGATGTGGAGTTTCCTGGTCTCTTCTCCCAGTATGATGTGGAGTTTCCTGGTCTCTTCTCCCAGTATGATGTGGAGTTTCCTCGTCTCGTCTCCCAGTATGATGTGGAGTTTCCTCGTCTCGTCTCCCAGTATGATGTGGAGTTTCCTCGTCTCGTCTCCCAGTATGATGTGGAGTTTCCTCATCTTGTCTCCCAGTATGATGTGGAGTTTCCTCGTCTCTTCTCCCAGTATGATGTGGAGTTTCCTCGTCTCTTCTCCCAGTATAATGTGGAGTTTCCTCGTCTCTTCTCCCAGTATGATGTGGAGTTTCCTCATCTCGTCTCCCAGTATGATGTGGAGTTTCCTCATCTCGTCTCCCAGTATGATGTGGAGTTTCCTCGTCTCTTCTCCCAGTATGATGTGGAGTTTCCTCGTCTCTTCTCCCAGTATGATGTGGAGTTTCCTCGTCTCTTCTCCCAGTATGATGTGGAGTTTCCTCGTCTCTTCTCCCAATATGATGTGGAGTTTCCTGGTCTCTTCTCCCAGTATGATGTGGAGTTTCCTCGTCTCTTCTCCCAGTATGATGTGGAGTTCCTCGTCTCTTCTCCCAGTATGATGTGGAGTTTCCTGGTCTCTTCTCCCAGTATGATGTGGAGTTTCCTCGTCTCTTCTCCCAGTATGATGTGGAGTTTCCTCGTCTCTTCTCCCAGTGTGATGTGGAGTTTCCTCGTCTCTTCTCCCAGTATGATGTGGAGTTTCCTCATCTCGTCTCCCAGTATGATGTGGAGTTTCCTCATCTCGTCTCCCAGTATGATGTGGAGTTTCCTCATCTCTTCTCCCAGTATGATGTGGAGTTTCCTCGTCTCTTCTCCCAGTATGATGTGGAGTTTCCTCGTCTCTTCTCCCAGTATGATGTGGAGTTTCCTCGTCTCTTCTCCCAATATGATGTGGAGTTTCCTCGTCTCTTCTCCCAGTATGATGTGGAGTTTCCTCGTCTCTTCTCCCAGTATGATGTGGAGTTTCCTCGTCTCTTCTCCCAGTATGATGTGGAGTTTCCTGGTCTCTTCTCCCAGTATGATGTGGAGTTTCCTCGTCTCTTCTCCCAGTATGATGTGGAGTTTCCTCGTCTCTTCTCCCAGTGTGATGTGGAGTTTCCTCGTCTCTTCTCCCAGTATGATGTGGAGTTTCCTCGTCTCTTCTCCCAGTATGATGTGGAGTTTCCTCGTCTCTTCTATAGAGGTGAAGTCCGGGATGAGAGCGGAGAGTCTCTGGAAGTGAATGTCTCTTTCTCTCTCCTTTTTCAGTCTCGCTCCCTTTCTCTATCTCCCTCCTTCTCTCTTTTTTCCGTCTCTCTCTCCCTCTCTCTTCTGAGCACAGTCTGAGTCACGTTGTATAGTCGGCTCTTTCGATTTTATCTACGTCAGGTCAGGCCAGATTCATGGAATCCCACCATATCGTAGCATGTAGGTAATTGGAAAACTGAAAAATGTCCGTGGTTGGCCTCAGTCGGGCGATTTGTCAGCGTGGCAGCGCGTTGCGAGCAGTGAGCCGGGATTGATTCTCTTTTTTGTGTATGAACGGGAAGATAAAACGTTCCTGATATGAGAGCGTCTCGTCCACCTCTGAGATTAATAAATGTTCTCTGATTCTCCGCGTTTCACACCAACACCCGCCCAGTAACCGCGAGGAACATTGAAGAACGAATACACCTTCACTGGTCCTTTCAGGAGGAAAAGCCATGGATCCTTGGAGAATGCGTCTCTCCAGATCTTGCCATTGCCCAATCTTCATGCTGATTAGTCCCCTTGCAGGTCTAGGGTCAGGACACCTAAATGACACATGGTCTGGAAAACATCAGGTATCAGATATGGACAAGAGCCTCCACACCCACTAATCTCGGCCAGACCCTTTGTCACCTTGGGCTTCCAGTCAACCTGCGCTGCACCTGAACTGAAGAAAAATCGGGGGGGGGGGGGTAGTGCATGGATTCCTCAGAGATTATCCTGCTCCCAGGGAGACGTTCTTACCATGAGATAAGCCCCCCGGCATATTTTGGAGAGGTGGGCAGAGATATCAGCCTGCCAGGTTTAGTAGTTTACAGGTACTGGCCTTTCAGGTAATGAGTCCAATGTACAGGTCTTGGGGATGCACACGGTCGGTTGGATGGAGAGGGATTATAGGGGAATCAGACAGAGGGCTGTGGGACAGGACTTACTGGTTTGGCTGAGGGTGATTGGGAAAGCAGTCTTTGTGTCCAGGTATGGAGGTTGGATGGGTGGTTGTTCCTGGGAGAGCACGGTGGGAAGGACAGTTGCTCCTGGGACAGCACAGTGAGTGTTGGAGGGTCTTGAAGTAGGGGAGCACGGTGGGTCTTGGAGCAGGGGAGCACGGTGGGTCTTGGAGAAGGGAAACACGGAGGGTCTTGGATCAGGGAAACACGGAGGGTCTTGGAGCAGGGAAACACGGTGGGTCTTGGAGAAGGGAAACACAGTGGGTCTTGGAGAAGGGAAACACATTGGGTCTAGAAGTAGGGAAACACGGAGGGTCTTGGAGCAGGGAAACACGGTGGGTCTTGGAGAAGGGAAACACGGAGGGTCTTGGAGAAGGGAAACACGGTGGGTCTTGGAGAAGGGAAACACAGTGGGTCTAGAAGTAGGGAAACACGGAGGGTCTTGGAGCAGGGAAACACGGAGGGTCTTGGAGAAGGGAAACACGGAGGGTCTTGGAGCAGGGAAACACGGTGGGTCTTGGAGCAGGGAAACACAGTGGGTCTTGGAGAAGGGAAACACGGTGGGTCTTGGAGCAGGGAAACACGGTGGGTCTTGGAGAAGGGAAACACGGAGGGTCTTGGAGAAGGGAAACACGGTGGGTCTTGGAGCAGGGAAACACGGTGGGTCTTGGAGAAGGGAAACACGGTGGGTCTTGGAGAAGGGAAACACGGAGGGTCTTGGAGCAGGGAAACACGGAGGGTCTTGGAGCAGGGAAACACAGTGGGTCTAGAAGTAGGGAAACACGGAGGGTCTTGGAGCAGGGAAACACGGAGGGTCTTGGAGAAGGGAAACACGGTGGGTCTTGGAGAAGGGAAACACGGAGGGTCTTGGAGCAGGGAAACACAGTGGGTCTAGAGAAGGGAAACACGGAGGGTCTTGGAGCAGGGAAACACGGAGGGTCTTGGAGAAGGGAAACACGGTGGGTCTTGGAGCAGGGAAACACGGTGGTCTTGGAGCAGGGAAACACGGTGGGTCTTGGAGAAGGGAAACACGGAGGGTCTTGGAGAAGGGAAACACGGAGGGTCTTGGAGCAGGGAAACACGGAGGGTCTTGGAGCAGGGAAACACGGAGGGTCTTGGAGCAGGGAACACGGTGGGTCTTGGAGCAGGGAAACACGGTGGGTCTTGGAGAAGGAAACACGGAGGGTCTTGGAGAAGGGAAACACGGAGGGTCTTGGAGCAGGGAAACACGGAGGGTCTTGGAGCAGGGAAACACGGTGTGGTCTTGGAGAAGGAAACACGGAGGGTCTTGGAGAAGGGAAACACGGAGGGTCTTGGAGTAGGGAAACACGGAGGGTCTTGGAGCAGGGAAACACGGTGGGTCTTGGAGCAGGGAAACACGGTGGGTCTTGGAGAGAAGGGAAACACGGAGGGTCTTGGAGAAGGGAAACACGGAGGGTCTTGGAGTAGGGAAACACGGAGGGTCTTGGAGCAGGGAAACACGGAGGGTCTTGGAGCAGGGAAACACGGTGGGTCTTGGAGCAGGGAAACACGGTGGGTCTTGGAGAAGGAAACACGGAGGGTCTTGGAGCAGGGAAACACAGTGGGTTGGAGAAGGGAAACACGGTGGGTCTTGGAGAAGGGAAACACGGAGGGTCTTGGAGCAGGGAAACACAGTGGGTCTAGAAGTAGGGAAACACGGAGGGTCTTGGAGCAGGGAAACACGGAGGGTCTTAGAGAAGGGAAACACAGTGGGTCTTGGAGAAGGGAAACACGGTGGGTCTTGGAGCAGGGAAACACGGAGGGTCTTAGAGAAGGCAAACACAGTGGGTCTTGGAGAAGGGAAACACAGTGGGTCTAGAAGTAGGGAAACACGGAGGGTCTTGGAGAAGGGAAACACAGTGGGTCTAGAAGTAGGGAAACACGGAGGGTCTTGGAGAAGGGAAACACGGAGGGTCTTGGAGCAGGGAAACACGGTGGGTCTTGGAGCAGGGAAACACGGTGGGTCTTGGAGAAGGGAAACACGGAGGGTCTTGGAGCAGGGAAACACAGTGGGTCTAGAAGTAGGGAAACACGGAGGGTCTTGGAGCAGGGAAACACGGAGGGTCTTGGAGAAGGGAAACACGGTGGGTCTTGGAGAAGGGAAACACGGAGGGTCTTGGAGCAGGGAAACACAGTGGGTCTAGAAGTAGGGAAACACGGAGGGTCTTGGAGCAGGGAAACACGGAGGGTCTTGGAGAAGGGAAACACGGTGGGTCTTGGAGCAGGGAAACACGGTGGGTCTTGGAGCAGGGAAACACGGTGGGTCTTGGAGAAGGGAAACACGGTGGGTCTTGGAGAAGGGAAACACGGAGGGTCTTGGAGAAGGGAAACACGGAGGGTCTTGGAGCAGGGAAACACGGAGGGTCTTGGAGCAGGGAAACACGGAGGGTCTTGGAGCAGGGAAACACGGTGGGTCTTGGAGCAGGGAAACACGGTGGGTCTTGGAGAAGGGAAACACGGAGGGTCTTGGAGTAGGGAAACACGGAGGGTCTTGGAGCAGGGAAACACGGAGGGTCTTGGAGCAGGGAAACACGGTGGGTCTTGGAGAAGGGAAACACGGAGGGTCTTGGAGCAGGGAAACACAGTGGGTCTAGAAGTAGGGAAACACGGAGGGTCTTGGAGCAGGGAAACACGGAGGGTCTTGGAGAAGGGAAACACGGTGGGTCTTGGAGCAGGGAAACACGGTGGGTCTTGGAGCAGGGAAACACGGTGGGTCTTGGAGAAGGGAAACACGGTGGGTCTTGGAGAAGGGAAACACGGAGGGTCTTGGAGAAGGGAAACACGGAGGGTCTTGGAGCAGGGAAACACGGAGGGTCTTAGAGAAGGGAAACACAGTGGGTCTTGGAGAAGGGAAACACGGAGGGTCTTGGAGCAGGGAAACACGGAGGGTCTTAGAGAAGGGAAACACAGTGGGTCTTGGAGAAGGGAAACACAGTGGGTCTAGAAGTAGGGAAACACGGAGGGTCTTGGAGAAGGGAAACACAGTGGGTCTAGAAGTAGGGAAACACGGAGGGTCTTGGAGAAGGGAAACACGGAGGGTCTTGGAGCAGGGAAACACGGTGGGTCTTGGAGCAGGGAAACACGGTGGTCTTGGAGAAGGGAAACACGGAGGGTCTTGGAGCAGGGAACACAGTGGGTCTAGAAGTAGGGAAACACGGATTGTCTTGGAGCAGGGAAACACGGAGGGTCTTGGAGAAGGGAAACACGGTGGGTCTTGGAGAAGGGAAACACGGAGGGTCTTGGAGCAGGGAAACACAGTGGGTCTAGAAGTAGGGAAACACGGAGGGTCTTGGAGCAGGGAAACACGGAGGGTCTTGGAGAAGGGAAACACGGTGGGTCTTGGAGCAGGGAAACACGGTGGGTCTTGGGCAGGGAAACACGGTGGGTCTTGGAGAAGGGAAACACGGTGGGTCTTGGAGAAGGGAAACACGGAGGGTCTTGGAGAAGGGAAACACGGAGGGTCTTGGAGCAGGGAAACACGGAGGGTCTTGGAGCAGGGAAACACGGTGGGTCTTGGAGCAGGGAAACACGGTGGGTCTTGGAGAAGGGAAACACGGAGGGTCTTGGAGAAGGGAAACACGGAGGGTCTTGGAGTAGGGAAACACGGAGGGTCTTGGAGCAGGGAAACACGGAGGGTCTTGGAGCAGGGAAACACGGTGGGTCTTGGAGAAGGGAAACACGGAGGGTCTTGGAGAAGGGAAACATGGAGGGTCTTGGAGAAGGGAAACACAGTGGGTCTAGAAGTAGGGAAACACGGAGGGTCTTGGAGAAGGGAAACACATTGGGTCTAGAAGTAGGGAAACACAGTGGGTCTTGGAGCAGGGAAACACGGTGGGTCTTGGAGAAGGGAAACATTGGGTCTAGAAGTAGGGAAACACGGAGGGTCTTGGAGCAGGGAAACACGGAGGGTCTTGGAGCAGGGAAACACGGTGGGTCTTGGAGCAGGGAAGCACGGTGGGTAGGTAGGGAAATAGCAGGTTTCTCTGGAGCTTGGTTGAGCTGGTCTTATTCCTAGGAACAAGTAACAACAATGAAGCATGGAGCAGAGGGGGTGTGGATCCTTTATTGATCAGCCACAGGGGTGTGTCACGTGACCTGTGGGGTGTGTGGTTTATTTATTTATTTATTTATTTATAAAGGATTTTACCAGGAAGGATACATTGAGATTTCTCTCGTTTTCAAGTATGTCCTGGGTTCAAGAAAGTTAACTGTTAACTGTTTCATGCCCAGAATGCAGGTGCTGAGCGGAAGGGCAGCACCTTTCATGTAGCTGCCACATGCTGGTAGTGGTGCAGTAACGGATCCTGACACTATCAGGACTGTCCATCCTATGGTACTGGCCGCACTACTACCTCTGCTGGAAGGACTTCGTTACTGGTGCAAATCATCACAGTGTGACGGTCTCTGTTCTTCACACAGTATAATTAGCGGCCACCAGTCTGTGGATGTGAGGTCGGGGCGCGCATGTATCGGTCCCCATTAATACATGTATTCTCTGTGTATGTGTATCTGTCTGTGGATGTGAGGTCAAGGCGCGCATGTATTGGTCCCCATTAATACATGTATTCTCTGTGTGTGTATCTGTCTGTGGATGTGAGGTCGGGGCGCGCATGTATCGGTCCCCATTAATACATGTATTCTCTGTGTGTGCGTGTATCTGTCTGTGGATGTGAGGTCAAGGCGCGCATGTATTGGTCCCCATTAATACATGTATTCTCTGTGTGTGTATCTGTCTGTGGATGTGAGGTCGGGGCGCGCATGTATCGGTCCCCATTAATACATGTATTCTCTGTGTATGTGTATCTGTCTGTGGATGTGAGGTCAAGGCGCGCATGTATTGGTCCCCATAATACATGTATTCTCTGTGTGTGTATCTGTCTGTGGATGTGAGGTCGGGGCGCGCATGTATCGGTCCCCATTAATACATGTATTCTCTGTGTGTGCGTGTATCTGTCTGTGGATGTGAGGTCAAGGCGCGCATGTATTGGTCCCCATTAATACATGTATTCTCTGTGTGTGTATCTGTCTGTGGATGTGGGGTCGGGGCACGCATGTATCGGTCCCCAATAATACATGTATTCTCTGTGTGTGTGTGTGTATGTATCTGTCTGTGGATGTGGGGTCGGGGCACGCATGCATCGGTCCCCATTAATACATGTATTCTCTGTGTGTGTATCTGTCTGTGGATGTGAGGTCGGGGCACGCATGTATCGGTCCCCATTAATACATGTATTCTCTGTGTGTGCGTGTGTATCTGTCTGTGGATGTGAGGTCGGGACACGCATGTATCGGTCCCCATTAATACACATATTCTGTGTATCTGTCTGTGGATGTGAGGTCGGGGCGCGCATGTATCGGTCCCCATTAATACATGTATTCTCTGTGTGTGTATCTGTCTGTGGATGTGGGGTCGGGACACGCATGTATCGGTCCCCATTAATACATGTATTCTCTGTGTATGTGTATCTGTCTGTGGATGTGAGGTCGGGGCGCGCATGTATCGGTCCCCATTAATACATGTATTCTCTGTGTGTGTATCTGTCTGTGGATGTGAGGTCGGGGCGCGCATGTATCGGTCCCCATTAATACATGTATTCTCTGTGTGTGTGTGTATCTGTCTGTGGATGTGAGGTCGGGACACGCATGTATCGGTCCCCATTAATACATGTATTCTCTGTGTATGTGTATCTGTCTGTGGATGTGAGGTCGGGGCGCGCATGTATCGGTCCCCATTAATACATGTATTCTCTGTGTGTGCGTGTGTATCTGTCTGTGGATGTGAGGTCGGGACACGCATGTATCGGTCCCCATTAATACACATATTCTGTGTATCTGTCTGTGGATGTGAGGCCGGGGCGCGCATGTATCGGTCCCCATTAATACATGTATTCTCTGTGTGTGCGTGTGTATCTGTCTGTGGATGTGAGGTCGGGACACGCATGTATCGGTCCCCATTAATACACATATTCTGTGGTATCTGTCTGTGGATGTGAGGCCGGGGCGCGCATGTATCGGTCCCCATTAATACATGTATTCTCTGTGTGTGTGTATCTGTCTGTGGATGTGAGGTCGGGACACGCATGTATCGGTCCCCATTAATACATGTATTCTCTGTGTGTGTATCTGTCTGTGGATGTGGGGTCGGGACACGCATGTATCGGTCCCCATTAATACATGTATTCTGTGTGTGTGTGTATCTGTCTGTGGATGTGAGGTCGGGGCACGCATGTATCGGTCCCCATTAATACATGTATTCTCTGTGTGTGTATCTGTCTGTGGATGTGAGGTCGGGACACGCATGTATCGGTCCCCATTAATACACATATTCTGTGTATCTGTCTGTGGATGTGAGGCCGGGGCGCGCATGTATCGGTCCCCATTAATACATGTATTCTCTGTGTGTGTATCTGTCTGTGGATGTGAGGTCGGGACACGCATGTATCGGTCCCCATTAATACATGTATTCTGTGTGTATGTGTATCTGTCTGTGGATGTGGGGTCGGGGCACGCATGTATCGGTCCCCAATAATACATGTATTCTCTGTGTGTGTGTGTATGTATCTGTCTGTGGATGTGAGGTCGGGGCGCGCATGTATCGGTCCCCATTAATACATGTATTCTCTGTGTATGTGTATCTGTCTGTGGATGTGAGGCCGGGACACGCATGCATCGGTCCCCATTAATACATGTATTCTCTGTGTGTGTATCTGTCTGTGGATGTGAGGTCGGGACACGCATGTATCGGTCCCCATTAATACATGTATTCTCTGTGTGTGTATCTGTCTGTGGATGTGAGGTCGGGACGCATGTATCGGTCCCCATTAATACATGTATTCTCTGTGTGTGTATCTGTCTGTGGATGTGAGGCCGGGACACGCATGTATCGGTCCCCATTAATACATGTATTCTCTGTGTGTGTATCTGTCTGTGGATGTGAGGTCGGGACACGCATGTATCGGTCCCCATTAATACATGTATTCTCTGTGTGTGTGTGTATCTGTCTGTGGATGTGAGGTCGGGGCGCGCATGTATCGGTCCCCATTAATACACGTATTCTCTGTGTATGTGTATCTGTCTGTGGATGTGAGGCCGGGGCGCGCATGTATCGGTCCCCATTAATACATGTATTCTGTGTATCTGTCTGTGGATGTGAGGTCGGGGCACACATGTATCGGTCCCCATTAATACATGTATTCTCTGTGTGTGTGTGTATCTGTCTGTGGATGTGAGGTCGGGGCACACATGTATCGGTCCCCATTAATACATGTATTCTCTGTGTGTGTGTGTATCTGTCTGTGGATGTGAGGCCGAGGCGCGCATGTATCGGTCCCCATTAATACATGTATTCTGTGTGTGTGTGTATCTGTCTGTGGATGTGAGGGGCCTGTATCCATGTCATGAGTGATTGTGTTTACGGTGAATTCATCCCAGTCTGGTTTCATTGATGTCATTGCGTGTTTTAAGTCATTTTCTCTTTTTTTCTGGTTGCTATGGGCGCCTTTATCACAATTTCAATCGCTGCTGTCTCCTTTTAAAAACACAAAAAAGCAGTAAAATGTGTGTGTCGGGGGGGGGGACGTTGTGTCAGATCTGGAGAGTATGGATTCCTTTGTCTAAAATGTGAAGAATAATCCATGTGTTATACACATATACACACGTATAAACATACACACCTATGCACACACAGATATACACGTATAGACACACATTTATCTATACTATAATAGAATAAGCCTAAAAACGTCCGTCGCCAAAAGCCGTCTGCGCATGCGCGACGGACTTTTGAAAGCGGCCGTTAAAACACACAGGTAGCTGCGCGTGCCGGCCGCGTGAAAAAAAAAAAAAACGGCACGAGCCGCGCGCAGCTACCCGTGTTTACACGGCCGCCAGATGCCCCGATCCTCCAGCGCTGACCGTCCTCCGGCTGCCGGCGGGCCTCCAGGCTCAAGGGAGTCCCCGGCTCGGTTTGGGCCTACAGGCCCAGCCGAGCCGGGGACTCGCCTGAGCCTAGAGGTCCGCCGAATAGGCCGCCGGCAGTCGGTCAGCGCTGGAGGTTCGGGGCTGAAGTTCACAAAACATACTCACCTAAATCGGCCCCGATCCTCCAGCGGTGACCGGCTGCCGAGCGGGCTGCTCAGCGGCCTCTAGGCTCAGGCGAGTCCCCGGCTCGGCTTGGGCCTACAGGCCCAGCCGAGCCGGGGACTCGCCTGAGCCTAGAGGCCGGCTGAGCAGCCCGCTCGCAAAACATACTCACCTAAATCCGCCCCGATCCTCCAGCGCTGAGCGGCTGCCGAGCGGGCTGCTCAGCCGGCCTCTAGGCTCAGGCGAGTCCCCGGCTCGGCTGGGCCTGTAGGCCCAAGCCGAGCCGGGGACTCGCCTGAGCCTAGAAGCCGGCTGAGCAGCCGCTCGGCATCCGCTCAGCGCTGGAGGATCGGGGCCGAAGTTCAAAAAAAACATACATAACTCCATACGTCGTCCCTGAGCTCCAACGGGGACCGGCGGCCTGCTCGGCGGGCCTCCAGGCTCGGGCGAGCCCCCAGCTCGGTTTGGGCCTACAGGCCCAGCCGAGCCGGGGACTCGCCTAAGCCTGGAGGTCCGCCGAGCAGGCCGCCGGTCCCGCTGGAGCTCAGGGACGAAATACCCATAACACAATCGAAAAATTCGGCCCAGAACTCCAGCGGTGACCTCCTCCGGTCGAGCGGGCTGCTCGACCGGCCTCCAGGCTCAGGCGAGCCCCCGGCTCGGCATGGGCCTACAGGCCCAGACCGAGCCGGGGACTCGCCTGAGTCTAGAGGCCGGCCGAGCAGCCCGCTCGGCCGGAAGAGGTCACCGCGGTACACAAAACATACATAACCCCCTACTGCGTCCCTGAGCTCCAGCGGTGACCGGCTGCCGACCGGCCTCCATGCTCAGGCGAGTAGCCAGCAGTTTGGCCGACTGTTGCAGGCTGCTCGGCCGGCCTCCTAGCATAGGCGAGCCCCCGGCTCAGCTGGGCCCGTAGGCCCAAGGCAAGCGGGGGCTCGCTTAAGCTAGGAGGCCGGCCGAGCAGCCTGCTACAGCCCCAGCTGGAGTTCGGGCCTATGTAGGGTGTAAGTTGCCAAAACATACTCACCCACATCGGCCCTTACATCCTCCAGCGATGGCGGTCTCAGCTCACAGCGCCCTCTATCTCTTTCTCAGTTGGTCGCCGGCATGATGTCACGAAAGCCTTTGACCCGGGGTCAAAGGCTTTCGTGACATCATGCCGGCGACCAACTGAGAAAGAGAGAGAGGGCGCTGTGAGCTGAGACCGCCATCGCTGGAGGATGTAAGGGCCGATGTGGGTGAGTATGTTTTCAACTGGCGCAGGACTCGAGGCCGATGTAGGTGAGTATATGCTCTCAAAACCCACCCTTTATAGCTCGGCCGGTATCCAGGATTAAGGCAAGCCCCCGGTTCGGCTTGGGCCTAGAGGCCCAGTCGAGCCGGGGACTCGCCTGAGCCTCCCGGCCAGGCGAGTCCCCGGCTCGGCTGGACCTCTAGGCCCACGCCAAGCCGGGGGCTTTCCTTAAGCTTGGATACCGGCCGACTTAGAAGGGTGGGTGTTGAGAGCATATACTCACCTACATTAGCCCGGAGCTCCAGCGGTGGTTGTCACAGGCTGCTCGGGCGGCCTCCAAGCTCAGGCGAGCTCCCGGCTTGCCTTTGGCCTACAGGCCCAGGTGAGCCGGGGGCTCGCCTGAGCTAGGAGGCGGCCGAGCAGCCTGTGACAGCCACCGCTGGAGCCCCGAGTCAATGTAGGGGGATTGTAGGCTAAACATACTCACCCACATGGGCCCTTAGCTTCTCCGGCGATGGCGGTCCCGTTTGCAGCGTCCTCTCTTTCCGCTGGTCGCCGGCATGATGTCACGAGCCCTTTGACCCTGGCATGTTGACCGGGGTCAAAGGCTTTCGCGACGTCATTTCCGGCGTCCAATGGAGATTGAAGATGCTGGAAGCGGGCTGACCATCGCTGGAGGAGCTAAGGGCCCATGTGGGTGAGTATGTGTACATCGGCCCGTAGCTCAACCGGTGGCAGTCATTCGACTGTTGCAGGCTGGTCGGCCGGCGTCCAGACTCAGGACAGTCCCCGGCTCGGCTGGGCCTGTAGGCCCAAGCCGAGCCGGGGGCTGTCCTGAGTCTGGAGGCCGGCCGACCAGCCCGCTCAGCTGGAGGAGGTCACCGGTCGAGCTCTGGGCTGATTTATGGGCGTAAGTTTTGGGTATTTAGTCCCCGATTCTCCAGCGGTGACCGGCTGCCGAGCGGCCTGCTCGGCCAGGCTCAGGCGAGTCCCCGCTCGGCTGGGCCTGTAGGCCCAGGCCAAGCCGGGGCCTCGCCTGAGCGTGAAAGCCGGCCGAGCAGGCCGCTCGGCAGCGGTCACCGCTGGAGCACAGGGACGCATTAGGGGGATATGTATGTTTAGTGTACCACGGCCTCTGATTCCCCAGCGGTGACCTCCTCCGGCCGAGCGGGCTGCTCGGCCGGCCTCTAGACTCAGGCGAGTCCCGGCTCGGCCTGTAGGCCCAAGCCGAGCCGGGGGCTCGCCTGAGCCTGGAGGCCGGCCGAGCAGCCCGACCGGAGGAGGTCCCCGCTGGAGTTCAGGGCCCATGTATCTGAGTATGTTATGGGTATTTCGTCCCTGAGCTCCAGCGGGGACCGGCGGCCTGCTCGGCGGACCTCCAGGCTCAGGCGAGTCCCCGGCTCGGCTGGGCCTGTAGGCCCAAACCGAGCCGGGGGCTCGCCTGAGCCTGGAGGCCCGTCGAGCAGGCCGCCGGGCCCCGCTGGAGCTCAGGGACGACCTATGGGGCTATGTATGTTTTTTTAAACTTCGCCCCGATCCTCCAGCGCTGAGCGGCTGCCGAGCGGGCTGCTCAGCCGGCCTCTAGGCTCAGGCGATTTCCCGGCTCGGCTGGGCCTGTAGGCCCAAGCCGAGCCGGGGGCCCGCCTGAGGCTGGAGGCCGGCTGAGCAGCCCGCTCGGCAGCCGGTCACCGCTGGAGGATCGGGGCCGATTCAGGGAAGTATTTTTTTTTAACTTTCACCCAGCCAGGTGCGCGCGCATCCCACCGCCGCAAGAACACCAAAAGCGTCTTGCGAGGTAGGATGCGCACGCAGCTGGCTCAACGCGCGCCTCCCGCCAAAACAGTTTGTGGAGTTTGCGCGCGCCTCCCGCCGCTGATCCACCAATGAAAGCGCGCGAAATCACCACAAGAAATCTGAGCCACGGCCGAAGCACAGCACCGAAGCGCAGAGCCCAGCCAGGAGCACAGAGCCCAGCACAGCAGAAAATTAAAGAACAAAGCAAAAGAAAATACAGGAGTGTATAAAAAGAGGCACAAATCACACTATATACGCCAGTAAACCCAGCACATAGCCAAGCACATAGCGAGCACAACTGAATAAACGCCACAGAGCCAAGCACATAGCCGAGCACAACTGAATAAACGCCACAGAGCCAAGCACATAGCCGAGCACAACTGAATAAACGCCACAGAGCTGAGTACAGCACAATAGCCACCACAGAGCCGAGCACAATAAACGCCACAGAGAGTTAGTACATCACAATAAACGCCACAGAGCCAAGCACTATAACGCCACAGAGCCAAGCACAATAAATGCCACCGAGCTGAGCACAGCACAATATCCCGTACAGAGCGCAGCACATTAAACGTCACTGATCCACGCACGGTGCCAAGCACACCGGAATAAACAACTGCAAAACCCATCAGAATAAACTCGGCAGAGCACAATAAAAAGGCACACAATAAAAAAAAAATGCACCAAACGAAAAATGGATTTACAACTACAATCTGTTGCAAAAAGGAGAGGTAAATCAAACAGACACTGATGACACGCCGAACGAGCAACTACAACATTTCAGAAATAAAAAAAAACAGAAAAAAAAGGAAGAGCTAAAATGGATGAAAGTGCACGATGTCAAGAAAGAATAAAAAACAATTTGGCACACAAAGTACAACGTGCAGAAAGATATTTACTAAAGATATTTAACGTTACTTGATGCTTCTGTGTTTTCCTTTCGACAAACATTCATACACACCACACTTTTCAATAGACTGCCCTCTGGGCAGGCTTTACATCTAGTTTATTTATAAAGTATTTTCGCAGGAAGGATACATTGAGATTTCTCTCGTTTCGGTATGTCCTGGGTTCAAGAAAAGCTACAGAGAAGCTCTTAAACACCAGGCTGGAAAGGTGAAGGGTGCGTTTAGACTCCAGCGACAGCCAATTTAGCTCTTTTAACATGTCACAATGGTGGGTCATGTAGTTACATTGTAATGCAAAGCGGCAGAATGAGTTATACAATGTAGTAAGTTTCTGAAGGTGTGTTTATTGCAGCAGGAAATTGCCTGTTTGAAGTCTGAGATTTGTAAATTATCTGTTAGAGAAACTCAGGCTATGACTGTTACTAAGCCACTGCCACAGAGGCCTCCTAGGAGCGGCAGATGGACTACTGTAGGATCTGGTAGACTTAGAGTTGTGGATAGAAGGCATGTCCCACAATCTGTGGCTCTTCTTAATTCTTTTGAGGCACTTTCAGAGTGTAGTGGTAAGATGGATGTAGGTTCAGACACCATAGTTGAGGAACCACCATCCACTATGCCTAAGGTATGCAGCACTGCAACCAAGGACAAAAATGAAAAGGTGGGACTTGATAAAAGGCAATTGTTGCTGGGTGATTCTATCATAAGAGGTGTTGAGCTGGAGAGTAGTGGTTTGGTGAGATGTCTTCCTGGGGCTACTGCCCATAGAGACAAGAGACGTATTCTCAATATTGTCAAACAAGCAAAGCAACAAGGGGAAGTGGACGTTCTAGTCCATCTAGGGACAAATGACTTGGCTAGCAATGAGGTTTCTGAGATTAAGGAAGATTTTTGTGTTCTTGAGGTGAAATACAGCAGATTGCGTCCACTGTGTCATTCTCTGAAGTTTTGCCTGTGCATAACATTCAAGATAGGCAGATGCGCAATAGGGAATTCAATTTGTGGCTTCGGGAATGGTGTCGGGAGCAAGGATTTGGCTTTGTGTCCCATGATAGCTCTAATTGGAGCAGAAGGAACTGTATAAAAAAGATGGTTTGCATCTTACTCATAGGGGAACATATGTTCTCAGTGAGAAGTTCAAAGGTTTCGCAAAGAAATATTTAAACTAGGAGGGGGGGACAAAAGGGTAAAAAACAATCTGCCCGATTGTCCCCAAAACTAAATCGGAGGGTGCAAGCAACATGCGAGGTAAAAAATGACAAGCTCAGAGTCGTGTCTACAAATGCTCGCAGTTTAGTCAATAAAATCAATGAACTGGAGGCAATGATAGCAGCTGAAAAAGTAGATTTAGTGGCGGTTACTGAGACATGGTTCAGTGAGAAAAATTACTGGGACATAACAATACCCGGGTACTCTTTATATAGAAAAGACAGAGAAGGTAGGAAAGGAGGAGGAGTGGCCCTGTATGTGAAAAACAACATAAAAACGAACCAAATAAAAGTGAGTGAGGTGAACATAGAGTCAGTTTGGGTTACGCTAACATTTGGCAATCATACAGTAGCTCGTGTAGGTGTGATCTATAGACCCCCTGGACAAGCAGAAGAACTAGATAATCTGCTGCTTGAGGAAATAGCCAAAATGGCAATGAAGGGGGAGGTTATTATCATGGGGGACTTTAATCTTCCTGATGTGAACTGGAAAACCAAAACAGCTGGGTGCACCAGGAGTACAAATATTCTAAACTCCCTACTGGGATTATCTCTAACACAAGTAGTTGAGGAGCCGACCCGTAAAGAGGCATATTGGATTTAATACTCACAAATGGAGGTTTGGTATAGGACGTTGTTGTATGTGAAAATTTGGGATCTAGTGATCACCAGTCAGTATGGTTTAATATAAGAACAGGGATGGAGCCGCACCACACAAGAACGAAAGTTTTAGACTTTAAAAAACCAGATTTTTCAAAAATGGGATTTTGTGTGAATGAGTCATTATCAGACTGGAGGAGTTTAAAGGGAGTCCAGGAGAAATGGGATTATTTAAAGGAAGCATTATTGAAGGCCACAGGCAATTGCATTCGACTTGTTAGCAAAAACAAAAAAGGGAAGAAACCACTGTGGTACTCTGCAGAAGTGGCCAAAATAGTGAAGAACAAAAAGATAGCATTCAATAATTATAAAAAAACTCAGAGTGAAGAAGATAGGCAAACCTATAAGATTAGGCAGAAAGAGGCAAAGCAATTTATAAGAGCTTCCAAAGCACACGCAGAAGAGAAAATAGCTCAGTCAGTAAAAAAGGGGGACAAAACATTTTTTAGATACATAAACGAGAAAAGAAAAGTAAAACAAGGATTAGTTAGATTAAAAACAAAGGAAGGAAGGTATGTAGAAGAGGATAAAAGTCTCGCTGACTGCCTCAATGAATATTTTTGTTCAGTCTTTGCAGAGAAAAGGAAGGAAAGGGACCTCAGTTAGGAGAGAACACTAAAGAGACATTTACATATCAGTTTACAGAGGAGGAGGTTCTACAGCAGCTGTCTAAAGTAAAGACAAATAAGTCAATGGGACCTGATGGGATCCACCCTAAATTATTAAAAGAGCTCAGTGATGTAATAGCAAAACCATTAACAGATTTATTTAACCAATCCTTGTTAACGGGAGTCATCCCAGAAGACTGGAAATTAGCAAATGTTGTGCCCATTTACAAGAAGGATAGTAGGGAGGAATCGGGAACTATAGGCCAGTTAGTCTTACGTCAGTAGTGGGGAAATTAATGGAAACCATGTTAAAGGAAAGGATTGTTGAACATCTAAAAACACATAGATTACAGGATCAGAAACAACATGGGTTTACCTCAGGGAGATCATGCCAAACTAATCTTATTGATTTTTTTGATTGGGTAACAAAAATAATAGACACAGGTGGTGCAGTAGACATTGCTTATTTAGATTTCAGTAAGGCTTTTGATACTGTTCCGCATAGAAGGCTTATCAATAAATTGCAATCTTTGAGCTTGGATTCCAATATTGTTGAATGGATTAGGCAGTGGCTGAGTGACAGACAACAGAGGGTTTCGGGTAAATGGAGTTTATTCGGCGCAAGGTCTTGTTACCAGTGGGGTACCTCAGGGGTCAGTACTTGGACCCATTCTCTTTAATATTTTTATTAGTGATATTGCAGAAGGTATTAATGGAAAAGTATGTCTTTTTTCTGATGACACAAAGATTTGCAACAGGGTTGACGTTCCTGGAGGGATCAGCCAAATGACAAATGATTTAGGTAAACTAAAAAAATGGTCGGAGCTGTGGCAATTGAGTTTTAATGTGGATAAGTGCAAGATAATGCACTGGGACGTAAAAACCCAAGGGCTGAATATAGATATTTGATACATCTGAGGGTTGGGATTTAGGAGTTATTATTTCAGAGGATCTAAGGGTAAGTAGTCAATGTAATAGAGCAGCAGGAAATGCTGGCAGAATGCTTGGTTGTGTAGGGAGGTATTATCAGTAGGAAAAGGGAAGTGCTCATGCCACTGTACAGAGCACTGGTGAGACCTCACTTGGAGTACTGTGTGCAGTACTGGAGACCGTATCTCCAGAAGGATATAGACATCTTAGAGAGAGTTCAGAGAAGGGCTACTAAAATGGTGTACGGCTTGAAGGAGAAAAGTTACCAGGAAAGGCTTAATGATCTTAACATGTACAGCTTGGAAAAAAGACGAGACAGAGGAGATATGATAGAAACATTTAAATACGTAAAGGGAATCCACAAGGTAGAGGAAGGGAGTATATTTAAAAGGAAACAAAGTAGCAAAACAAGAGGACATAGTCTTAGATTAGAGGGGCAAAGGTTTAAAAGTAACATCAGGAAGCATTATTTTACTGAGAGGGTGGTGGATACATGGAACAGTCTTTCAGTAGAAGTGGTAGAGGCCAAAACAGTAATTGAATTTAAGCAAGCATGGGATAGGCATAAGGCTATCCTAAACAAAAGATAAATCCAGGTAAAGTATCCATGTAATTGGGCGACTAGATGGGCCGAAAGGTTCTTATCTGCCGACATTTTTCTATGTTTCTATGTTTCTATGTTTGGGGGGCGGCTGCATACACTACATCTCCGTATTCAATAGCCGGCATAAGCATTTGTTGTACAATCTGCTTTCTTACCGCGGGACTCAGGCAGGATTTGTTTCTGTACAGGGCGCCTAGTTTGGGGTAAAGTTTAGATGAGAGTTTTTCGATGTGGGGCCAAAGGATAGATTAGGGTCCAAACACATACCTAGATATTTGAGAGAAGTGACTGTGGTCAGCGTGCCATTTGATTTTGTACAGACACATAGGGCCGCATTACAATATTGATGCTAACGTTAACGCTCACCTGCGTGAGCATTAACGTTAGCTGTGGTGTCTACCGCATATTACAATCCAACGCAAACGGGTTAAGTAACGCGTTTGTGTTTGGTACCTTGTGCTTCTTAGTGCGAGGTTACTGTACTTTGCGCTCCCTATACTTAACATGGGGAGCGCAAAGTGTTAATCAGCGTTAGGATTACAAAGTCCCAACGCTGATTAACGTCCGGCTCTGGTCAGCGGAAAGTTAACCACAGCCAGGACTTGGTGTTAACGGATTCTACTGCTGCAGAATCCGTTAACACCAGCAATAAAAATAAAACAATAAAACATATACTCACCTCCTGTCCCGCGGTGAGGACCGCGGCTCCAACTGCCTCCTCCATCGGGCAGGGAGCAGGGAAAGGCTGGGGAAAAAGTCCCCCCAGTCTCTCCCTGCGTATCACTACGCTGACCGGCCGGATCTCGCGAGGCGAGATCCGGCAGGTCACGCGACCACTGGTGTCTGGCTAAATGGAGTCCTATGGACTCCAGTGACTGGATGCTCGCGGCTGCGCTCAGTGTTGCCGTAAGCAACCCGGGGCGTAGCGCCCTCTACCAATGCAGGCAGCATTTTTTGCGCCTGCATTGTAATCCCCCGTTAAAACGGGGGCGGTAGGAGGAAAACTGCTGGCACAGTTTTTTCTCCCTACCGTCCAGGTTTTAACACGGGGATTGTAATTTAGCCCTCAGATGGGGTGTTTGCAATTTATGTAGTGTCTTGGAACTGACGTAGCGCTCCACGCTTCAAACCCCAAGAGACTTTATGTTCATTTATATCGTGTGTTTTTAAATATATTTTACAGTGTTTGGTTTTAGTTTAAATTAGTTTAGTGTAAAATGGCGTAACTTTAGTTTTAAATATACTTATATTCCTGTAGGTAAATGTGTTTCTGTATAGCCAGTAAACAAGCTTTACTACTGTGTAATTTATGCAACAGGGCTTTTCCCCTTATCTGGCTGCATATTTGATTCAAGAAGTCTGGGATAGTGTTTGTCTTTAATCTGATGTGTTAGAACAATGGATTATGTAAATGTTGTGTGAGCTAAAGGCTAAAGAATGTTTATTGTAAATATCTAACTGACATAATGTAATTAGAGACTTTAGGTACATGTTCACCATTTGGTATGCAAATTATAACTGAAGAGGACCTGAAGGAAATCTGCAGTGGTCATGGAACCAACCAATCAGAACCTTTGGGGTGGGCGGGATGTTTGAATGTGCATTGCTGTATTTTGTATGAATATCCGGTGAAATCTTCCATAAAGAGAGAATCCTGTTGGAACATACAGCTCGCCTGGTGTCTCCTTCAACTACGCTACACTACACTCAACCTCAGGAGGCACAGAACGGCCTTCTGGAAATGCAAAGAGGCTCCAAGGCAGAGGTTCAGATCAAGCAGATCTGAAGCTGCAGATCAGGCTGCTCGAGGCACTGAGCTCCAAGCAACCCAGAGGCCGGGCTGATCTTGGCAAGGGGGTATCTGGGGAGTCAGGACAGGCGGAAGAGAACGGTTCCGTCACATCGGCTGGCAGCGGTGTGGATAGAGGCTCTCCAACACCAATACACCCCGAGTTGGCCAACTATGCAGCCTGCACACAGGGTAAGGGTCAAAGGCACAAGTGTGGTGCAACCTGGAGCGA
Organism: Leptobrachium leishanense; assembly: GCA_009667805.1. NCBI lineage: Eukaryota > Metazoa > Chordata > Amphibia > Anura > Megophryidae > Leptobrachium > Leptobrachium leishanense. Next base: position 462,441,630 of record CM019064.1, on the reverse strand, counting down.
GTGGAGATGTGTCCCCACTGAGAGAGACCGCAGAGGTTTTTGCTTGCGGTGAAAGAAAACTATCTACAGAGGACTATGGAGCAGGACAGCTCATTTATTCCTTATGAGCAGAGAATCACAGAGGACATTCAGCTGTGGAGACCCCGAGTGTTGGGGCCTCAGCCCACTGCGAGCCATGGAGACCAGTTGGTGCGTTGGCTGCGTGCCGCACTCGATCTAGAGTGCAAATATGAGGACTTGATGCAATGTGGGAGTGAGGAGGATTGGGAAACTGCCGAGAAGCTTCCCCCGGGCTATGTGTTCCGCGGTCCTGGCCCTGCATGGATACGCTTTATGGGGGAGACAATTATGGCAGTCAACAAGCTGCCAGACATGTGGAATTGTGCAGCATCCAGGGGCACTACCTGGACGTGTATGAGGATTCTGCCTTTTCGCCCGTGCTGAAGGGGCTCGCGTCTGAGGAATGGGCACTTGAAATAGACTTAAAAAGGTTACAAACTGCAGTCCAGCTACAAGTCGTTGAAGCCCCTGGAGGAAGCCTCCACCCACCAGCCAGCGGGAAGCGGAAGAAAAAGAGGGGTGGCCGAGCCAAAGCAGACCAAAGCAAAACGCCGTCACAGCCCGGGGATTACAGCAATAAGCCATCTCCTAGCGGGCAGTATCAAGGCACCCGAGAGACTGACACCCAGGCTGTTCCCCGAATGAGAGATGGGGCCTCACAGACCATGGACGATCTGGCCAGCTTGTTACAGGCTGAATTGCTTACTGCTCGGGCACAGATAATGGCCCTGACAGAGACATTACAGAACCATCAAAATGAGCTGCGAGCTGTCACGGTGGAGAGAGATGGTCGCTGCATGGAATTGCAAGAACAGGCAGCCACTAGGGATGAGCTGTTTGGAATCGGACGGTTCGGGGTTCGACCCAAACTTAGCCTGTTCGAGCGGATCGCGAACACTGAACATTTCCGGGTGTTCGCCGCATGTTCGACCACAATGGACCACAATGCATTTTCCCACTGGCGTGAAGCTCGTAATTGGCTACAGCCTTGCACCTGACCACAGGTCTGGTGCAAGACTGGTGGAACACTATGCCAATCACCGCTCAGAATCCTGATTGGGCAAATTTTGCCCAATCATGGGCTCACAGAGCTAAGTCCTGCAGCACACTATATAAGGTTTACACGCAGCGCTTCTGCACGCATTTCAGAGGAGATTTCAAAGGAGATAGTTGTGTCTTGTTACTGCCGGTCTGCCACGCTACTGGGGGGGTCTCATTTCGACCAAATATCAGGGAATTTAGGTGATGTGTGTCTTGTCACTGTGCCAGCAAGTTTTTTTGGGGTTTACAACTTTATTTAAAACATTTGTGAATTGAGGTGCTCTTCTGTGTCTTGTCACTGTGCCAGCAAGTTTTTTTGGGGCTCACTAATTTCTTTAAAACAATTGTGAATTAAGGTGATCTGTGTCTCGTCATACAAACAGTACCACGCTGTATTTTGGGGCTCACTAATTTCTTTAAAACACTTGGGAATTAATGTGATCTGTGTCTCGTCATACAAAAAGTACCACGCTGTATTTTGGGGCTCACTAATTTATTTAAAACATTTGTGAATTGAGGTGATCTTCTGTGTCTTGTCACTGTGCCAGCAAGTTTTTTTGGGGCTCACTAATTTCTTTAAAACACTTGTGAATTAAGGTGATCTGTGTCTCGTCACACAAACAGTACCACGCTGTATTTTGGGGCTCACTAATTTCTTTAAAACACTTGTGAATTAAGTTGATCTGTGTCTCGTCACACAAACAGTACCACGCATTATTTTGGGGCTCACTAATTTATTAAAAACATTTGTGAATTTAGGTGATCTATCAGTGTGTCTCACTGAGTTATACCAGAGTTCTTTAAATCTTTATACCAGAGTTGAATCAGAGTTCTGTATATATTAATCTATATATCACTCACCATGTCTGAAAGAACAAAAAGGACAGGCAGACGCTCCCAGCCACAGATAAGAGGGCAAGCAGCCCCTGTGTCGGGAGGCTGTGCCTCTGGTCGTGGTGGACGTGGTGCATCCTCTGCAGGGGCACGCTTGTCCTTTATAACTGGTGCTGGCCGTCTTCTTAACCTGCAGCAACATAGAGAGGAATTGGTGGATTGGCTAGCCAGGCCATCCTCATCCTCCGAGTCCTCTGCCAGCCAGGCTTCTAGTGCTTTACAGTCCACCTCAGCTGCCAAAGCATCTAATGCAGCCTCCATGTCCACAGCTACTCCTGCCGTAGCCTCGCTATCACACACGGAGGAGTCAGCTGAATTGTTTGACTACAATGAGAGGGATATGCTGCTTGAGGATGCGCAGCAAGTACAGTGTTCTGATTCAATCTCTGAGGTTGAGCAAGGGAGTATAATCAACCTAGAGGAAGGGGATGCCAGTGATGACACACAAATAACTGGCACTCATGTTGCCCCAGCAGCTGCAGCATACTGCCAAGTTGGCTCCAGTGACGAGGAGATAGGGGGTGACATTGATGATGATAAGGTCACTGACTCCACCTGGGTGCCAGATCGAACTGAGGAATCAAGTGAGGAGGAGGGGGAGGAGGAGGAGGCACAGCAAACACGAGGCACAACATCCTCTGTGACCAACCGTAGCACTAGCCAGTCCAAGGCATCAGATGTCAGAGCTGCTCCGGTGCAGAGCGCTGTTGTCTCAAAGAACACATGCAGGAACTCTGCTGTCTGGGAGTTCTCTAAGAAATGTGCAGCAGACCCCACAGTTGCTATTTGTAATCTATGTCAGAGGAGGCTGAAGCGTGGGATAAACACCGGACACTTGGGTACCACGTGCTTGAGGCGACATATGAACAAGTGCCACACATCCCGTTGGCGCAAAACTTTGCGTAAGTCCTCCTCCTCCTCATCTGTCTCTACCCACACTGTATGTCCTGCCATGTCATTGCCTACAACCTCCATCAACAGGGATGATGCTACAGTAATGGATGTACCAGCAGGTCCTTCCTCACAATGTGACAACATCCCAGTAACTGAAGTTTTATGCAGTCAGATTACGTTGCCGCAGCTGCTGCAGCGAAAGAAAAAATATAGTCCCAACCATCCCCAAGCACAGCGTTTAAATGCCAGCTTAGCAAAATTACTTGCATTGCAGCTGCTGCCTTTCCAGCTGGTGGACTCTGCTCCCTTCCGTGAATTTGCTGAATGTGCTGTACCACAGTGGCAGGTTCCAAAACGTCATTACTTTTCACGCAAGGCCATTCCAGCACTATACCAGCACGTGGAAGACAATGTTATCCAGTCATTGGGAAAGGCAGTCAGCAGCAAGGTGCATAGAAACATAGAAAAATGTCGGCAGATAAGAACCTTTCGGCCCATCTAGTCTGCCCAATTACATGGATACTTTACCTGGATTTATCTTTTGTTTAGGATAGCCTTATGCCTATCCCATGCCTGCTTAAATTCAATTACTGTTTTGGCCTCTACCACTTCAACTGGAAGACTGTTCCATGTATCCACCACCCTCTCAGTAAAATAATGCTTTCTGATGTTACTTTTAAACCTTTGCCCCTCTAATCCAAGACTATGTCCTCTTGTTTTGCTACTTTGTTTCCTTTTAAATATACTCCCTTCCTCTACCTTGTGGATTCCCTTTACGTATTTAAATGTTTCTATCATATCACCTCTGTCTCGTCTTTTTTCCAAGCTGTACATTTTAAGATCATTAAGCCTTTCCTGGTAACTTTTCTCCTTCAAGCCGTACACCATTTTAGTAGCCCTTCTCTGAACTCTCTCTAAGATGTCTATATCCTTCTGGAGATACGGTCTCCAGTACTGCACACAGTACTCCAAGTGAGGTCTCACCAGTGCTCTGTACAGTAGCATGAGCACTTCCCTTTTCCTACTGCTAATACGTCTCCCTACACAACCAAGCATTCTGCTAGCATTTCCTGCTGCTCTATTACATTGACTACTTACCCTTAGATCCTCTGAAATAATAATCCCTAAATCCCTTTCCTCAGATGTTGAGGTTAGGACTGTATCAAATATTCTATATTCAGCCCTTGGGTTTTTACGTCCCAGGTGCATTATCTTGCACTTATCCACATTAAAACTCAATTGCCGCAGCTCCCACCATTTTTTTAGTTTACCTAAATCATTTGTCATTTGGCTGATCCCTCCAGGAACGTCAACCCTTTTGCAAATCTTTGTGTCATCAGCAAAAAGACATACTTTTCCATTAATACCTTCTGCAATATCACTAATAAAAATATTAAATAGAATGGGTCCAAGTACTGACCCCTGAGGTACCCCACTGGTAACAAGACCTTGCGCCGAATAAACTCCATTTACCACAACCCTCTGTTTCCTGTCACTCAGCCACTGCCTAATCCATTCAACAATATTGGAATCCAAGCTCAAAGATTGCAATTTATTGATAAGCCTTCTATGCGGAACAGTATCAAAAGCCTTACTGAAATCTAAATAAGCAATGTCTTAATGTCAATGTCAAAAATCCATAAGATTAGTTTGGCATGATCTCCCTGAGGTAAACCCATGTTGTTTCTGATCCTGTAATCTATGTGTTTTTAGATGTTCAACAATCCTTTCCTTTAACATGGTTTCCATTAATTTCCCCACTACTGACGTAAGACTAACTGGCCTATAGTTCCCAGATTCCTCCCTACTACCCTTCTTGTGAATGGGCACAACATTTGCTAATTTCCAGTCTTCTGGGACGACTCCCGTTAACAAGGATTGGTTAAATAAATCTGTTAACGGTTTTACTATTACATCACTGAGCTCTTTTAATAATTTAGGGTGGATTCCATCAGGCCCCATTGACTTATTTGTCTTTACTTTAGACAGCTGCTGTAGAACCTCCTCCTCTGTAAACTGATATGTAATTGTCTCGTTAGTGTTTCCTCCTAACTGAGGTCCCTTTCCTTCCTTTTCTTCTGTAAAGACTGAACAAAAATATTCATTGAGGCAGTCAGCGAGACTTTTATCCTCTTCTACATACCTTCCTTCCTTTGTTTTTAATCTAACTAATCCTTGTTTTACTTTTCTTTTCTCGTTTATGTATCTAAAAAATGTTTAGTCCCCCTTTTTTACTGACTGAGCTATTTTCTCTTCTGCGTGTGCTTTGGAAGCCCTTATAAATTGCTTTGCCTGTTTGTGCCTAATCTTATAGGTTTGCCTATCTTCTTCACTCTGAGTTCTTTTATCATTATTGAATGCTGTCTTTTTGTTCTTCACTATTTTGGCCACTTCTGCAGAGTACCACAGTGGTTTCTTCCCTTTTTTGTTTTTGCTAACAAGTCGAATGCAATTGCCTGTGGCCTTCAATAATGCTTCCTTTAAATAATCCCATTTCTCCTGGACTCCCTTTAAACTCCTCCAGTCCAGTGCATGTGACTTTAGACACGTGGTCCAGCAAGCATGGACAGGGTCGTTACATTTCCTTCACGGCACACTGGGTAACTCTGATTGCAGCTGGGAGGGATCCAAGACGGGGCTCTGTGCTGGAGCTTGTTCATCCACCACGCCTCCAGAAAGCTGCTTGTATGAGGTCTGTCTGCTCCACCTCTCCCTCTCCCTCTTCCTCCTCCTCCTTCTCTGTCTCTAGTGAAGTGGCAGTTAAACCGACGCCTGACAGGGTCTACGCAATGGCTCAAGCAAAAAGATGCCATACTGTGCTTGAGATGGTTTGTTTAGGGGACAGGAGCCACACCGGGCCAGAAATTCTGTCAGCTCTGCAGGGGCAGGTGCAGAGATGGTTAACACCACGCCAGCTTGAGCTGGGAATGATCGTCTGCGATAATGGCAGCAACCTTCTCTCCGCCCTACGCAAGGGTAAATTGACGCATGTACCATGCCTAGCACACGTCCTAAATCTGGGTGGTAGAGCGTTTCCTAACCAAGTACCCAGGGCTGCCAGAGCTTCTCATTAAGGCCAGAAAAGTCGGCAGCCACTTCAGACGGTCATTCCCAGCAAGCGTTCGCCTGGCAGAAATTCAAAGAGAATTCTACCTTCCCACAAACTGTCTGATCTGTGACATGCCCACCAGGTGGAACTCGACATTAGCAATGCTGCAGCGTCTGCACAAGCAGCAGAGGGCCATCAACGAGTACCTGTGTGAGTATGGCACAAGGACAGGTTCAGGTCAACTTGTTTTTTTTTCACCCCCCACAGTGGCTGATGATCAAGGATGCATGCACTGTACTGTCACCATTTGAGGAGGCAACGAGGATGGTGAGCAGGGACAGTGCATGCATCTGTGACACAATTTCTTTAGTGTTCCTGCTGGAGCACACTCTGCGGGGAATTATAGATGTGGCTCTAGAGGCAGAGCAGCGGGAGGAAGAGGAGGCCTTCCCTTGCGCTCAAGGCCCCAGTCTTTCCTCAGACAGAATTCCAGCGGGTCCTACTCAGATCAGACAGGAGGAGGATGAGGAGGAGGAGGACTATTTAAGTAGTGGGGGCATTGAAGGTGGGGATTCCTCAAGGGAGGGTTTTTTTCCCCAGAAACAGAAGGGCTTGTGCGTGGCTGGGAGGAGGAAGTGTATGATACGGTCATCCTCATTGACCAGGAAGACTCGGCAGCTAATGCCACCTCCAACCTACGCTGCATGGGCTCCCTAATGATGCAAAGTCTGCTAAAGGACCCCAGGATTCGTGCTATCAAGGAGAGGGATCATTACTGGTTGGCAACCCTTCTTGATCCACGATACAAGGGGAAAGTTGCAGAGCTCATCCTGCCCTCACAGAGTGAGCACAGGATGAAAAAACTTGAGGACGCTCTAAAGCGACACTTGTGTAACACCTTTCCAGGCACTGGTAGATTACCAAGTGCTGACACACGTGCTTCTGAGGCTGCAGGTGATCAGAGGAATAGCGGTGAAGGCCAGGGCCGCTTGACTGATGTTTTTTTAATTTTTTTAGTCCACGACGCCCAAGGACATCAAATGCACGCACCCATTGCCAGCGTCTTCACCATATGGTGTAGGACTACCTAGGGGCAAGGGCAGACCTGGATACCTTTCCAGCAGATGATCCACTGGCTTACTGGGTGTTGAGATTGGATCACTGGCCAGAATTTAGCCAATATGCTATGCAGCTACTAGGTTGCCCTTCATCTAGCGTGCCTTCTGAAAGGACGTTCAGTGCCGCTGGAGGTTTTGTCACAGACAAAAGAGTGCGTCTGTCCACCGACTCTGTAGACCGGCTGACATTTATAAAAATAAATCAGTCCTGGATCAGCAGCTATCAATCCCCTGATGCTGAAGTAATGGAATAGATCGGGGATGTCTTCTGCATTCACAAAACCTCCAGCACTGAACTCTTCCACAATACCACAAAAGGGTTACGGTGTGAAGGCACTTGCTGCCATGAAAGGCACATTATTTGGCTGCACTGACGCCTGTGCCAGATTTATATCATTTTATTATTTTGAACCTCAGGGTCCAACCCTGCACTCTTACACAATACCACAGAGGGGTTAGGCTAGGGTCAGATGAGCGCATTTTCTACGGACTGTGTGTCCGTGCACTACGGACGTACTTACTGACTGACGACAAGGTAGTGGTATTTTTTGACTGATGTAGCAGGGAAACTAAATTAAAATGAAAGAACATTCTGTCCGTCAAAAATGCTGGAGGTATAAATGCAGTCCGTCTGACCTTGTTGCATCACTCACACACAAAGCTATGCGGACGTTGTGGACGTGGCGCACTCTGCACGTCCGTTCTAGCAGTATTATGTTCTTGCCTAAGGCCCCGGGACACGAGCGTATTTATGGCTCATGTGCCCCCGCACTTCCCTGCGTCCGTGGGGTTTTGATGGGGAAGGTCCTCCACCGGACGTGAAAAAGCCCTCCCCGTCAAAAAGCTAAACGGACGCTGAAAGGATACCAAGCGCGATTCTCCATAGGAGGATCGCGCTTCGTACGCTGAGCGCAGAGAGTGGAAGGAACGTCCACTTTTACGGATGTTCCTTGCTCTACTCGTGTGCCGCCAGCCTAACCTGCATCCGTTTGCAGCGTCCGTCCGCCCCCGCACTTCTGTGCGGACGTACTTCGTGTGTGGGGCTCCATTTAACACAATTGTATGCTATCACGGACGTACTTATGTGCGGGCAACACGGACGTTAACACTGCGCTCGTCTGACCCCAGCCTTACTGTATGATGATACTTGCTGGCCTGACATTAAAGGCACAATACTCTGGGTGCACTGACGCCCATTACCCCCAGATCAAAAACTTTTCAATATAGGACCACATGGTCCACCCCTGCACTCTTCCACCATACCACAGAGGGGTTACTGTATGATGATACTTGCTGGCCTGGCAGTCTTGCACCAAAGGCAAAATATCTGGGTGCACTGACGCCTTAACCAGATGCATATCTTTTTAATATAGGACCGCAAGGTCCACCCCTGCATTCTTCCACAATACCACAGAGGGGTTACTGTATGATAGTACTTGCATGCCTGGCACTAAAGGCACAATATTTGGGTGCACTGCCACTGACGCCTGTATCAGATTCATATCCTCAGAGGGGTTACGGTGTGACGGCACTGTTGCCGACGCTAAAAGCCCAATTTTTAAGCACCTATTGTTACTTTCATCCAAAGCCTGCATAAGTTTCACAATAATTTAGCCAAAAAATCACTAAACTTTTTCTGCGCGTCCTAAAATGTCTTTTCATACAGGCTGCCGCCCCAAGCAGTTGTTTATGGATATATTAAAGGAAAAGCATTTGCCGTCATATGAAACGTCATTTTTTTGTTTTTAAGTGTTTCTATACATCCTAGAAATCCGTCACTTCACGGGCAGGTTATGGGGACCTCCTAGGCACGATATTTGAAGGAATTTTTCGTTTTTATTTTTAACCCTTATTTCATGGAAAACTCACTGTTCCTTTAAAAACTTTTTTTTAAAACTTTTTGTCCTTGTTTCCTGTCCCCCAGGGCACTACCCGGACCCCCATACACCCTTTAAGGCAAATATGTAGCATATATGCCCATTTGGAGGGCACTCTAAAAAACCGAATTTTCAGCCCCATTGACTTGCATGGGGGTTTGGGTTCGGGTTCGGTCCCGAACAAATGGGAAGTTCGGGTTTGGGCTCGAACTAAACTCGGGGAGTGTTCGGCTCATCCCTAGCAGCCACCATACAACAATTGTCGGCCCAGCTGCAGGCCTGTGAGGACTCTACCCTCACCCTACACACGGAGCTCAGTGGTGCTCAGGCGCAGATAGCGGAGCTGGAGCGCGGCTCCCGTGTAATGATCGAGCAGCTGGAGGCTGAGTGGCGAACTGGAGCTGCTCTACACATAGAAATGACAGCTTTTAACCACTTCGCTGCTGAGGACGCGCTCAGCGCGTCCTCAGCAGTCCCGCTGGTGTGCCGAGGACGCGCTGAGCGCGTCCTCCCATTGGGGTCAGCGTTCGGCCGGGTTCCGGCCGATCGCTGGCCCCTCCGGTGCGGGCTGACATCCTGGATGTCAGCCCGGCATCCGGACCAGCAGCCGCCAGATTAGGTGTCATCGCGGGGGCGCGATGACACCTAATTCAGGCGCCCCCCCCGCATGTGCGGAGGAGGCGCCTGAAAGGGAGGGGGGGAGGTCCTTCGGACCTCTCTCCCTCCCGATCGGCGGCTCTGCGGGGGTTAACCCAGGTATCATTTGGAAGGGCACAGCCTGCCCTTCCAAATGATGCCTGGCATTAACCCCTGGGGAGCTGGATCGCGAATCGGCGCTGAAAAGCGCCGGTTCGCGATCCTTTCCCGGAGCTGGCCGACATCTTGGATGTCGGCCAAGCCTCCGGGAACTCCCCCAGAGGACTGGCGTCATCGTGCGTAGCACGATGACGCCAGTCCTAGAGTTAACCCCTAACTGCCACCAACTGTGGAGATAGGGAGTTCCAATGAACTCCCTATCTCCCGATCCGTGGCAGCTAGGGGTTAAATTTTGGTATGGTTGGATCGGCCAGAGCATGGCCGTTCCAACGATACCAAACATGAAAGTGAAAAATTTTGTAAAAAAAAAAAAAAAAAATTAAAAAAGATAAAATAAAAAAATAAATAAACACTTTTTTTTTATTTTTTTTGGTTTGTTAATGCAGCAATATTGTTCCCGTTTCAATTATAATGTGAACAATGATGCTGCACTAACGATTTTTGTATGCGGTGCGTTTGTTAAAAATAGTGTCATTTTCCCCAAAAAAAAATGTAACGAGACCCCATCTCTAATTATTTTAACAAGCGCACCCCATACAAAATATAACCGCAATTGCTCGCATGTTAAAATGTGGAAAAAAAACACTTTACACATTGTAAATTATTGAAAATACATATTTTATTGCATTTTTTGTTATAATATACAGACATGACATAACGTATACATATAATAATGACATATTATGAATCTACCGAGTCTGACGGAAAGAACAATATATAATATGTCTGGGTCATATACTAAAATAAGCCTTCAAAACACGTTTAAACATGATGCGCAAAACAGGTAAAAATGACCTCAGCACAGGGGCAGGAAAAGCCTCAGCAGCAAAAGGGTTAAAATTCACCTAGGTGAAATGCGAGCAGGAATTAGAGCGGACACAGCTCTCCCGGGATACTATTCAGGCATGGGCCTGTGAGCAAGAGGAGGAGATACAGCTGCTCCAGAACCAGCTACTAGAAGCAGACGCAGCTCGGAAGGAGAGCCTCGCTCAAACCAAGGCAAGCGAGATGGAGGGGAGCCATCTGACACATCAACTAGGTGTATTGGAGCAGGAGTACCAGGGCACTGTCAGCCACCTGCAGGCTGAGCACGAAGGGACGCGAGCACAGTGCCAACAGCTCCAACATGAGTTGTCCCTAGCACAAGCTGCCAGCACCCATGTGCCCACCACGGAGGAGAGCAGCACAACAGGGAGTCAAGTCATTGCCCCTGTTATATTTTGCATAGAGGAGCGATATTTGTATAAATATTTGTATAAATATCTGGTGAAATCTTCCATAAAGAGAGAATCCTGTTGGAACATACAGCTCGCCTGGTGTCTCCTTCACTACGCTACACCACACTCAACCTCAGGAGGCACAGAGCGGCCTTCTGGAAATGCAAAGAGGCTCCAAGGCAGAGGTTCAGATCAAGCAGATCTGGAGCTGCAGATCAGGCTGCTCGAGGCACTGACCTCCAAGCAACTCAGAGGCCGGGCTGATCTTGGCAAGGGGGTATCTGGAGAGTCAGGACAGGCGGAAGAGAACGGTTCTGTCACATGTAGTTTAGGTTTTGTTCCAAAGAGCATCGTTACAGTTTTATCACTATTTAATTATAGTGTGTTATCTTTGATCCACGTTTCTTCCTCCATGAATTGTTCTTGCAGCACAGCCTCCAACTGCGGGAGATTTGCTTTGCTGGTATAGGTTACGGTGGCGTCTGCATACATGTGTACAGTTGAAGCTTTGCTGGTATAGGTTACGGTGGCGTCTGCATACATGTGTACAGTTGAGGCTTTGCAGACGTTGGGCAGATCATTTATGAATATTGTGAATAGCAGGGGGCCGAGTATCGAGCCTTGGGGTACACCGCACGTGACAGGGAGGGGAAGGGAGAAGCTACCAGAAATAAACACCTATTGTGATCGATTGGATACATATGATTGATATCAGGTTAGCGTGTGATCACCAATACCAGAGTTTTTACATTTTTCTAACAAGATGCCATGGTCTACTGTGTCAAAGGCCTTGGCAAAATCAAGGAAGATGCTCCAGTTAGGTTTCCTTGTTACATACCAGCTTGGATATCATTGGAAACTTTTAAAAGGGCGGTTATAGTTGAGTAATTTGGATGAAAGCCGGATTGATCAGGGGTTAAATAGTTCGAGTTTTGATAATAATCACGTAATTGAGTGTAAACACATTTTTCCTGAATTTTTGACATTACAGGGAGCAGTGATATCGGACGGTAGTTGGATACCAAAGTATTGTCTCCACTTTTATGGATAGGTACCACTCTCGCAGTCTTCCAGAGTTTGTGTATGTATCCAGTCGCCAGTGATTCATAGATTATAGATGCAGGTTTTGTAATTCCCGGCGCACTGATTTTCAGCAGCATTGCTGGGATTTGATCAGGTCCAGACTGGTATTTCATTTTTTGATTACAGATAAGTTTAGTAACGACACTGACAGGCACCGGTCTAAAGTAGAATTTCTCTGTGACACAGGGTCTTGCACACTTGGTGTGATACAGGGTCTTGCACACTTGGTGTGATACAGGGTCTTTGCACAGTTGATGCGATACAGGGTATTTGCACAGTTGATGTGATACAGGGTATTTGCACAGTTGATGCGATACAGGGTATTTGCACAGTTGATGTGATACAGGGTCTTTGCACAGTTGTTGCAATAGAGGGTCTTTGCACAGTTCATGTGATAAAGGGTCTTTGCACAGATGTGTGATACAGGGTCTTTGCACAGTTGTTGCAATACAGGGTCTTTGCACAGTTGGTGTGACACAGGGTCTTTGCACAGTTGGTGTGACACAGGGTCTTTGCACAGTTGGTGTGATACAGGGTCTTTGCACAGTTGGTGTGACACAGGGTCTTTGCACAGTTGATGTGATACAGGGTCTTTGCACAGTTGTTGCGATACAGGGTCTTTGCACAGTTGGTGTGACACAGGGTCTTTGCACAGTTGGTGTGATACAGGGTCTTTGCACAGTTGATGTGATACAGGGTCTTTGCACAGTTGATGCGATACAGGGTATTTGCACAGTTGATGCGATACAGGGTATTTGCACAGTTGTTGCAATAGAGGGTCTTTGCACAGTTCATGTGATACAGGGTCTTTGCACAGTTGTTGCAATACAGGGTCTTTGCACAGTTGGTGTGACACAGGGTCTTTGCACAGTTGGTGTGGCACAGGGTCTTTGCACAGTTGGTGTGATACAGGGTCTTGCACAGTTGATGTGACACAGGGTCTTTGCACAGTTGGTACGATACAGGGTCTTTGCACAGTTGATGCGATACAGGGTCTTTGCACAGTTGATGCGATACAGGTTGTTTTGCACAGTTGATGCGATACAGGTTTTTTGCACAGTTGATGCGATACAGGGTCTTTGCACAGTTGGTATGATACAGGTTGTTTTGCACAGTTGATGCGATACAGGTTGTTTTGCACAGTTGATGCGATACAGGGTCTTTTGCACAGTTGGTATGATACAGGGTCTTTTGCACAGTTGGTATGATACAGGGTCTTTTGCACAGTTGGTATGATACAGGGTCTTTGCACAGTTGATGTGATACAGGGTCTTTGCACAGTTGATGTGACACAGGGTCTTTGCACAGTTGGTGTGATACAGGGTCTTTGCACAGTTGGTGTGATACAGGGTCTTTGCACAGTTGGTGTGATACAGGGTCTTTGCACAGTTGGTGTGATACAGGGTCTTTGCACAGGTGTGACACAGGTCTTTGCACAGTGGTGTGATACAGGTCTTTGCACAGTTGATGTGACACAGGGTCTTTGCACAGTTGTGTGATACAGGGTCTTTGCACAGTTGTTGCAATAGGGGTCTTTTGCACAGTTGATGTGATACAGGGTCTTTGCTACAGTGTGGTCTTTACAGTGATGTCTTGCACAGATGTGTGATACAGGGTCTTTGCACAGTTGGTGTGATACATGGTCTTTGTACAGTTGATGTGATACAGGGTCTTTGCACAGTTGATATGACACAGGGTCTTTGCACAGTTGGTGTGATACAGGGTCTTTGCACAGTTGATGTGATACAGGGTCTTTGTACAGTTGATGTGACACAGGGTCTTTGCACAGTTGATGTGACACAGGGTCTTTGCACAGTTGTTGCAATACAGGGTCTTTGCACAGTTGGTGCGATACAGGGTCTTTGCACAGTTGGTGTGATACAGGGTCTTTGCACAGTTGGTGTGATACATGGTCTTTGCACAGTTGATGTGATACAGGGTCTTTGCACAGTTGATGTGACACAGGGTCTTTGCACAGTTGGTGTGATACATGGTCTTTGCACAGTTGGTGTGATACAGGGTCTTTGCACAGTTGGTGTGATACAGGGTCTTTGCACAGTTGGTGTGATACATGGTCTTTGCACAGTTGGTGTGATACAGGGTCTTTGCACAGTTGGTGTGATACAGGGTCTTTGCACAGTTGGTGTGATACAGGGTCTTTGCACAGTTGGTGTGATACATGGTCTTTGCACAGTTGGTGTGATACAGGGTCTTTGCACAGTTGATGTGATACATGGTCTTTGCACAGTTGGTGTGATACATGGTCTTTGCACAGTTGGTGTGATACAGGGTCTTTGCACAGTTGGTGTGATACATGGTCTTTGCACAGTGGTGTGATACAGGGTCTTTGCACAGTTGGTGTGATACAGGGTCTTTGCACAGTTGGTGTGATACATGGTCTTTGCACAGTTGGTGTGATACATGGTCTTTGCACAGTTGGTGTGATACAGGGTCTTTGCACAGTTGGTGTGATACATGGTCTTTGCACAGTTGGTGTGATACAGGGTCTTTGCACAGTTGGTGTGATACATGGTCTTTGCACAGTTGGTGTGATACATGGTCTTTGCACAGTTGGTGTGATACATGGTCTTTGCACAGTTGGTGTGATACAGGGTCTTTGCACAGTTGGTGTGATACATGGTCTTTGCACAGTTGGTGTGATACATGGTCTTTGCACAGTTGATGTGACACAGGGTCTTTGCACAGTTGTTGCAATACAGGGTCTTTGCACAGTTGGTGTGATACAGGGTCTTTGCACAGTTGGTGTGATACAGGGTCTTTGCACAGTTGATGTGACACAGGGTATTTGCACAGTTGTTGCAATAGAGGGTCTTTTGCAATCTGGCTTCCGTCCGCTACACTCAACTGAAACTGCCCTCACCAAAGTCACGAACGACCTCCTAACTGCTAAAAAACACGGCCACTATTCTATTCTCATCCTGCTTGACCTCTCGGCTGCTTTTGACACTGTTGACCACCCCTTCCTTCTACAGACCCTCAACTCTCTGGGTCTCGGTGACACTGCACTTGCTTGGGTTGACTCCTATTTATCCAACAGGTCCTTCTGTGTGTCCTTTGCTGGTAACTCCTCCTCTTCATTGCCTCTATCTGTTGGTGTACCTCAAGGCTCTGTCCTTGGTCCTCTGCTCTTTTCCATCTACACCTCCTCCCTGGGCAAAATCATCAACAGCTTTGGCTTTAATTACCACCTCTACGCTGATGACACTCAGATCTACCTCTCTACCCCTGATCTCTCTCCCCCTGTCCTTTCAAAAGTCAGTGACTGTTTATCTGGCATCTCCTCCTGGATGGCCTCCCACCACCTAAAGACCAACATGTCAAAGACTGAACTCCTACTTATTCCTCCCTCTAATGCCTCCCCACCTCCTGACTTCTCTATCACGGTGGAGGGTATCACCATCTCCCCATCAAACCAATTTCGCTGTCTTGGAGTTCCACTTGACTCTGCTCTTTCCTTCATCCCCCACATCCAGTCTCTTTCCTCCTCCTGCCGATACCAACTGCGTAATATTTCCAGAATTCGGCCATTTCTTACCGCTGTCACCACAAAACAACTCATACACGCCCTGGTAATCTCCCGACTCGACTATTGCAATAATCTCTTATCTGGCCTCCCTCTGTCCCGCCTCTCCCCCCTACAATCCATCCTGAACGCCTCCGCCAGGCTAATTCACCTCACCCGCCGCTCTGTCTCTGCCGCTCCCCTCTGCGAGTCCCTTCACTGGCTCCCCATCCACTGCAGAATTAAGTTCAAAATCCTTATCCTTACCTACAAAACCCTCACTAACTCAGCGCCCCACTACCTGTCCTCACTAATCACCAAATACACCCCAGCCCGCTCCCTAAGGTCAAACAGTGACCTGCGCCTAGCTTCTCCCCGCATCACCTCTTCCCATGATAGACTGCAGGATTTCTCACGCGCAGCCCCCACTCTCTGGAACGCTCTCCCTCGTGCTGTCAGACTTTCCCCTAACTTCTCTTCCTTCAAACGCTCCCTTAAAACGTTCCTATTTAGGGAAGCCTACCCCCCAACTCACTGACACAACCATCAATCACTCTCACCTTACAGTCCTCTCCTCCTGTTTCCAACCCCAACCCTCCTAGATTGTGAGTTCCTACGGGAATAGGGCCCTCATCTCCTCCTGTACTGTTTGTCAAATGTTGTTCAATGTATTGTAACCCTGTCTGTACTGTGCTTATTGTACAGCGCTGCGGAATATGCTGGCGCTTTATAAATAAATTATTATAATAATAATAATAATAACAGTTGGTATGATACAGGTTCTTTTGCACAGTTGATGCGATACAGGGTCTTTTGCACAGTTGGTATGTTACAGGGTATTTGCACAGTTGTTGCAATAGAGGGTCTTTGCACAGTTCATGTGATACAGGGTCGTTGCACAGTTGATGCGATACAGGGTCTTTGCACAGTTCATGTGATACAGGGTCTTTGCACAGTTGATGTGACACAGGGTCTTTGCACAGTTGGTGTGATACAGGGTCTTTGCACAGTTGATGTGACACAGGGTCTTTGCACAGTTGGTGTGATACAGGGTCTTTTGCACAGTTGATGTGACACAGGGTCTTTGCACAGTTGGTGTGATACAGGGTCTTTGCACAGTTGATGTGACACAGGGTCTTTGCACAGTTGGTGTGACACAGGGTCTTTGCACAGTTGATGTGATACATGGTCTTTGCACAGTTGGTGTGATACAGGGTCTTTGCACAGTTGGTATGATACAGGTTGTTTTGCACAGTTGTGTGATACAGGTTGTTTTGCACAGTTGATGCGATACAGGGTCTTTGCAAAGTTGGTGTGACACAGGGTCTTTGCACAGTTGATGTGATACAGGGTCTTTGCACAGTTGGTGTGATACAGGGTCTTTGCACAGTTGGTATGATACAGGTTCTTTTGCACAGTTGGTGTGATACAGGGTCTTTTGCACAGTTGATATGATACAGGTTCTTTTGCACAGTTGGTGTGATACAGGTTGTTTTGCACAGTTGGTGTGATACAGGTTGTTTTGCACAGTTGGTGTGATACAGGTTCTTTTGCACAGTTGGTATGATACAGGTTCTTTTGCACAGTTGATATGATACAGGTTCTTTTGCACAGTTGGTGTGATACAGGGTCTTTTGCACAGTTGATATGATACAGGTTCTTTTGCACAGTTGGTGTGATACAGGTTGTTTTGCACAGTTGGTGTGATACAGGTTGTTTTGCACAGTTGGTGTGATACAGGTTGTTTTGCACAGTTGGTGTGATACAGGTTGTTTTGCACAGTTGGTATGATACAGGTTCTTTTGCACAGTTGGTATGATACAGGTTGTTTTGCACAGTTGGTATGATACAGGTTCTTTTGCACAGTTGGTATGATACAGGTTCTTTTGCACAGTTGGTATGATACAGGTTCTTTTGCACAGTTGGTGTGATACATGGTCTTTTGCACAGTTGCTATGATACAGGTGTCACGGAAGGGACATAGGGGCTCGGCGCAGCGAGACCCAGGACTCAAACCCAAGACATTTTTAAAAGGACCTTGTTTTCCTTTGAACGTTTGCAGTGTGCGTTTCAATGTATGAACAGTTTATTTTCCTTGCTAGATGTGGTTTTACTTGATGTGCTGTATTAAGATGTACCCTGTGTGATTTTAAATATACTTTACATCGTTTGGTTTTAGTTTAATTTAGTTTAGTGAAATGACATAGCTTTGGTTTTAAAACATACTTATATTCCTGTAGGTAAATGTGTGTTTCTGTAGCCAGTAAACAAGTTTTGCTGCTGTGTAATTTATGCGTCAGGGATTTTCCCCATTATCTAGCTACATGTTTAATTTAAGGGATCTCTGATAGTGTGTGTTTAATCTGATGTGCTGGAACAATGGATATACAAATGTTGTGTGCGCTGAAGGCTAAGAGAATGTGAAGAATGTTGATTGTAAATAACTGACATAATCTAATTAGTATGGGTGTGCTAGTAATTAGTATGGGTATGCAAATTGTGACTGTTATACTTCAGCATAAATAGTGGCGTTGTTCATTAAAAGAGTCAGTTCATCTGAGTGTTTGAAACATACAGCTCTGCCTGGTGTTTTCATTTAACGTCGGCTACATATCACCACCACCCAGGAACGGGTCACTCTAACTCCGCAGCAGAACATCGATTCGCCGCGCCATTGTGCCACCTTGAATCGGTATCTTGGGATACCGCAACCACCCCGAATCGGGACCTCGGCTGAGCGCCGTGCCTGCATCTGCAAGGAGACTCTACCGAACCTCGATTCGCCACGCAGACCGTCTCCAGCCCTTCAATGGTCAGTAGATCCGCTGCTCGAGACGCCGAGTGCCGTGTCACTCGGTAGTCGGGCGGATTTCCACCGTGGGTGCCCCATCTACTCTCCAGATCTCCACCGCCACGTGGTCTTCTACCCAAGCCGCTCGAGACGCCGGGTGCCGTGCCACTTGGTAGTCGGGCTTGGCAACACCAAAGAGGGGGTCAGATAGAGCAGGACCGCAGGCGGATACTCCATTCCGTCATACTGGTGGCAGCGGTGGGATAAGCTCTCTGCACCCCCCAAGAAGACCCTCACCATGGCGGGGTACAGTGCCTACAGACGGGACGTCCTGCGGGGCATGTTGGAGAATCGGGGAGGAACTCCCGGCAACAAAAATAAGAAGACCCTGGTGAAGGAGCTTACCAGGATGGACCAGCGACTGATAAGCACCCCAACCCTGGCTCAGGACCCTAATGAGCACCTTCGGCAGAGAGCTCGGTCCATGTTCGAAAGATTCGGCCTCACCCCCTCCGAGGACACGGTGAGACGACTGATGATGGACTTCCAAGTAGAGGAGGAGAAGGAACGTCAGCTCGAGCTGCGATGGGCAGCGCTATGTGCACAAAAGAGATTGACTATTCTACCCCTGAACCCTACCCCGAGAACCCTGGTGCGAGGTTTACAGCCCGCCTGGAACTGCATCCAGGGACTCTACACCCCCCAGCGATACCCCTTTCGGGACTTACAGCTCGCCTGGAGTCTGTATTGGGGAAATCACACATCCCAGCGACCCTTGGATGGAGACTTACAGCTCGCCTGGAGCTGCATCCGAGGACGCCACACCCCCCAGCGAGTGGCAGTGCCACTGTTTCAGCACCCTCGCGGACTCGAGGGCGGAATTCCGAGAAGGCTGCAGGAGGGCCTGGTCCGTACCATGGGTCCACAGTGGAGCCCACCGGGTACGAGTGGCGAGACGAGATCCGCCAGGAACTTTGGTACGAGGCCCTGTACCATGAGAGGGACTACCATGATGTCCATGTTCCCTCCGACGCTGTCATCCACCAGGTGCAGTATGACGCTCGAGCAGCGTTCCTGCAAGATCGGGCCCCGGAGGAGTGGGAGGCAGAGCTTCAGTACCTGGTGCAGCAGGAGATTGCACTGGACGCCGCGTACCGCGCGCTCCGGTGGCTAGCCGGCCCCCTGATACCCCGCACCATTGACGGCGCCTCCACCGCAGGGCCCCACTATGGTGGCACGGGGCTGCTCTACGAGAGCATGGCCACAGACCCTGGGTTCGGAGAAGAGTCAGAAGAGCGGTCGGAGGAGATACTGAAGCGACGGGAACATGAGCTCCCGTACGACAGCAGGGACTCGGAGTTCGAGGAACTGGAGTTCCTAGCAGAGCGAGAGTGGGAGCTCGAGAAGGCCTACCGGAGATTGTTGGACAGCGTTCCGCAGTCGGGTCTGAGTCCCATGTACTGGGACGGGTCGGCGGAAGGAACCGACAGTCCACAGGACTTGGAAGTATGGGAGGCCGAGATGCTCCCATGGGTCCCCGTTGGGGCCCAGCAGAAGAAGCTACCCCCTTCAACTCGCAGGATGACACGGTGTCCGTGCCCACGGGACCAGCGGAGGAGCTGGCAACGGGGCAGAGCGCCGCTGGCCTCTGCCCACCCTCAGCAGCAGAGAAAGTTATCCTCCACCCAGCAGAAGAGCTGGCCACGGGGCAGAGTGCCGCTGGCCTCTGCCCACTTCCCACAGTCTGCCAGGAGGAGCAGACAGATGGTTCCCCCGGGCTGGGTTGTTCGCAGTCATTGACCGCCCTGGGGATGGAAGAAACCACCCTCCCGCAAGGAGGCCCCCACCCAGCCGAAGAGCTGGCCACAGGGCAGAGTGCCGCTGGCCTCTGCCCACCTTTTCCCAGCTGTCCCGAGGAGCAGGAGGGGGATACCCTGGAGCTGTTTTTCCCACAGCCGCTTGCTTCGTCCGACCCCCTGATTGTTATTTCTGCACCCACCCCCCCAGCAGAAGAGTTGGCAATGGGGCAGAGGGCCGCTGGCCTCTGCCCATTTCCTACTATCCGCCCCAAGGAGCAGAAGGGGGATACCCTCGGGCTACCTATCCCGCAGCTGCAGATCTCACCCGAGATGGAGGACGTCCTTCTCCTGCCGGGTGAGTCTTCTCCAGCATTCACCACCCCAGCCGACGCACTGGTGGTGGAGCAGAGCCGGTTGCCAACCTGCCCCTCCTTGCAACCCTTTGGCCCGGAGGCCCTCGGCCGCCACCGCGCTTATCATCAACGGCTGACCAAGGCACGTGGGGCGCCTGCCTTTAGCGCCTTTTTCCCTGAGTACCCGAGACCACTGGAGATGGCACAGGTGGTACCTCTCCCCAACCACGGGACACTTATTCCGGAGGGGGTACCCCGAAAGACTTACAACCTGCCAGGCACGGCCGCGAGCACCACTGGAGAAGCCTGGCGGCTCGCCTCTTGCCCACGGACTATGGGCCGCAGAGACTGCACCGACTCCCCCTATACGACCCGTGTGGGTCCAACCGGGCTCGTCGGACTTTGGAAAGGGGAGGAGTGTCACGGAAGGGACATAGGGGCTCGGCGCAGCGAGACCCAGGACTCAAACCCAAGACATTTTTAAAAGGACCTTGTTTTCCTTGAACGTTTGCAGTGTGCGTTTCAATGTATGAACAGTTTATTTTCCTTGCTAGATGTGGTTTTACTTGATGTGCTGTATTAAGATGTACCCTGTGTGATTTTAAATATACTTTACATCGTTTGGTTTTAGTTTAATTTAGTTTAGTGAAATGACATAGCTTTGTTTTTAAAACATACTTATATTCCTGTAGGTAAATGTGTGTTTCTGTAGCTAGTAAACAAGTTTTGCTGCTGTGTAATTTATGCGTCAGGGATTTTCCCCATTATCTAGGTACATGTTTAATTTAAGGGATCTCTGATAGTGTGTGTTTAATCTGATGTGCTGGAACAATGGATATACAAATGTTGTGTGAGCTGAAGGCTAAGAGAATGTGAAGAATGTTGATTGTAAATAACTGACATAATCTAATTAGATGGGTGTGCTAGTAATTAGTATGGGTATGCAAATTGTGACTGTTATACTTCAGCATAAATAGTGGCGTTGTTCATTAAAAGAGCCAGTTCATCTGAGTGTTTGAAACATACAGCTCCGTCTGGTGTTGTCATTTCACGCCAGCTACATATCACCACCACCCAGGAACGGGTCACTCTAACTCCGCAGCAGAACATCGATTCGCCGCGCCGTTGTGCCACCTTGAATCGGTATCTTGGGATACCGCAACCACCCCGAATCGGGACCTCGGCTGAGCGCCGTGCCTGCATCTGCAAGGAGACTCTACCGAACCTCGATTCGCCACGCAGACCGTCTCCAGCCCTTCAATGGTCAGTAGATCCGCTGCTCGAGACGCCGAGTGCCGTGCCACTCGGTAGTCGGGCGGATTTCCACCGTGGGTGCCCCATCTACTCTCCAGATCTCCACCGCCACGTGGTCTTCTACCCAAGCCGCTCGAGACGCCGGGTGCCGTGCCACTTGGTAGTCGGGCTTGGCAACACCAAAGAGGGGGTCAGATAGAGCAGGACCGCAGGCGGATACTCCATTCCGTCATAACAGGGTCTTTTGCACAGTTGGTGTGATACAGGTTTTTTTGCACAGTTGGTATGTTACAGGGTATTTGCACAGTTGTTGCAATAGAGGGTCTTTGCACAGTTGATGCGATACAGGGTCTTTGCACAGTTCATGTGATACAGGGTCTTTGCACAGATGTGTGATACAGGGTCTTTGCACAGTTGATGTGATACAGGGTCTTTGCA
This sequence comes from Leptobrachium leishanense, assembly GCA_009667805.1. NCBI lineage: Eukaryota > Metazoa > Chordata > Amphibia > Anura > Megophryidae > Leptobrachium > Leptobrachium leishanense. The sequence goes on along the minus strand of CM019064.1, from coordinate 462,419,423 downwards.
CAGTTGATGTGACACAGGGTCTTTGCACAGTTGGTGTGATACAGGGTCTTTGCACAGTTGGTGTGATACAGGGTCTTTGTACAGTTGATGTGATACAGGGTCTTTGCACAGTTGATATGACACAGGGTCTTTGCACAGTTGATGTGACACAGGGTCTTTGCACAGTTGATGTGACACAGGGTCTTTGCACAGTTGTTGCAATACAGGGTCTTTGCACAGTTGGTGTGACACAGGGTCTTTGCACAGTTGTTGCGATACAGGGTCTTTGCACAGTTGATGTGATACAGGGTCTTTGCACAGTTGGTGTGATACAGGGTCTTTGCACAGTTGGTGTGATACATGGTCTTTGCACAGTTGATGTGATACAGGGTCTTTGCACAGTTGATGTGACACAGGGTCTTTGCACAGTTGATGTGACACAGGGTCTTTGCACAGTTGGTGTGATACAGGGTCTTTGCACAGTTGGTATGATACAGGGTATTTGCACAGTTGTTGCAATAGAGGGTCTTTGCACAGTTGATGTGATACAGGGTCTTTTGCACAGTTGGTATGATACAGGTTCTTTTGCACAGTTGGTGTGATACAGGTTGTTTTGCACAGTTGATATGATACAGGTTGTTTTGCACAGTTGATGCGATACAGGTTCTTTTGCACAGTTGATATGATACAGGTTCTTTTGCACAGTTGGTGTGATACAGGTTCTTTTGCACAGTTGGCATGTTACAGGGTATTTGCACAGTTGTTGCAATAGAGGGTCTTTGCACAGTTGATGTGATACAGGGTCTTTGCACAGATGTGTGATACAGGGTCTTTGCACAGTTGATGTGACACAGGGTCTTTGCACAGTTGATGTGACACAGGGTCTTTGCACAGTTGGTGTGATACAGGGTCTTTGCACAGTTGGTACGATACAGGGTCTTTGCACAGTTGGTACGATACAGGGTCTTTGCACAGTTGGTGTGATACAGGGTCTTTGCACAGTTGGTACGATACAGGGTCTTTGCACAGTTGGTACGATACAGGGTCTTTGCACAGTTCTTGCAATAGAGGGTCTTTTGCACAGTTGATGCGATACAGGGTCTTTTGCACAGTTGGTGTGATACAGGTTGTTTTGCATAGTTGATATGATACAGGTTCTTTTGCACAGTTGATGCGATACAGGTTATTTTGCACAGTTGATGCGATACAGGGTCTTTTGCACAGTTGGTATGTTACAGGGTATTTGCACAGTTGTTGCAATAGAGGGTCTTTGCACAGTTGATGCGATACAGGGTCTTTGCACAGTTTGTGCAAAACAGGGTCTTTGCACAGTTCATGTGATACAGGGTCTTTGCACAGATGTGTGATACAGGGTCTTTGCACAGTTGATGTGACACAGGGTCTTTGCACAGTTGGTGTGATACAGGGTCTTTGCACAGTTGGTGCGATGCAGGGTCTTTTGCACAGTTGGTATGATACAGGGTATTTGCACAGTTGGTGCGATGCAGGGTCTTTTGCACAGTTGGTGTGGCACAGGGTATTTGCACAGTTGTTGCAATAGAGGGTTTTTGCATAGTTGATGCGATACAGGGTCTTTGCACAGTTGTTGCAATACAGGGTCTTTGCACAGTTGATGTGACACAGGGTCTTTGCACAGTTGGTGTGATTCAGGGTCTTTGCACAGTTGGTACGCTACAGGGTCTTTGCCCAGTTGGTGTGGCCTGACCTGCATGTGGCCTTTCTGAATGCGTGTCATTCGTTAGCTTAGCAAACAGGGTGGTAGCGCATCCAACAAAATAATTATTAAATTATAGACTCCAACGCCAGACTGCAAGACGTGCCCAAGGGCCTCCGGGTGGTCCTGCCAGAAGTACCGGCGCTGCCATTTACCAGCCAAGAGTCAGACGAAAAACTGCAGATCCTTGCTATGATCCAGAGTGGGAATCCAGTGACGAGGATCTGGAAAACCTACCTTCACTGCAAGACCTATTGCTGGCATTTGAGAAAAATAATGGTTATATTGGCACGGCTATTGCCAACTCCAACTCCGTCTCCAGTACTGCCAGACACTCACCTATGGCGTACCCTTTATTCTGTGGCGCTGTATTTTCTACCCTGGCTATCCAGCCCCCTCAGAGGTTCCCATGTTCCTGTACTGCTAACACCTGCAATACTGATTTAGCTCCGTTGATAACCATCCAGGAGATCGAACCTGGGGATCATGAGACCCTCATTCAAGCAGAGCCTGCACCCCAAGTGACTTCAGTCGAGACCCCCAAAGTAATTTCTGCGGAAGATGTTAGTGGTATTGTCTCCTCCGTGACCAGCCTTGCTAACCAGGTCAGTACCCTCACTGAATTAGTGAAGGTTATCCAGCTTCACCAGCTACGGTATGCTGCCATCCTGGAGTCACCCCTGGAATCCATTTCTTCCATCTTACCTGTGCCAGCTTCCAATCTGGATACTCCCTCAGGGGCATCTGAATATCCCAGAAGGATTGCAGGAACATCTAAAGTGGACACTCCCATCATTCATACCCGCAAGAGACTAATCACTACGGATGAGCTGTTCTGTTCGATCGGTTCGGAGTTCGCATCGAACATCACCTGTTCGCGAACTACGAACATTTCCGCGTGTTCGCCCACAATGCACCACAATGGACCACAATGCATTTTTCCACTGGCCTGAAGCTTGTAATTGGCTACAGCCTTGCACCTAACCACAGGTGAAGTGCAAGACAGGTTCAAGACTATGCCAATCACGGCTCAGAGTCCTGATTGGGCAAATTTTGCCCAATCATGGGCTCACAGAGCTAAGTCCCGCAGCACACTATATAAGGTTTCACACCGCGCTTCAGCACGCATTTGAGAGGAGATTTGAGAGGAGATTGTTGTTGTGTTAGTGTGTGTTCTCACTGCCAGTCTGCCACCAGCTACTGGGGGGTTTCATTTCTACAAAATATCTGGGACTTGTTCTAATCTGTGTCTTGTCAGTATTTTGGGGGTCAGTAATTTCTACAAAATATATGGGAATTGTTCTAATCTGTGTCTTGTCACTGCCACCCATCTCACTGATTTATAGGAGGTCTCTAAAATTTGTAATCTGTGTCTTCTCACCGTCAGCTATTAGGGGGTCCCACATACTTCTAGCAGATTTCTGCGAATTGTAATCTGTGTCTTGTCACTGCCACCCATCAGGGGGTCTCACTGATTTATAGGAAGTTTCTGGGAATTGTAAACTGTGTCTTGTCACTGGCTGCCAGCTATCAGGGTGTCTCACTGAGTTATACCAGAGTTCTGGAAATCTTTAATCTTTATACCAGAGTTGAATCAGAGTTCTGTATATATTTAATCTATATATCACTCGCCATGTCAGAAAGAACAAAAAGGACAGGCAGACGCTCCCAGACACAGATAAGAGGGCAAGCAGCCTCTATGTCGGGAGGCTGTGCCTCTGGTCGTGGTGGACGTGGTGCATCCTCTGCAGGGGCACGCTTGTCCTTTCTAACTGGTGCTGGCCGTCTTAAGCAGCAGCAACATACAGAGGACTTGGTGGATTGGCTAACCAGGCCATCCTCATCCTCCGAGTCCTCTGCCAGCCAGGCTTCTAGTGCTTTACAGTCCACCTCAGCTGCCAAAGCATCTAATGCAGCCTCCATGTCCACAGCTACTCCTGCCGTAGCCTCGCTATCACACACGGAGGAGTCAGCTGAATTGTTTGACTACAATGACAGTGACATGCTGCTTGAGGATGCTCAGCAAGTACAGTGCTCTGATTCAATCTCTGAGGTTGAGGAAGGGATATAAATCAACCTAGAGGAAGGGAGGTGCCAGTGATGACACACAAATAACTGGCACTCATGTTGCCCTAGCAGCTGCAGCATACTGCCAAGTTGGCTCCAGTGACGGGGAGATAGGGGGTGATGATGACAATGATGATGAGGTCACTGACTCCACCTGGGTGCCTGATCGAACAGAGGAGTCAAGTGAGGAGGAGGAGGCACAACATCCTCTATGACCAACCATAGCACTAGCCAGTCCAAGGCATCACATGTCAGAGCTGCTCAGGTGCAGAGCACTGTTGTCTCAAAGCACACATCCAGAAACTCTGCTGTCTGGGAGTTCTTTAAGAAGTGTGCAGCAGACCCCACCGTTGCTATTTGTAATCTATGTCAGATGAGGCTCAAGCGTGGGAAAGACACCAGACGCTTGGGTACCGCGTGCTTGAGGCGACATATGACCACCTGCCACGCATCCCGTTGGTGCAAAACTTTGCATAGGTCCTCCTCCTCCTCATCTGTCTCTACCCCCACTGTATGTCCTACCATGTCATTGCCTGCTACAACCTCCACTGACAGGGATGATGCAACAGCAATGGATGTACCAGGTCCTTCCTCTCAATGTGACAGCATCCCATCAGCTGAAGATTTACGCAGTCAGATTAGGTTGCCCCAGCTGCTGCAGCGTAAGAAAAAATATAGTCCCAACCATCCCCAAGCACAGCGTCTAAATGCCAGCTTAGCAAAATTACTCGCATTGCAGCTGCTGCCTTTCCAGCTGGTGGACTCTGCTCCCTTCCGTGAATTTGCTGAATGTGCTGTACCACAGTGGCAGGTTCCAAAACGTCATTACTTTTCACGCAAGGCCATTCCAGCACTATACCAGCATGTGGAAGACAATGTTATGGAGTCATTGGGAAAGGCAGTCAGCAGCAAGGTGCACGTGACTTTAGACACGTGGTCCAGCAAGCATGGACAGGGTCGTTACATTTCCTTCACGGCACACTGGGTAACTCTGATTGCAGCTGGGAGGGATCCAAGACGGGGCTCTGTGCTGGAGCTTGTTCATCCACCACGCCTCCAGAAAGCTGCTTGTTTGAGGTCTGTCTGCTCCACCACCACCTCTCCCTCTTCCTCCTCCTCCTTCTGTGTCTCTGGTGAAGTGGCAGTTAAACCGACGCCTGACAGGGGCTATGCAATGGCTCAAGCAAAAAAATGCCATACTGTGCTTGAGCTGGTTTGTTTAGGGGACAGGAGCCACACCGGGCCAGAAATTCTGTCAGCTCTGCAGGGGCAGGTGCAGAGATGGTTAACACCATACCAGCTTGAGCGGCAGGCTGGAAGGTGGATCCCAGGCGAGCGGCAGATACTCACGAGGCTGCCGCTCGTTGAAGGAAGGAACGCGGCGGCCGCAGGATCTGCCCGTCGGAGCCTGGGCCCGGGCCGGTAGAGGTGAGCGTGAGGGCAATCTATCCATGAGTGAGCCTGGGGGCAAATATATCAATGTGTGAGCCTGGGGTCAAATATATCAATGTGTGAGCCTGGGGGCAAATATATCCATGAGTGAGCCTGGGGGTAAATATATCCATGAGTGAGCCTGGGGGCAAATATATCCATGAGCTGGCCTGGGGGCAAATATATTCATGAGTGAGCCTGGGGGGCAAATATATCCATGAGTGAGCCTGGGGGCAAATATATCAATGTGTGAGCCTGGGGCAATATACCCATGTGTGGGCACTGCTGGGTATGTGACACTGGACTCAGTTATACACACCTCACATTACTGTATCACAGAGTGCCACAGCAAGAAAATTCTAATGTACGGTGTGTATGAGTGTTTGAATTTTATTGCTGTGGCGCACTGTGATACGCTCATACACGCTGCGTGTTTTTTTTTTGGGGGGGGGCAGCATTTCATCCTTCGCTCCAGGCAGCACAATGTCTTGGGCCGGCCCTGGTCTGACAGTCTGAGATCAGACTAGATCTAACCTGAGGCTTTATCTAAGTAGGGTCTGGATGCATTAATAATTAACCCCTCAATTAATTTCCTGATTTAAGATTATCTTGTCGTTTAATGTTCTGTTATCGGACACATTCACAGCATTTTCAGGGTTAAATTCCATCTCCAGGGCTGGTGATCATTTCAGTATTGTGACGTAAATCACTTTGGTACTACATGGAGCTGGAGGCATATTTGTAGGATGCAGGCTTGATGTTCTATAGTATTTCCTTGGCTTCTCTGGTCTGCAGAATGTTTGTGTAATCTGTGTTATGCAAGAATAATGTTAATGTCGATCTGTCTATTGTCTGGTCCATGTGTATCTGTTATCTGCTGATAGGGTATGCTGGACAGCTAATCCTGTCTCAGGAATGTGTTAATATCTGCTTTATATTTGAGTAGTTTGTCTTTCTCCTTTGTCAGGCAAGCACTGCCCTATTATCTGCTGTTTTTAGACTGTAATCTTGTTTATCATCACAATTGCCTTTGTCCTGTCTGTCTAGGAATGCGTATTCCTTTTCTAGGGTTAGGTTTTGTATATGTAAATAACCCATGGTTAACTGTATAAATGTGTTCCTGTCCCCAATTAAAAGCCTGAAACCCTCCAGATATACAGGCTCATCTTATTTCTGGGGGTGCTAGCAGGCTCTCTATGTGTCCTGGTCTTTAGGATTTGCAGCATGTGGAAGGTAAATGTATTTGCCTTTTGATTTGGATTAATATGCAGCGAGCGTTGCTTGTGAATGATTAATAATGCATGGCGCTGGGGGTGGGGCCTGTGAAACGTTTCCCTGGATGGGCGTTGATATGAGAACGGCCTAATGGGATGTGATGGTTTCGCAGCCGCCGTGTCTGGAGCGTCAGGAGGACGCAGGAATCTGACGGGAAATTCAAATTCTCCCGGCAGGAGACAGAATCTGGAGAAAACGGTCCCTTTACACGCCAAGCGCAACGCTCATACGAATACACACAGCCAGCACAGCTCCACACCCACGTACCCAGCTCCATATCTATGTATCCCACCATGAATACAGTGAGGGGGGGGGAATGATTTGAGCCGCTGCTGATTTTGTACGTTTGACAAAGAAATGATCAGCCTATAATTTAATGGTTTATTGTAACGAGAAAAACAACAAAAACCTCCAAAAAAAACACATTTCAATAAATCTATAAATTGATTTGCATTTAATGAGTTAATAAGTATTGGATCCTCGATCAATCAGTGAGATTTCTGGCCTCCAGGTGTCTTTTATACAGGTAACGAGCGGAGATTATGAGTGCTCTCTTAAAGGGACAGCTCTGGGATTAGGAGCGCTCTCTTAAAGGGACAGCTGAGATTAGGATCGCTCTCTTAAAGGGACAGCTCTGGGATTAGGAGCGCTCTCTTAAAGGGACAGCTGAGATTAGGAGCGCTCTCTTAAAGGGACAGCTGAGATTAGGAGCGCTCTTTTAAAGGGACAGCTGAGATTAGGAGCGCTCTCTTAAAGGGACAGCTCTGGGATTAGGAGCGCTCTCTTAAAGGGACAGCTCTGAGATTAGGAGCGCTCTCTTAAAGGGACAGCTCTGAGATTAGGAGCGCTCTCTTAAAGGGACAGCTCTGAGATTAGGAGCTCTCTCTTAAAGGGACAGCTCTTATATTATTAGTGCTCTCAAAGTGACAGCTCAGATTAGGGGCGCTCTCTTAAAGGGACAGCTCTGAGGTTAGCAGCGCTCTATTACAGGGACGGCTCTGTGATTAGGGGCGCTCTCTTAAAGGGACAGCTCTGATATTAGTGCTCTCTTAAAGGGACAGCTCTGGGATTAGGAACGCTCTCTTAAAGGGACAGCTCCTAATCTCAGTTTGTTACCTGTATAAAAGACACCTGTCCACACAAGCAATCAATCAGATTCCAAACTCTCCACCATGGCCAAAACCAAGTACAAACACCCCAAAGCCCCACAGGCCAGTGGACGGCGACATACTGTGCCATTCTGCACAATTCAGCAGCAACGAAATTGTCCCATAGAGAAACATTGAATGATCTCTTGGGGTTCAAATCTCCGAACTGCATCGAAACGGTAATCTAACTCTTGCTTGCCTTGTAACCCTAATCTAACAGTAATTGAGCAGGAGTTATTGTTTTTTTGCAATCCATAATTACGAAACAAAATAACCAAACGAAAAAACAAATCGATCCGAATTTACGAAATGAAATAATGAATTGATCTGAAATAACGAAACAAAACAACGAAACTGAGTACAGAATCGATCCGATATTAAAAAACGAAACTAAAAGGATTCGTCAGTCAAACAAATTCTGTTTCGGACGAAAAAAGTTTTAAACAAAACTAAACAAGATGAATTTTTCAGCCGTGCTCACGTTTAGACTTAGACATGGAGGGGGCAGATATTCTCCTGAACAGAGTTTTCTATGGTTCTGCTCCCTCCTCATGTGACGCTGCGCTTTGGAAAGCAGTAGATAAGTCCCCCTACCTCCCCCATCCCTTTTAACTCTTTGATTCGCATTTTCCTGTTAAATAAATGGTAGATGAGCTGATGCCAGTGAAGCTGCAGGTGGTGATGTATGGGGGTCTGGCCTCCCCCTCTTACAGGGACTTATCTCCTCGTCCGTATTTACTAATGGCCCAGATGTGATTCTGTGGTTCTGCGGCAGCGAGTCGCACGGCTCCAATGTCACCAGCTTGTAAAGTCTTTGCAGGATCCCGGCAGGCGGTGGAGGAGATTCAGCCAGATTTGGAGTTTGTAAAATCCCTTGTTCCTTTGTGTGGAGGAGCATTGTGATGATTGCATTGTGATGGCTCCTGGTGGGATACAACTCGTTCTGCCAAAAGCATCGCCTCCTCCTGGGACCCTTCTTGCACGTCTTCTCCCAGGGAAGGTTTGTGCGAGAAGGTGAGGAACGACATGTGTTTTCTTATTTCATCATCCTGCATCAATGAAAGGAAAACTGTTACAATGGAACAAATGGTGTTTTGTGGAGAGATGCCACCAACGCCAGGAATCCCACCGCCAGGAATCCCACCGCCAGGAACCCCACCGCCAGGAACCCCACCGCCAAAAATCCCACCGCCAGGAACCCCACCGCCAAAAATCCCACCGCCAGGAATCCCACCACCAAAAATCCCACCGCCAGGAACCCCACCGCCAGGAATCCCACCGCCAGGAATCCCACCGCCAGGAACCCCACCGCCAGGAATCCCACCGCCAAGAACCCCACCGCCAGGAATCCCACCGCCAAGAACCCCACCGCCAGGAATCCCACCGCCAAGAACCCCACTGCCAGGAACCCCACTGCCAGGAATCCCACCGCCAGGAATCCCACCGCCAGGAAACCCGCCAATCTTCAGCTGTGACATGACATAAACAAAATCCAAACGGGAGGGTGGGTGGGCATCTCTTCACTGCACCTCTCACGCTGTCAGGAAACAAGAGACAGAACACTCCCCCAACACATGAATATAAAGCCAGGTAAGAGAAACATTGTTGCCAACCTCCACCAATGACTATCCAGATCTTTACTTGATTGACAGGCACCGGCCATCAGTCATGTTCCCCTTCCTGATAGGTCCAGGGGATTCTTGACTGCTTAGGCCTGTGACCTTCCCGGCCCATACCCCTTAACCGGTCTATAATAAAAACACAACACCTATATAAATGGGAATGGGCCACAGCTTTATTGAATTAAATATAAACTTATAACTTGCAGTGCTTTGTATGTTACCTCTGCTCTATCACCCAACGCAATAGTCAGTTCCACCAATATGTTAACCAAGAGCTCTTCCCCCGCAAGCGAGGTTCGTCTCCCCATAGCCTCACCCGAAGGCGGCTTATCCATCCTTAAAGCACCGCTGTCCAGGAAACCTGACAATGCCAGGGGCCGCCCTAGTGCCCTAGCGGCTGCCCCTGCGCCCCCCGCAGACAGCGCCTCCTCCACTCCCGAAGTTAACCCAACCAAACATATGTCCAACCCGATATCCGTGAGATGAACTCCATCTCCCCTTATGACATTACGATTATCTCCCTCCAACTCCGTATGTCGAACCGTCACCCCCGCCTAGGCTACTGACAAATTTGGAGACCTCCTGATTCACCCTTTTACGAGCCCTGTCCAGAGCCCGGGGGGCGCAAACTCGTCCCAACGGGGGCGAGAAATAATCTCAGAAAAAACTAAAGATAAACTCCGAAACATGGCAAAACAACGAGTCAAGTCGAACTTCATGGAACTAATCAAATCCACCGATCTAAGAGCCCCCAAGTCGTTCCCCCAGCATGCAACACTAAGACAACCTCCTTAGAAACCAGCTTCGCCAAAATCTCACATTCCTGAACCACCTGGGCCACTGTAATCCCCGAATACCTATCCAACGAATCTTCACCAAATCCGCTGGAAAACCAAGGTTCCTGCCGTGCGGCCGTTCCTCAGCCCGCTTGGCCGCCCAATGTACGTAGGAATGTCCGAGAATCCAAACCGTCCTTGGAGGAGAACCTGAAATCAAAGAAGGTTAGGGCGCACATAGGAACGAAAGCGGCTCAACTGCCACCTACCCAAGCGCTGAATCATTTCGTCCGACGCGCCAGCCTCTGCTGCCATAGTCGCCGCGCCAATACGAAACAAATGCGGAGCGAACAGCCTCGAATCATAACCTAAAAAGCTAACGCAGCGTTTGAAGATTGATGAAAATTGTAACCTCGTAAGGGGGGCCCCCAAAAGATTATTATTATTATTATTATTCTTTATTTATAAAGCGCCAGCATATTCCGCAGCGCTGTACAATAAGCACAGTATAGACAGGGTTACAATACATTGAACAACATTTGACAAACAGTACAGGAGGAGATGAGGCCCTATTCCCGTAGGAACTCACAATCTGGGAGGGTTGGGGTTGGAAACAGGAGGAGAGGACTGTAAGGTGAGAGTGATTGATGATTGCGTCAGTGAGTTGGGTGGTCGGCTTCCCTAAATAGGAATGTTTTCAGGGAGCGTTTGAAGGAAGAGAAGTTAGGGGAAAGTCTGACAGTACGAGGGAGAGCGTTCCAGAGAGTGGGGGCTGCGCGTGAGAAATCCTGCAGTCTATCATGGGAAGAGGTGATGCGGGGAGAAGCTAGGCGCAGGTCACTGTTTGACCTTAGGGAGCGGGCTGGGGTGTATTTGGTGATTAGTGAGGACAGGTAGTGGGGAGCTGAGTTAGTGAGGGTTTTGTAGGTAAGGATAAGGATTTTGAACTTAATTCTGCAGTGGATGGGGAGCCAGTGAAGGGACTCGCAGAGGGAGCGGCAGAGACAGAGCGGCGGGTGAGGTGAATTAGTCTGGCGGAGGCGTTCAGGATGGATTGTAGGGGGAGAGGCGGGACAGAGGGAGGCCAGATAAGAGATTATTGCAATAGTCGAGTCGGGAGATTACCAGGGCGTGTATGAGTTTTTTGTGGCGACAGCGGTAAGAAATGGCCGAATTCTGGAAATATTACGCAGTTGGTATCGGCAGGAGGAGAAAGAGACTTGATGTGGGGGATGAAGGAAAGAGCAGAGTCAAGTGTAACTCCAAGACAGCGAACTTGGTTTGATGGGGAAATGGTGATACCCTCCACCGTGATAGAGAAGTCAGGAGGTGGGGAGGCATTGGAGGGAGGAATAAGTAGGAGTTCAGTCTTCGACATGTTGATCTTTAGGTGGTGGGAGGCCATCCAGGAGGAGATGCCAGATAAACAGTCACTGACTTTTGAAAGGACAGGGGGAGAGAGATCAGGGGTAGAGAGGTAGATCTGAGTGTCATCAGCGTAGAGGTGGTAATTGAAGCCAAAGCTGTTGATGATTTTGCCCAGGGAGGAGGTGTAGATGGAAAAGAGCAGAGGACCAAGGACAGAGCCTTGAGGTACACCAACAGATAGAGGCAATGAGGAGGAGGAGTTACCAGCAAAGGACACACAGAAGGACCTGTTGGATAAATAGGATTCGACCCAAGCGAGTGCAGTGTCACCGAGACCCAGAGAGTTGAGGGTCTGTAGAAGGAGGGGGTGGTCAACAGTGTCAAAAGCAGCCGAGAGGTCAAGCAGGATGAGAATAGAATAGTGGCCGTGTTTTTTAGCAGTTAGGAGGTCGTTGGTGACTTTGGTGAGGGCAGTTTCAGTTGAGTGTAGGGGACGGAAGCCAGATTGCAGGGGGTCAAGTAGGGAATTGGAGGACAGGAAGAGGGAGAGGCGGTTGAAGACTAGTTTTTCTAAGAGCTTTGATGTGAAGGGAAGCAGGGATACAGGGCGGTAGTTGGATGGAGAGTTGGGATCTAGGGATGGTTTCTTTAGTAAAGGGGTAACTAGCGCGTGTTTGAAGGCGGATGGAAAGGAGCCAGTGGAGAGAGATAGGTTGAAGATGTGTGTGAGAGCAGGGGTGAGGGAGGAGGAGAGGGGAGGAATTAGATGCGAGGGAATGGGGTCGAGCGGGCATGTGGTGAGATGTGAGGAGGACAATAAGGAATTGACTTCCTCCTCAGTGGCTGGGAGGAAGCGGCAGAGGGTGGCAGAGGGGACCTGTGGGAGTGGAGGTGGCAGATAACTATCTTGTGTTGGGATGTTGCGTCTGATATTTAGAGTTTTACTGAGGAAGTAGTCTGCCAGGTCTTGAGCGCTGAAGGCAGCTGTGGGGGGAGGTGCAGGTGGGTAGAGGAGGGTGTTGAAGGTGGACCAGAGCCGTTTAGGGTTGGAGGACAGCGTAGATATAAGAGATGAGAAGAAGGATTGTTTGGCCAAGTGGAGGGCAGAGGTGTATGACCGGAGAATAAACTTGAAGTGAACAAAATCAGCTTCAGAGCGGGATTTCCTCCAGGCACGCTCTGCAGTGCGGGAGCATCTTTGCAGGTAGCGTGTCTGGAGGGTGTGCCAGGGCTGAAGCTGGCGGCGTGGGCCTTACAGAGTCGAAGAGGAGCAAGAGTGTCTAGAGCAGAGATAAGAGTAGTGTTGTAGTGATTAGTGGCAGCATCAGGGCAGGTGAAGGATGAGGTATGAGGGAGGTGGTGAAGTAGGTTGGAGAATTGATGGGGGTCCACAGCATGTAGATTTCTGCGAGTGTGTGTGCGGGGGGGTGGGAGCAGGGTGTTTAGGAAGTCCAGATAGGTTGAAAGAGAGAAGGTGGTGGTCAGAGATGGGGAAAGGCGACAGTTGAACTCAGAAATGGAGCAGAGGTTGGAGAAGACAAGGTCAATAGCGTGACCATCGCGGTGGGTAGGGAGGAGGGAGGATTGTGTGAGTCCAAGGGAGGATGTGAGTGAAAGAAGTTTGGAGGCAGCAGGGGCGGAAGGATCGTCAATGGGAATGTTGAAGTCGCCGAGAATTAGGCATGGAAGATTAGAAGACAGGAAGTGAGAAAGCCAGGTAGCAAAGTGGTCAAAGAACTGGGAGGTTGGTCCAGGTGGGCGGTAGATGACTGCCACCCTGAGAGCCAGAGGAGAGAACAGGCGGATGCAGTGTGTCTCGAAGGAGGAGAAGGAGAGGGATGGAGGTGGAGGGAGATGCTGGTAGGTGCAGGAGGAGAGAGCAGGATTCCGACCCCGCCACCATTTCTCTCACCCGGTCTGGGGGTATGGCTCAAGTGTAGACCGCCATGTGAGAGAGCAGCAACGGAGGCCGTGTCAGAGGGAGTTAGCCAGGTTTCAGTTAAAGCTAGGAGGTTGAAGGAGTTTGAAAGGAAGAGGTCATGGATTGCTGTGAGTTTGTTGCACACAGAGCGAGCGTTCCAGAGGGCGCAGGAGAAAGAGGACAGGCGCTGAGGGATTATGGGAATGAGGTTGCTGGGCTTGCAGGGAGGTGATTTATGTGCGATGGAGATAGGATGAGATGGAAGTATTGGATGTGTTGTGGGGCCAGGGTTAGGGATATGTCACCTGAATAGAGTAACAGCAGGAAGGTGAGAAAGAGAAGGTGGAATGGGATTTGTGGGAGTGGGAGTGATTGGCAGCACGAGAGTTAGAGGGAGACCATGTTCTGAGGAAACAAAGGAGCTCATGTGAGGCCATCATGTGGGACGAGAGGAGGGAGGGAGAGATGCAGATAGTGTAGGGGTCGGTGGTAGAGGGCAGGAGTTCCATTTAAGGAGAAAGGTAGAAGTAAAGAGCAGAAGCGTGAGAGAAAGCATGATATAGACGTGCGTTTACCCAGAGTAAAAGTGGGCCTTGCAGTTCCTTCCTCCAGTCCCGCAACGCCAGGAATCAACTCTGCGCGTCCACTTAAGATGCCACTTGAGGATGTCACAGGACCCAAGGCTCAGTGGAGCTGGTCTTAAATGTTATAAAGGGCGGACTGTTTACTTTTTAACTGCCTAAATGCAAACACCTGAAGCTGGATGGGCTGTGTCAATAGGGCAGGAGATTCACATGCTAATTAGCAAAGCACATGGTGGAGAAAAACAAAAATAAATAAACAGAAAAAAACCAAGGAAATGTTATAATGTGGGTGCCTGCGAATACTGGGGGTCCTACCAGCAAAAGTATGCAGGAGATCAGTTGAGATGTGGGTGTCTGTGAATAATGGGTGATAATGTCTTACCAGCAAAAGTATGCAGGCGATCAGATGAGATGTGGGTGTCTGAATAATGGGTGATAATGTCCTACCAGCAAAAGTATGCAGGCGATCAGATGAGATGTGGGTGTCTGAATAATGGGTGATAATGTCCTACCAGCAAAAGTATGCAGGCGATCAGATGAGATGTGGGTGTCTGAATAATGGGTGATAATGTCCTACCTGTGGAGAGAGGAGACACAGGACTTAGGGATCGTGATGGCGTAGGGGATCTTGGATAAAACTCCAGGAATCAACTCTGCGCGTCCACTTAAGATGCCACTTGAGGATGTCACAGGACCCAAGATGAACTAAAAAGGAACCCCTTCCATCCGGACGAACACCCAAATATTGCCGAACCAAAAATACTAGACATTCCGCCCCCCCAACCGCACACAGGATGATCAGAGAACCCCTGCCCAATTGATCCGTTTTGGACCTAGCCACTAAAAACTGCACCTGATTTGCCAACAAAGTCACGTACTCCACGCGTAAATCCGCATGCACCCGATCATTAGGAGCCACCAACTCCCCTATCCTCAACGCCCCGTAAAAACAAAATGCAAAAGCCGCCCGGAACAAGTAAACCTCGAACTGGTCCCTACAAATCGATCCCAAAGCTACCAACAACTCAACCAACAGCTTCCCTGACACGGGACGCCTGGCATCCGGTACCGTCGTTCTACGCCAACCCCGAACAATCCGGCGCAACAGAAAGTCATTCCCCACATCGTCCCAACCCAGCGTTTTGCATAAAAAGGAAAGGGAAGACAAAACCTTGGCTGCCCTGGAACCAGAACACCCCCGTTCCTGAAGAGAGCTTAGATAGACCAGCGTAGCCCACCTGCGATCCTCGGCAGACTGCCAACCCTGTTCACCCTCAGCCACAGACCCCCACGCCTGCCAGACCTGAGAATAGGAGCTCCAAGAAGCCGCTGAAAGAGAACCTTCCAATAATATCCTCAGTCCAGCGAAGCGAGGGTCCAGAGCCACGGAGGAAAAGGGGTCCCAATTTCTGCCGCTCCCGGAGCCACCTGCCAAAAACGGTCCCACTGGAACCGGGAGAGAGCGTCAGCAAACACATTCTGCACGCCCGGAACATGCCCGCAACCATACGTTACGCTTGAGGCAGCGCAGCACCAGGCGAAGCAAAAGAGCCAAGACGGGAGGGGAACTGGACGACGAACGATTCACCACCTGCACCACACCCAGATTGTCTGTCCAGAACACCACCCGCCTATTAGCCAGACGCTCCCCCCACAGCTCTAGGGCCACCAACAGAGGGAACAGCTCCAAAAAGGTTAAATTCCGAATTATGTCTGAAGAGGACCACTCCGGAGGCCAAGTCTGCGCGCACCAGTCACCCTGAAAATAAACCCCAAATCCATGCGCCCCTGACGCATCAGAAAAAAGCTCGATGGACCCGTTATCCACCTCCGCCTCTTGCCAATACGTCAGCCCGTTGTAATTCAGTAAAAAGGACTGCCATACGACCAGGTCCACCCTCAAAGAACTGGTGATCTGCACAAACTGGTGAGCCGCCCGAATTCCTGCAGATGCCAGCGACAATCTCCTGCAAAAAGCACGGCCCATTGGCATCACCCCGCATGCAAATGCCAAGTGACCCAACAACGACTGAAGCTCCGACAGCCTCAATTTTTTGACTCCTCGGGCCCTGACCACCAGACACAGCAGAACCTCAATCTTCTGTTCAGGTAGCCGAAAAACACGTAGCACCGTGTCCATATGAATACCCAGGAAAGCGATCAAATGGCTAGGACCTTCCGTTTTATCCTCCGCCAGCGGCACCCCGGACTCCGTCACCTCCCGAAAAACCTGCAGCAGCTCCACATAGTCATCGGAACTCGCCGGTCCCACGAACAGAAAATCATCGAGATAATATAAAGCGTTTCCCGTAGAGCGTCACGTGGCACCGCGGGATCCTGCCATGATTCCTAATCATTTCTTTATTAGCCTGAAGGCTCCACAGAGCTTTAAATTTATCACAAGACGAAAAGTGTCTCCACCTCGCCGGAACGCGAGCATCAAATCCTGATTAACCAATTTCACGTCCTGCGGCTTTTACTGCAGCATCATTAGCCGGGGTTTATGTGTGTGTCTGTGGAACGACTTTACAGATAAAAACGCCGCCTCTTCCGTCCGCTTTTAAGGATTTTTCCTTTTGTCTCAAAATATTCTCTTAGAAAATGAATTTCCTGTCCGCTGTGCAGGACCACCATGAGGGGGCGACAGCCCATGACATATTCAGGGGCCCTGAAAAATGCTGTGCATCTTGTCTAAGAGCCACAGGTGTACGTGCCCCTCCATGCCACCCAGGACCGGACCACCAGGATACTGCCGCAGCATCTGGGTCCGGTAAGAGCATTATGACACCTGAGGGAGCGATTAGAATGGTCTGCACCAGACAGAGGCAGAGCGAATGATCTCCCACCAGGGAACACGGTTTATCCCTTACTGAAGCACCAGGGGTTCATCTTACGCCCAGTAAATTAAGGTGAGCAGGAGAGGCGGCTAAGGGAAAGGAGACCTCAATCAGTGGGTCAATAAAGGGCTCCAAGATTCCTGATGGCAGATCTGATCCAGCCGCTCACAGACTTCTGAGAATTAGAGTGTTTTGGTTTTTTTTTGGAAAATATTTTTTGTTCATAATTATCCTGCTGAGGTCAGTGTGTCCATGCCTGGAGATCCTCCTCATTCATTGTCATCGTGTCCATGTCTGGAGATCCGCCTCATTCATTATGATCGTGTCCATGTCTGGAGATCCTCCTCATTCACTGTGATCGTGTCCATGTCTGGAGATCCTCCTCATTCATTGTGATTGTGTCCATCTCTGGAGATCCTCCTCATTCACTGTGATCGTGTCCATGTCTGGAGATCCTCCTCATTCATTGTGATTGTGTCCATCTCTGGAGATCCTCCTCATTCACTGTGATCGTGTCCATCTCTGGAGATCCTCCTCATTCATTGTGATCGGGTCCATGTCTGGAGTAGGGATGAGCCGAACACCTCCGTGTTTGGTTCGCACTCGAACAATTTCAAAAGTTCGAGTTTGAACACGAACCGAACTCAATGCGAGTCAATTGGACTCGAAAGTTCGAGTTTTACAGTGCCCTCCAAGAGGGCATATATGCTAGATATTTGCCATAAAAGGTGTATGGGGGTCCGGGTAGTGCCCTGGGGGACAGGAAACAAGGACAAAAAGTTTTAAAAAAAAGTTTTTAAAGGGACAGTGAGTTTTCCATGAAATAAGGGTTAAAAATAAAAACGAAAAATTCCTTCAAATATCGTGCCTAGGAGGTCCCCATAACCTGCCCGTGAAGTGACGGATTTCTAGGTTGTATAGAAACACTTAAAAACAAAATAAATGACGTTTCAAATGACGGTAAACGCTTTTCCTTTAATCTATCCATAAACAACTGCTTGGGGCGGCAGTCTGCATGAAAAGACATTTTTGGACGCGCAGAAAAAGTTTAGTGATTTTTTTTTGGGCTAAATTATTGTGAAACTTATGCAGGCTTTGGATGAAAGTAACAATAGGTGCTTTAAAATTGGGCCTTTAGCGTCGGCAACAGTGCCGTCACGCCGTAACCCCTCTGAGGATATGAATCTGATACAGGCGTCGCTAGCAGTGCACCCAGATATTGTGCTTTTAGTGCCAGGCCTGCAAGTACCATCATACAGTAACCCCTCTGTGGTACACAAAATTGCTGGTGGCAGTGAGAACACAAAGATTACAACAATTCCCAGATATTTTGGAGAAATGAGACCCCCAAAATACTTGGTGGCAGTGAAAAACAAAGATTAGAACAGGCGAACAGGCGAACATGGACACAATCTGTATGATGAGCTTCCAGGGTTAAGGACAATTTCAAGGCTCAGAACAATCCATGAGAAACTTCCAGGGTGCAGGATATCTGTGTTGACAGGATTCCAGTGAAAGGCATGGATCAATGGCAGCGGCAAGATAAACATTGCAGGGCCCAGGGGTGAAAACCCTCATATCATGTCAGTCTTATGGCTGTGGTGCTGCCAGCGAGAATGTTTCAGAAGGTGCTATAGTCGCATGGTGTGGCATTCCACCAGAGGTGGTAATCACCGGGCTGCTGAGGATCCAGGCACGTGGTAATCCAGTCACTAATGTGCTGTCCGCGTCGCGAGGCCCTCGTTAAACGTTGTATCTCCATTGATACTGAATGAGGCTGGGCAGGAAATCATTAGAAAAATCCAAGAAACGACAAAGCAAACGTTTTCCATGAGATGTGAGGCTTTTGGGGCCGGGCCCCGGGGCACATTGTAAGCCATGGTGTCTGCGCTCCCAGGTGACGCAGTGATCACAGCCGGCGGCGATGTGATAAAGTGACATAAAACGCGTTGTCTGTGCTGTAACGTGACCCTTCTCCCGGGTGAGACGTTTCCGTTTGATGATGGGACTCTGCGTCATGATCATCTTTCTCCTTGTCGCACAATCATCTCCGATCTTAATCCTGGACCCTAAAGTCCCTGCGCTCCGCGGCGCAGCTTGACTCACATTAAACGAGCTGTAGTACCTCCATCCCCCGCCCGGCAACTCCCACTGGATGCTTCGCTGTGTGGAATGAAGTCATATTTAAATGCCCCCCCACCCCATGAATACGAGTGACCTGAGTCAGGGCCCCCATTCTCTCATGATCCTGTTTCAGTAAACTAATTAAAAGTGAAACATTTGTCTCTTCTTCTGCTCATTGTGTTTAACAGGGAAAGTCCTTGGTGGTCCAATAAGGGGATAAAACGCATTCCCTGGTGCGAGAGTTTGGGCTGCATCTCTTCCTGGTGCAGACCATACTAATCGCTCCCTCAGTGAGGAGTCACAGTGCTCTTACCGGCCCCGGAGGCTGCGGCCCACCGGCAAATGTCTTGTTACCTTGTTGACCCAGTCCTGGGTGTCATGGAGCAACTTCTGTATCTGTGGCACTTAGACAAGCTGCACAGGGTTGGGCAAGGCTTTGGAGGCCCCCTTGAGTAATTGAGCCCCTGAACATATCATCGTCTGTCACCCCCTGATGGCTGCCCCACTCATTATAATTTTCTGTAAACTTGCTTTTCTTTATTGTGTCTGCGTCGTGATTTAATATAAAGTAGAAGGCGATTCATAAAGTTTGTCTGAGTGGATGCTAGTGGAGACGTGCATTCGTTTCGTAATGAATCTCAATTCGTTTGAAAATTCGTTAATTCGTATTTCGTAATTACTTCCCAAATAACTAATTCATTTCATCTGATTTGAAATGAAATGGTAAATAACGAAATTGATTCGTTACACTGTTTCACAAGAGAACCATTGATTGAATGATTCCTCTATGCACACTGCAGCCAAACGCTAATTTAATCCTAGGTTTAACCCTAACGTAACAGTAATTGAGCAGGATTTGATTTATTTTATTATTTTAGTGATCGGAATCGATTTCAAATGAAATTATGAAAACGAATCCGTTTCATTTTACTGTTTCTCAAAGCTCCCTGTCACTTGGCCGTTGTGATGAATCTCTTGTATTCAGCACCACAGGCCAATAGTCAGCTCAATAGTTAACCCTAGATTCCTTTTTAACTGAGTCGAGGGGAGCCTGGAGGAGTCATGGATTTCCTCCTGCTCCTTGCCGCCGGCAAGCTGCGTCACCGCATGTGACTCAAGTCAGCGTCCAGGAGGAGTCAGGATGGGACCAGCCTGCTCCTCCCTTCTGGACTCAGTCGCGTGTACAGCCCTTAGGCTCAGCTCATGCTACCTCAGAAGGCGCATCATGCGAAATGTTGTCCAATGGAAAAGCACTATTGTTCCTGGTGCTTGTTTATCGTGCAGTTTGGACCAAACCGTTCAATGAAAAAGTACCTGTGGAGGCAGCTGTGAGATTGCCGCAGTGAGGAGTGGCATTGAATGCTACACCATGTGTTGGATAAAAACTTTGTGCAGTGAGTCGGGGTCTCGCGTTGCTTTGCCATCTGGGTTTTAGTTTCGAAGTTGATGGATGTATTTGAGTTCAATATAATTACATCATACACGTATCATAAGGCCCATCATGGCTGCCAGATCCATGGAATCAAACTAAGACCTCTTCCTACTCTCTGGCTGGATTGGGGTCCACTGAGTAGACAAGACTACTGTGAGAGGCTGTGAGGATGATAAGAGGCATCGAACATCATCAGTAGCTGGGGCAAAGTGGCAACGGGTGGCCGGAGGAGATGGGAGTGGTTGGGTTGGGATGAATTGGGGGTGTTGTTTTTTGCGGTGGACAATGTCTGGATCATTAAACGCAGGAGCTGGCGGGGTGTTGGGGGACAACATAGAGAGCCGTTGGTGGAGAAAGTTTCTTACGGTTAGACAACTGAGAAGATGTTATGTGAAGGTAGTCAGTCCGTGTGGACAGGTGGGGGGTGATGCATTAATGTGGATTGACCTGGTGGTGGAGCAAACGCGAATGACTTCGATCACAGGTGATCCATAGCATGTGATTGTTGTAGGCAGCGGGGATGATCATAGTGCCAGGCCATGGGACGGCAGGAGTGATGGTGCCTAGTGAGGAGCGAAAGATTATGTATGTAACAGAGCTTGGAAATGACGAGGTCAGGGTGGTGAACGGTCAGGGTGGTGAACGTCACGGTGTCTAAGAGAACGCGACCAGAGAGGGGAGCTAGTCTTAGTCATGGATAGGATTGAAATCCCTGAGAATGACAGTAAGTACGGTGTAGGAAAGGAAGCGAGGGCCATGCCGAGATGTAATCAAGGAAGATGAAGTGGATCAAGGTGGGCGGCAGAGGAGACGTATCGAGAGAACCTCAAAGAGGTGAAAGGAATGGGAGGAGATGAAGTATTCAATGCAGGAATGTGCACGGCCACAATATATTCCCAAACAGAATAAGATACCGGAAAACACAACCAAAAAACATGATGTCATAACACAGACTGACCCGGGATCATACAGTGACCCAGAGAGACACGACAACAGAGATGGGCTGCAGCCCTTGACCACTCTGTCCAGCTTTGGTGTGCGCCTTCCACCATCACTCGGCAACGTCAGGAGATTCTCCAGCCAGAAAATGAACAAAAAGTAACATTAAAAAAAATCTACCAAAAGGCCAACTTCATGGAACTGCACAGCGGAGAGACGGGAGAAGACACCAGGGCCAGACGGAGAGCTAGAAGACGTCTAGAAATCTCTGTGGCCATGACTCTCTGGGTCACTGTACGGGTCCGTGGGTTCCAGGTCGCGCCATGAGTTTTCTTGCTTTATAGGATTTTAATCCAGGGAGACCCTGGGGGCCCCGTGTCCCCCTCAATCTCTGCATTTCAGCGCGTTGCGGGCTGCGTGTGTCGCTCTACGTCACGATTGAGAGTCATTTCACCTAATATATATACTATTTGAATCGTTTTGTTTTTTTTCACGTTTACCAGGAGCATCGCTGATCCAGGAATGGTTGGAGCGGGCACATGCCGGTACACCACGTCGCCGGGGTGAGAAATGTCACCCTTAACACATTTCAATAACTCCGGCATCTGGAGCTTGTTGCAGCATAATGGGAGGATAATGAAAAGGTCCTTCTGAAGATGATTCGCCTCGTGTCTGAGCCCGTCCTTCACTCCATCAGAGCGGGGGTGGGGGGGGCTCCTAATCAATTTGATTTAACAAGCTTTTGTTCTGACAGGTTTTCCTTCAATGAGACGCCGACTCCGAACCTGCCTGCTTAATATTCAAAAGATTGGTGTTCAGCCGTCTCCGGGCGCCGCGCCAAACACAAAATCACTGCCATTCTCTCCTCCTGGCCCATTCGTCTTCTGTTCAGTCGATCTCGTCAGGAAAGTTCAGTTCCTGGAGGTTCACGGGTAGTGCAGGCTCTCCGTCCGCTCAGCATCTTCTCCATGCGTGACACGACTGATCGGCCTCGCCGAGGATCCTGAGGCCCCAGAGAAGCTCGAACACCAGGAACCTTTAACCCCGCGCATATAAATGTATGGAAACTCCATAAGGAGAAGGTGAATGCCGGAGGTATCTGTGTGTGATTCTCAATGCAGTGGGTGCGATTAGAGTGCGTGAGATGTAGTCACTCAGGAATAGGGACACCATGACCTGAAATTACTGTTGTTGTTTTGGGAATTCGGGTTCTGGTGGGGTTGACTGTTCATACAGTCCCCCACCCCCTCCTATATCCACGTTACCCTGCGCCCCTCATATCCACATTACCTTGCGCCCCTCCTATGTCCAAGTTACCCTGCACCCCTCCTATGTCCACCATACCCTGCACTCCTCCTATATCCACATTACCCTGTGCTCTCCTATATCCAAGTTACCCTGCACCCCTCCTATATCCACGTTACCATGCGCCCCTTCTATATCCACATTACTCTGCGCCCCTCCTATATCCACATTACCCTGTGCTCTCCTATATCCACGTTACCATGCGCCCCTTCTATATCCACATTACTCTGCGCCCCTCCTATATCCACGTTACCCTGCGCCCCTCCTATATCCACGTTACCCTGCGCCCCTCCTATATCCGCGTTACCCTGTGCCCATCCTAGATGCAGGGTTTCTGTGTTAAGTGTTGTTGATATCGTTGTGTGTTTTTGTCTGTTTGTCTGAAAGCCCTTCCCATCCCCCCCTGTAGCAGAACATGTTGTTTCACAGCTGTGACAAGTTTGATGCTGTACCTGCTATTGGTTGGAGGTCCCAGGCCCTGGATGGTTTAGAGGCACACAGATAAACATCCTGACATAAACCCTGTATCACAATGTATCTGCGTGTGCTTTATGAGCATAAGTGATCACCCAGATTCATGTTACTGGATCAGCCGTGAGACAGGATGGACAGGACATGTCTCCTCCTCTATCACAGAATCTCACGTGGGCCTCCACAAAATCTCATCTCC
Organism: Leptobrachium leishanense; assembly: GCA_009667805.1. NCBI lineage: Eukaryota > Metazoa > Chordata > Amphibia > Anura > Megophryidae > Leptobrachium > Leptobrachium leishanense. The sequence continues at coordinate 462,396,210 of CM019064.1, read as the reverse complement.
CTGATGAGCCTCAACATCTCAGGATTCCTGTGTCCCATTGGATTTATCATTACTGATCAGGGCACAGGTCACACCCGCATTCACACATCCCAGCTCCTATAAAGAGCGCCTCCTCTGTGCCGTGAATGGCGTGGTCTCACGCCACGTGTCCAGATCTCGCAGAAGCTTTGAGCAGGTCATTCTTATTATTCATTGAGGGTCTGTTCACTCAGGGGCTCATTGTCAGATTGTGTACAACAGCCTGTTTTTGATGATGTCATCGGCTGTAAGTGGTCCCGCGTGTTGCGGCGAGTTGCTGATCCCCTGTATGATGTCACACCATGTGGAATAAATGTATCGTCCGGCGCGGCGCGTCCTCAGAGCTTCTTCCACTTCATTATGTTTCACTTCAAACACTTCATTATTTCTCGGCCCTTCGAGTCTCGGAAAATAAATCACATTCTCACATTCTGCTCAATAAACTCCCCCGAATCAATTCACACATTGTTACTATCCAAGATCCGGCGCTCCGTCACACTGTGCTAAGATCCAGGGCCGGCGCTCCGTCACACGGTGCTGAGATCCAGGGCCGGAGCTCCATCACACGGTGCTGAGATCCAGGGCCGGCGCTCCGGCACACAGTGCTGAGATCCAAGGCCAGAGCTCCATCACACGGTGCTAAGATCCAGGGCCGGCACTCCGTCACACGGTGCTGAGATCCAAGGCCAGAGCTCCATCACACGGTGCTAAGATCCAGGGCCGGCGCTCCGTCACACAGTGCTAAGATCCAGGGCCAGCGCTCCATCACACGGTGCTAAGATCCAGGGCCGGCGCTCCATCACACGGTGCTGAGATCCAAGGCCAGAGCTCCATCACACGGTGCTAAGATCCAGGGCCGGCGCTCCGTCACACAGTGCTGAGATCCAAGGCCGGAGCTCCATCACACGGTGCTGAGATCCAGGGCCGGCGCTCCATCACACGGTGCTAAGATCCAGGGCCGGCGCTCCGTCACATGGCATTAAGATCCAGGGCCGGCGCTCCGTCACACTGTGCTAAGATCCAGGGCCGGCGCTCCGTCACACTGTGCTAAGATCCAGGGCCGGCGCTCCGTCACATGGCATTAAGATCCAGGGCCGGCGCTCCGTCACACGGTGCTAAGATCCAGGGCCGGCGCTCCATCACACGGTGCTGAGATCCAGGGCCGGCGCTCCGTCACATGGCATTAAGATCCAGGGCCGGCGCTCCGTCACACTGTGCTAAGATCCAGGGCCGGCGCTCCGTCACATGGCATTAAGATCCAGGGCCGGCGCTCCGTCACACGGTGCTAAGATCCAGGGCCGGCGCTCCGTCACATGGCATTCTCGTGGCTTTATGTGCAGAGTCATGGTGGACACTCAGTCTCACAATGCCCTCTCATTGCCTGGAACCCTGAAATCTGATTCTTCCTCATATCCTCCCTCTGTTCCTCAGAAATCTGATCCTCAACCCTCACTTGGCTCCATGCGGCTCCTCAGGGTCTGTTCCAGGCCTCGTGTACACATGTGTGACCCCCTATTGGCCAGTGCGGGGCTCCATGCGCCCACATGTAGCAGGGCTGGAGACTGGCAGCGAGTTACTGGGATGTGATGCTCGTCCTGAGGAAGTCCGTAGGATCCGTATCAGGTTGTTGGAATCAGTGAATAGACTCGGGCCCCGGCGACGCTCAGGATCACTGCAGGATGGAGACACGTAGCGTTCCTCTCCGGGTACGAGATGACAGCTGGAGACGCTAATTACTGCAGTAAGCGCGGATCATTCCGTTCGGAGCTGAGTGGTCTCTCATCTTGTAATTAGCAATAAGCCGGCGCATTCCGCCTGTGTTTCGACGTTTCACCGCCGCGGCCGGGGAGACGATACAAGCCGGAATGGATGTTTATTCAGACGTGTTGTCACCCGGTGTCTGGCTGCCGCTGTTAATCATTTTGGAAAAAGCTTAGTCTCAGCAGAGAAACGCAAACGTGGGAGACGTGTAAAGAGCTCATATCGACAGCTGCCTCCAGGGTAGTAGCGCAGTACAAACATCACCTTTGGAGAAAAAACAATCAGTTCCGAAGCCCCCCTTATAATTTAATTACATCTGTGCCGGTCACTGCTGGGAGGAAAAAGCCAACAAGTCCAACACAACAAGGTGCACCAGCCATAACCTCAGAAACATACACAAACACTCAGAAAGGAGCATTAATACACATAAACCCCAACGTGAGCCGCTACCTGGTATTTACCACTAAATCTGCATTATGAGAGGCCCTTATGGTGTATTATCCCCCCCCCAAAAAAACAAGAGGAATCCAAGGCCTAATGGGACCTTAAATCTGACTAGTATAGATGCGGGGCAGGTTCCTTGTGTCTTGGTTGAAGACCACCACATCGTGACCTCAGCCCTATCAAACAACTGTGCTATGACCTGGAAGAAGGTCACAGACCCGAGGAACCAGACTCACTAATGGTGCAATGGACAAATTGGAGAACGTCAGCAGGAACATCCAGCTGAGCGCATTCCTGGAAATGCAGACTAAACTGTAATGCAGAAAGGGGGATATTAATGGCCTCGATTTGGCATCCGATGTTTCTTGATCTGGTGTCCATTTATGTAGGACCAAACCCATTTTACTCCCATGATCACACAAGAAATTGTCAAGATGACCTGGACATGTGTGTCCCGCTGGACACCAGACCTAGAATGCCAACATTCATAAACAGAGACTCTTGACTGACTAAAGGAGTGGCCCTTCCCAAACTTTACCGAAACACCATACCTTGCCCATGACCAAAGCCGACCCATAAATAAAGGCCACTGACACTTTCTTGCGGGTGAAATGGCTTTGGCCGCGGCTTTATTTAACATTTCATATTTTCCATAACATCAGTATCAAACAATTCCAAATACAAATAACCGTCAGCAGAGGCGAAACCCTGACCGGTCAAACCTGATCACAGAGTGTGACTTCCGGTGCACCGTCAGCCGAATCAGGAAGCCCCCTCTCCCCATTACTCTCATGAGATCCACCTTCCTCCAATTTTACGCTGGCCAGGATAACTTCCGCCATAAAGCTGTGACAATGTCTGCCAAGAAGAAAACACAGGGCGGGCAGGTGGGGCTGTTCACCGCTGGTATTCAATGTGGGAATGTTACCGCCCACCTCATGGCATAGATATAGAAAACCAACAACAATGTATCAATAATACAACTTTAAACCAATCCCTGCCATAGCTCCCCACCCCTCCCCCCAAGCCCCGGTACAGGGCCCAGCATGTCAGTCATGGCCCGGCGTCTTCCTATATAGTACGACTGGGCGTCCGTTCCCTTTTTAATCATTGGCCGGAAGAGAAGGAAGTCAGAAGATCAGGACCAAAAGAGGTTATTCAAGCATCACTTACATTCCGGTGCGCTCTCGTTCCCTGCAATTTGGAGGAATCAAATTTCCCCACCCTGCGGTGATTTCAGCATTCAATGCAGGGTTCCCTGAGTGCAGGGAACGGACCCAAAAATCTGCCGATACATCGCCGAACGAGAGCCGAAAATCCACCGGAAAACACATCCAATACGATACGAAGTATTGGATCACTTGAACTGCTGGAAAAAGCTGGCAAGCCACCGAACGAGGTAAAAAAGAAAAAAAAAAAAGATTGAAATGTTGTTTGCAAAGAAACTACTGAACAAAAATGTCTGGAATTTACATATAAAATCCAATGAATGAGAATAAAAAGGGCTGTTACAGAAAAACAAGAAAACGATTTTATAAAATAAAAAAAAAAATGAAAAATCCTGAAAAATGCCTAAAAAAAAAAATCTATAAATCTTTTTGCTGCAGATTAAAATGATAAACGGTTTATTAGATATTGGATTAAAACGGGAATATTTTTAACATTGAAGCCTATGGGATTCGCCTGAATAAACCTGTCAAATGAAACCACCGAATGACAGGGCATTTCACTGACATTTCTCTGCTGTTCAATGTGAATAGATTAATCATTGCTTCTCTATGGGGATTTCACTGCCGCCGAACAGCACCGTATTTCACTGCCCCCAAACAGGCACCGTATTTCACTGCCGCCGAAAAACACCGTATTTCACTGCTGCCGAACAGGCACCGTATTTCACTGCCGCCGAACAGCACCGCATTTCACTGCCGCAGAACAGCACCATATTTCACTGCCGTCGAACAGGCACCGTATTTCACTGCCGCCGAACAGCACTGTATTTCACTGCCGCCAAACAGGCACCGTATTTCACTGCCGTCGAACAGCACCGTATTTCACTGCCGCCAAACAGGCACCGTATTTCACTGCCGCCGAACAGGCACCGTATTTCACTGCCGCCGAACAGGCACCGTATTTCACTGCCGAACAGGCACTGTATTTCAGTACTGCCGAACAGGCATCGTATTTCACTGCCGCCGAACAGGCACCGTATTTCACTGCCGTCGAACAGGCACCGTATTTCACTGCCGAACAGGCACTGTATTTCACTGCCACGGAACAGCACCGTATTTCACTGCCATCGAACATGTACCGTATTTCACTGCCGCCGAACAGCCCTGTATTTCACTGCCGTCGAACAGGCACCGTATTTCACTGCTGCCGAACAGGCCCCGTATTTCACTGGCAATTCACCAATATTTGTTGATCTCCCTGCTTTCTGAATAGCCGAATGGCCAAAAAATTTCACCGTACGGGGAAACTCACTGTTCGGTGCCTGTGGGGCTGCCGTACTATATGCTGCATGTTGTTTGGCATTGCTACATAGTTATTTTCTGGGTTAATCTGTATATTTGTGTTTTTAATATCTTGCATTTTATTACTTTGTATTTCTGTAACATTCAATGCTCCTGAATCCAGAACAAACTGAAAACCAGAGAAATCTCAATGTATTCGTCCTGGAAAACCAGGGAAATCTCAGTGTGTCCTTCCTGGAAAACTAGAGAGAAATCTCAATGTATCCTTCCTGGAAAACCAGAGAAATCTCAATGTATCCTTCCTGGTAAACCAATGAAATCTCAATGTATCCTTCCCGGGAAACCAGAGAAATCTCAATGTATCCTTCCTGGAAAACCAGAGAAATCTCAATGTATCCTTCCTGGAAAACCAATGAAATCTCAATGTATCCTTCCCGGGAAACCAGAGAAATCTCAATGTATCCTTCCTGGAAAACCAGAGAAATCTCAATGTATCCTTCCTGGAAAACCAGAGAGAAATCTCAATGTATCCTTCCTGGAAAACCAGAGAAATCTCAATGTATCCTTCTTGTAAAACCAGAGAAATTTCAATGTATCCTTCTGGAAAACCAGAGAAATCTCAATGTATCCTTCTTGAAACCAGAGAAATCTCAATGTGTCCTTCCTGGTAAACCAAAGAAATCTCAATGTGTCCTTCCTGGAAAACCAGAGAAATCTCAATGTGTCCTTCCTGGAAAACCAGAGAAATCTCAATGTGTCCTTCCTGGTAAACCAGAGAAATCTCAATGTATCCTTCCTGGAAAACCAGAGAAATCTCAATGTATCCTTCTTGGAAACCAGAGAAATCTCAATGTGTCCTTCCTGGTAAACCAAAGAAATCTCAATGTGTCCTTCCTGGAAAACCAGAGAAATCTCAATGTGTCCTTCCTGGAAAACCAGAGAAATCTCAATGTGTCCTTCCTGGTAAACAGAGAAATCTCAATGTATCCTTCCTGGAAAACCAGAGAAATCTCAATGTGTCTTTCCTGGAAAACCAGAGAAATCTCAATGTATCCTTCCTGGAAAAAAAGAGAAATCTCAATGTGTCTTTCCTGGAAAACCAAAGAAATATCAATGTATCCTTTCTGGAAAACCAAAGAAATCTCAATGTGTCCTTCCTGGTAAACCAGAGAAATCTCAATGTATCCTTCTTATAAAACCAGAGAAATCTCAATGTATCCTTCCTGGAAAACCAGAGAAATCTCAATGTATCCTTCTTGTAAAACCAGAGAAATTTCAATGTATCCTTCCTGGAAAACCAGAGAAATCTCAATGTATCCTTCTTGGAAACCAGAGAAATCTCAATGTGTCCTTCCTGGTAAACCAAAGAAATCTCAATGTGTCCTTCCTGGAAAACCAGAGAAATCTCAATGTGTCCTTCCTGGAAAACCAGAGAAATCTCAATGTGTCTTTCCTGGAAAACCAGAGAAATCTCAATGTATCCTTCCTGGAAAAAAAGAGAAATCTCAATGTATCCTTCCTGGAAAACCAGAGAAATCTCAATGTATCCTTCTTGTAAAACCAGAGAAATTTCAATGTATCCTTCCTGGAAAACCAGAGAAATCTCAATGTATCCTTCTTGGAAACCAGAGAAATCTCAATGTGTCCTTCCTGGTAAACCAAAGAAATCTCAATGTGTCCTTCCTGGAAAACCAGAGAAATCTCAATGTGTCCTTCCTGGAAAACCAGAGAAATCTCAATGTGTCCTTCCTGGTAAACCAGAGAAATCTCAATGTATCCTTCCTGGAAAACCAGAGAAATCTCAATGTGTCTTTCCTGGAAAACCAGAGAAATCTCAATGTATCCTTCCTGGAAAAAAAGAGAAATCTCAATGTATCCTTCCTGGAAAACAAGAGAAATCTCAATGTGTCTTTCCTGGAAAACCAAAGAAATATCAATGTATCCTTTCTGGAAAACCAAAGAAATCTCAATGTGTCCTTCCTGGTAAACCAGAGAAATCTCAATGTATCCTTCTTATAAAACCAGAGAAATCTCAATGTATCCTTCCTGGAAAACCAGAGAAATCTCAATGTATCCTTCCTGGAAAACCAAAGAATTCTCAATGTATCCGTCCTGGGAAAATCCTTTATAAATAAATAAATTTCGGGGCTGGTTCAGCTCTTTCTGAATAACCCTGCGCGTCTCCGTGCGGACTCACATGACGTACGAGACTTGGACACGTCTGATCAGCTCCTGGTTTAGGGACACTGGGATGAGGGTCAGATCTTTTCTTGTTCTGACATTTGGAGAATGGGAGCTTTGGCGGCTCCAGTGATCTCCGTCGTTGAACATTTTGGATTTAACCAGTTTCAGTGAAGATCCCATCAGAGATGAAGTCTTCCTATCAGGTTCCCATTCAATGCTGAGTCTTCATTGCATTAGATGAGTCAGAGGAGATTATCGAAAATCAAAGGGTCAACGGAAACTCAATGGAAAACAGCAGTAACGCAGAGGAAACCACAATCTGCTCAGCCGAGCAGCTCCTGACCAGATCCACTCACCTGCCCAAGGCTTTTGTTGTGTAGTATTGGGTAATCCGGGACATCAGAGGAGAAATGGGATGAGTCCACTCCTGAGAAGCAGAGATGCCCTCGGTTTAGGCATTGGAACCTTCTTAGTCCAGCAGTTCTCATGCTGTGTATTCAGTGGTGTATTTAGGTTTTGTGCTGCCCTAGGCTTGACTAAACTCGTGCACCCCCTAATTTAAATTTGAGGCACCCCTTCCTGTCAAGGGCACACCTCTTCCTGGTTAATCCCCACCCTTCCTCTTTAAGCTCCACCTTTTCCTCTTAGAGCTCCGCCTTTTCCTCTCTTTATATTAAAAGTGGATACCAAGTGCCTACTTGTATATTTTGTATACCATTTCAAATGTACCTATTGCGATAAAGAAAATTATGAAATGTTTAAATTCAAGCATTTTTACAAAGAACAGCCACGCATGTCAAGTATACTGGATCACAGCCGCTCTAATTGGTTGAACAATAAAATCCACAGAAACATGCACCACATATGAGTGTATCACAGAGCTGCACAGCAATAAAACCTACAGAAATGGGCACTGTGTATGAGCATATCACAGAACTGCACAGCAATAAAACCCACAGAAATGTGCAGTGTGTATGAGCATATCACAGAACTGCACAGCAATAAAACTCCCAGCAATGTGCAGTGTGTATGAGCGTATCCCAGAGCTACAGGGCAATAAAACTCCCAGCAATATGCAGTGTGTATCACAGAATCCACAGCAATAAAACTCCCAGCAATCCAATGTTTGGTGTGTGTCAGCGTATCAGAATCCACAGCAATAAAACTCCCAGCAATGCAATGTGCAGTGTGTATGAGTGTATCAGAATCCACAGCAATAAAACTCCCAGCAATGCAATGTGCAGTGTGTGTGTCAGCATATCAGAATCCACAGCAATAAAACTCTCAGCAATGCAATGTGCAGTGTGTATGAGTGTATCAGAATCCACAGCAATAAAACTCCCAGCAATGCAATGTGCAGTGTGTATGAGTGCATCAGAATCCACAGCAATAAAACTCCCAGCAAACCGAGTGAATATGAGCACACAGCAATTATTTATTCTATATTTACTGGCCTCCATCCGCAGTAGGGCTGTGTGCAGAGTCAGCAGGGACTGTGTACGGACTCAGCAGGAGGTCCCTCCAGGCCACGTTAGGATCGCAGCTGTGCCGGTGTGTGGAGCCATCTTGTCAGCAGTGGGGTGCCACTGCCAGAGGGTGCACCGTGGCTTTGATTCCCTTTCCGGTGGGTGTTCAGTCCAGAATAGAGTGAGAGTCCGTGGTAATGAAAGGGCGGTTAGCTGCGTGCGTGCGTGTCACGTGGTTCAGCCAGTCAGGTGGTACTGAAACTCAGTACCACCTGACTGCCCGGACCGCGTGACCTGCACACACGCAGCCTCACCAGGAGCCAGGCAGCTCAATGACAAATTTCTATCACTGCAGTGCTGGTTAAGGAAAGGTTCACTTTAAACAGCAGTAAGCAGACAGGGCTTCATATTCTGCTGATATCTTCTCTCTGCACACAAATCACATCCCCCTCCCCTCTCCTAGAGCTGCTGTGGGGCAGGGGAGGAGCTATGGAGGGAGGAGAGGGGGATTTTTATTCTATTCGATTTTATTCCGTATGCAGACGCCCTACTCCGCTGCTCGTTGTTTGAGAACACAGCTCAAAGCTGACACACAGTGACAGTGGCACCTCCTAGTACCCCCTAATCACACCCCAATAATCACTGGTACCTGGGGCGGCCCGCCCTCCGCCACTCTCCTAAGTACACCACTGCTCTGTGATATGCTCACACACAAGTTTGGCGAACTGCCAGCAAGTACGGTGCTGTTTGAAGGCATTGCAAATCCCCATAGAGAAGTAATGGTTAATCTATTCAGAGAACACCAAACAGCAGAGAAATGTCAGTGAAATGCCCTGATGTTCGGTGGTTTCAATTAGCAGGTTTATTCAGGCGAACCCCATAGGTTTCAATGTTAAAAATATTCCCGTTTTTATGCAATATCTAATAAACCATTTATTGTTTTAGGCTAGGGTCAGACGAAAGCATTTTTCCCCGCGAACGTGAAAAAGTGCGTCCGAACGCATTGACATATTTTTTCACGGAATGCGCAAAAACGGTCAGACGACGCGCATTTTGTACGGATCGTCAATAAAACTCGTTTGCGTCTGGACGTTATGTAGGCTGGACATTAGCAGCGTCTGACGTCTCCTAATCACGCACACACGCCGCTATGCCGCAGCTGCGCACTCAGTACGTCAGTACTAGCGGTTCAGCGTTCTCAGAAAAATGCGTTCAAATTCCACTTGCGGTGCACGGCCGGACGTTTGTGCGGCCGTACATCGTATATTGGCCGTCATTGCCCGTCATCTGCTGCTAGTGCGGCCGTAATTATGTGCGCCAGAACGCACGTTAAAAGTGCGCTGGTCTGACCCCAGCCTTAATCTGCAGTAAAAAGTCTTTATTTATTGATTTTTTTTTTTTAGTACCTTTTAGTCATTTTTCAGATTTTTTTTCGGAAAAATTTCCCCCTTTTTTTAATAGCGGTTTTTCTTTTTTCTGTAACAGAACTTTTTATTATCAATCATAGGATCTTATATGTAAATTCCAGACATTTTCGTTCAGTAGTTCTTTTGAAAACAGCAGGCCACGGATTTGCGGCCAAAATACACCACTGTGTGTATTGCTCTGTGAACATGTTCTGAAGACATCTTTGCACATCATCTAGTTCTATGGATGGATGGAAGTGGGACATGCAGTCAAGGAGTCAGAGAATCACCTGCCAGCCACCATTAGGGGGCTATAAGGGCCTGCTGGGCTTCTTTAGCCAATGATGTGTTCGTGGTGGACCTCTAGTGGAGGAATGTGGTCTGCACCTCCGTTGGGCACAAATCGTGTAACGCCCCCTCAAGCTAGCTGGTGATTAGTGTGAGAGCTTGCGCAGAACTCCAATAGTTCGACAAAGTGTTATGTGGTCTGCGCCCAACAGAGGTGCATTGCTCCACCATAGGACAACCAGGGATATCTTATCTTACGACTGCCTGAAGGTGCTCAACACTTCCCTCTATTGGGTCCACTGGCTCTTCCTCTCATTTAGTGATAGGTCAATGTTCATCATAGAGGGAGTCTAGAAAAGAGAGTGGGTCAATACCCAGCCTGGACAGAGCCATCCAGTAAAGCATAGGTCAATGCCCAGCCTGGACAGAGCCATACAGTAAAACATAGGTCAATGCCCAGCTTGGACAGAGCCATACAGTGAAGCATAGGTCAATAACCCAGCCTGGACAGAGCCATACAGTAAAACATAGGTCAATGCCCTGCCTGGACAGAGCCATACAGTGAAACATAGGTCAATGCCCAGCCTGGACAGAGCCATACAGTAAAACATAGGTCAGTTACCAGAACAGATGCAGCCATACATCAGCAGGCTAGATCAATGCCCAGCCTAGATGGTGCTATACTAAAGCAAAGGTCAAATGCCAGCAGAGATGGAGCCATAGAGAGAGACTAGATCAATGTCCAGTCTATTTGAAGCCATAGAGCAATGTGTAGGTTGATTACCAGCCTAGATGGAACCAGAGAGAGAGGCTAGGTCAATGCCCAGCCCAGATGGTGCCATAGAATAAAGCATAGGTTGGTCACCAGTCAATATATAGCCATAGTGCAGACTAAAGGTTGATTAAAAGCCTAGGATTAGCCTTAGAGGCTAGAGCAATGCCTGCCTGGATGGGGCCATAGAGAGACTCCAGGTCAATACCCAACCTGGATGGAGCCATCCTAGAGAGAGGCCAGGTCAATGCCCAGCCTGGATGGAGACATAGAGAAAGGCCATGTCAATGCCCAGCCTGGATGGAGACATAGAGAAAGGCCATGTCAAAGCCCAGCCTGGATGGAGCGATAAAGAGATGCCAGGTCAATGCCTAGCCTGGCTGGAGCCATAGAGAGAGGTCAGGTCAATGCCAAGCTTGGATGGAGCCATAGAGAGAGGTATGGTCAATGCTCAGCCTGGATGGAGTCATAGAGAGAGGTCAGGTCAATGCCAAGCTTGGATGGAGCCATAGAGAGAGGTATGGTCAATGCTCAGCCTGCATGGAGTCATAGAATACCATTGAATACCAGTCTAGATGAAGCCATAGGAGCAGAGGTCAAGCCATATAAGGTAAGCATCAGCACACGTCATCTTGGAGCACAGGTGCGGACGCCTGCCCAGGTAAGGGATATGGCAGCAGGAAGGGCACACGGATAATTGAGACCAATGAAACACAAAAGAACCGGCCAAGGTGGAGCAACGGTTGAGTTAAGTATGAGACTGGCAAATCTTTAATAATGGGATGAAGGAACCAGTGACGCTCTGGATGGTGGGGGTTGAGTTTTCTAGATGTAAAGGGATAGTGGGAATGTCTGCTAAGACGTGAAATGAAGAATGGGTAAAGGTTTATCACCATCACTGGAATAGAAATGTTCTTTAGCTTAAGAATCCTTCGAGCCTCCAGATCCTCATGAAAAGGCGATAAAAACGTGACGTTACCCGCAGCGGCAAACTGATACAGACTGGTAATAAGATGAAATTGCTGTAAATTGCCCCATTCCACGGCGTCGGCCCATCAGATCGGGGGGGGGGGGTCTACGCGCAGAAAATGGATTTATTAATATTGTATAAAGTGGCAGATTGTTTTGTTAAACTGTGAATAAAATGTATCTATTAATCCACGCACTCAGAGAACATCAAATCACAGGACATTTATCTGGAGCAGACGAATCTGGACGTGTGGAGGCGTTACAGCGCCATCCTGTGGATACAAAGGGTAATCACAGGCTGTAACAGCGAGCTTCATGGAGAGCAGAGTAACAGCGAGCTTCATGGAGAGCAGAGTAACAACGAGCTTCATGGAGAGCAGAGTAACAACGAGCTTCATGGAGAGCAGAGTCACAGCGAGCTTCATGGAGAGCAGAGTCACAGCGAGCTTCATGGAGAGCAGAGTAACAACGCGCTTCATGGAGAGCAGAGTAACAGTGAGCTTCATGGAGAGCAGAGTAACAGCGAGCTTCATGGAGAGCAGAGTAACAACGCGCTTCATGGAGAGCAGAGTAACAACGAGCTTCATGGAGAGCAGAGTAACAGCGAGCTTCATGGAGAGCAGAGTAACAACGAGCTTCATGGAGAGCAGAGTAACAGCGAGCTTCATGGAGAGCAGAGTAACAGCGAGCTTCATGGAGAACAGAGTAACAGCGAGCTTCATGGAGAGCAGAGTAACAGCGAGCTTCATGGAGAGCAGAGTAACAGCGAGCTTCATGGAGAGCAGAGTAACAGCGAGCTTCATGGAGAGCAGAGTAACAACGAGCTTCATGGAGAGCAGAGTAACAACGAGCTTCATGGAGAGCAGAGTAACAGCGAGCTTTATGGAGAGCAGAGTAACAGCGAGCTTCATGGAGAGCAGAGTAACAGCGAGCTTCATGGAGAGCAGAGTAACAACGAGCTTCATGGAGAGCAGAGTAACAGCGAGCTTCATGGAGAGCAGAGTAACAGCGAGCTTCATGGAGAGCAGAGTAACAGCGAGCTTCATGGAGAGCAGAGTAACAGCGAGCTTCATGGAGAGCAGAGTAACAACGAGCTTCATGGAGAGCAGAGTAACAGCGAGCTTCATGGAGAGCAGAGTAACAGCGTGCTTCATGGAGAGCAGAGTAACAACGAGCTTCATGGAGAGCAGAGTAACAGTGAGCTTCATGGAGAGCAGAGTAACAGCGAGCTTCATGGAGAGCAGAGTAACAACGAGCTTCATGGAGAGCAGAGTAACAACGAGCTTCATGGAGAGCAGAGTAACAGTGAGCTTCATGGAGAGCAGAGTAACAACGAGCTTCATGGAGAGCAGAGTAACAACGAGCTTCATGGAGAGCAGAGTAACAGCGAGCTTCATGGAGAGCAGAGTAACAGTGAGCTTCATGGACAGAGGCAGAGTAACAGCGAGCTTCATGGAGAGCAAGAGTCACAGCGAGCTTCATGGAGAGCAGAGTAACAACGAGCTTCATGGAGAGCAGAGTAACAGTGAGCTTCATGGAGAGCAGAGTAGTAACAGTGAGCTTCATGGAGGAGGAGTAACAGTAGCTTCATGGAGAGCAGAGTAACAGCGAGCTTCATGGAGAGCAGAGTAACACGAGCTTCATGGAGAGCAGAGTAACAGGCGAGCTTCATGGAGAGCAGAGTAACAGCGAGCTTCATGGAGAGCAGAGTAACAGCGAGCTTCATGGAGAGCAGAGTAACAACGAGCTTCATGGAAGCAGAGTAACAGGAGCTTCATGGAGAGCAGAGTAACAGCGAGCTTCATGGAGAGCAGAGTAACAGCGAGCTTCATGGAGAGCAGAGTAACAGCGAGCTTCATGGAGAGCAGAGTAACAGTGAGCTTCATGGAGAGCAGAGTAACAGTGAGCTTCATGGAGAGCAGAGTAACAGCGAGCTTCATGGAGAGAGAAAAGTAACAGCGAGCTTCATGGAGAGCAGAGTAACAGCGAGCTTCATGGAGAGCAGAGTAACAGCGAGCTTCATGGAGAGCAGAGTAACAGCGAGCTTCATGGAGAGCAGAAGTAACAACGAGCTTCATGGAGAGCAGAGTAACAACGAGCTTCATGGAGAGCAGTAGTAACAGTGAGCTTCATGGAGAGCAGAGTAACATGAGCTCATGGAGAGCAGAGTAACAGCGCGCTTCATGGAGAGCACGAGTAACAACGAGCTTCATGGAGGAGAGAGTAACAACGAGCTTCCGGAGGGAAGCAGAGTAACAGTGAGCTTCATGGAGAGCAGAGTAACAGCGAGCTTCATGGAGAGCAGAGTACAGCAGGAGCTTCATGGAGAGCAGAGTAACAGCGAGCTTCATGGAGAGCAGAGTAACAACGAGCTTCATGGAGGAAGCAGAGTAACGTGAGCTTCATGGAGAGCAGAGTAACAGTGAGCTTCATGAGGAGCAGAGTAACAGCGAGCTTCATGGAGAGCAGAGTAACAGCGGAGCTTCATGGAGAGCAGAGTAAGAGTAACAACGAGCTTCATGGAGAGCAGAGTAACAGCGAGCTTCATGAGAGAGCAGAGTAACAGCGAGCTTCATGGAGAGCAGAGTAACAGCGAGCTTCATGGAGAGCAGAGTAACAACGAGCTTCATGGAGAGCAGAGTAACAACGAGCTTCATGGAGAGCAGAGTAACAGCGAGCTTCATGGAGAGCAGAGTAACAGCGAGCTTCATGGAGAGCAGAGTAACAGCGAGCTTCATGGAGAGCAGAGTAACAGCGAGCTTCATGGAGAGCAGAGTAACAGCGAGCTTCATGGAGAGCAGAGTAACAACGAGCTTCATGGAGAGCAGAGTAACAGCGAGCTTCATGGAGAGCAGAGTAACAGCGAGCTTCATGGAGAGCAGAGTAACAACGAGCTTCATGGAGAGCAGAGTAACAACGAGCTTCATGGAGAGCAGAGTAACAGCGAGCTTCATGGAGAGCAGAGTAACAACGAGCTTCATGGAGAGCAGAGTAACAACGAGCTTCATGGAGAGCAGAGTAACAACGAGCTTCATGGAGAGCAGAGTAACAGCGAGCTTCATGGAGAGCAGAGTAACAACGAGCTTCATGGAGAGCAGAGTAACAACGAGCTTCATGGAGAGCAGAGTAACAACGAGCTTCATGGAGAGCAGAGTAACAACGAGCTTCATGGAGAGCAGAGTAACAACGAGCTTCATGGAGAGCAGAGTAACAGCGAGCTTCATGGAGAGCAGAGTAACAACGAGCTTCATGGAGAGCAGAGTAACAGCGAGCAATTATAACATCAACTGGGGGTGACTGGTGTCCTCTCCAGCCGTAACGCAGGACGGGGACCTGACCTGACATGGTTGCAGAATGGTGTGAGCTTTAGCGCAGTGATAGACAAGATACAGACGTAAACAGAAAAAACAGGTTTATTTGTAACCCAAATAAACACAAATATAAAATACCAACCAGAAAAGAAAAAAAGAATAAATGCAAGAAACGAACACAACAAGAGAGGTCTAAACACTAGAGAAACACACAAATATCAGATATAGCAGAGAAAGAAATGAAATACAGATAAACACAATGATCAATATATTCAGAAAACAAAATCACAATGAACCGGCAGAGGAATAGAACAGAACTAGCGGAGGAGTAAACACCAAGACAAAACCTGAGAGTAAAGTCCTAAAGGGTAACTAGAAAACATACAGGAGAACCGGAGCCACAGATCCCGACCAGAACCGCAAGGTAAGTAATGAGGATCTAGGTGAACAAGAGGCTTGGAACAAAGCAGACTGAGGCTCCTAGGGCGATGCCTGCCTTTATACAAAGTTCAATTCAGAACAATTGAGTCCAGGTAAGTGTCCAGGCTTGGAATCCAAAAAAATGAACGAAATGTAAAGTCCAAAGCAGCAATGTCCACTACTGCCAGAGGGGGCGCCAGAGATCCAGGACGTCACACCGGCTTGTGGACCAGACCCAATCCTCTTACAGCGTCCGTTCCTTCTCTTCACCCAAGCAGATCCGCAGCAGCTTTCCTTTTCACAACCCTCAGCCTGAACTTGAGGGAGCGCTGTATATTTCTATGTATCTCTCCCCAAACACCAGACACAGCCTAATGCAGGGGAATGAATATACTTTAATGGGGAACAGAAGGGGGTGGGGGGGGGGTAACATGACACAATCAACTGAATACATTGTCTACATGAGGGGGAGTTGAATTCCATCAGGAGATGCAGAAACCCAATTAGTTACACTAGACGGGATTAACAAACACAGAGCATCAGATCAATCTATCGACAAACAGATAGAGATACAATGTAGACATATTGTTCTTGCTAACACAAACTAACTCCTAAAATACAAACAGTTTCAAGATAGAAATACATTTAACTCATTAACCCTTAGGTTCTCACGTACGCCCATTGTCTTTGATAACTGGCTTTGCCATATTAGTCCACGATCTCTTGGCAGGAGGCCAGCATCCACGCCACTCCATCAGGCCCCGAGGCCAAATAAAGTGTGGTCAAGAGTGCCAAGGAGGGTGTGGGCACAAAGGTAACGGGAGCGTCGGTTACATTTCTTCCCCCTTAGGCTGGGGTCAGACGAGCGTAGTGTTCACATCCGTGATTGCGCCTAAAAGTACGTCCGTGATAGCATGACAGAAAGGCCATCGGAGCCCGTTACACGAAGTACGTCCGCACTGAACTGCGGACGCACAACGGCCGCGGCCCACGGACGCAAGGCAGGCAAGAACGTACATCCCCTAGAACGGCCGCACAAAGTGCGCTGCGTCCGCAACGTCCGCATAGCTTTGTGTGTGAGTGATGGAACGTGGTCAGACGGACGGCATTTATACCTCCAGCATTTTTCACGCACACAATGGTTTTGCATTTTAATTTATTTTCCCTCCTACATCCGTCAAAATATACATCACTGAATAAATGGACTGTGTGGCCACTACTGTGTCTTCCGTACTGACTTACGTCCATGTGCAAGGACGTACAGTCTGTAGAAATCACGCTCGTCTGACCCTAGCCCTACAGGTTGACTATCCAGATACCACATCTAATCCAGGTCTGTATCGGAGTTGGTCACCTCACCAGTCTTACTAAGAGATTGGCTGTCCATGATCCTGTATGATCCACCATACACACAGTTCTGTCCACCAAAATCTCCATGTCCCTCTGTGGTGATAAAGTCGCATCCTTTCCTGAAACAGCCCACTGAAAAGATGCAAAGGCTGCATGAGGCCCCAAAGGCAGAATGGGATCCGTGGTGACGGAATCTCCCTTTCCAGCCAAGACTGCTCTCTGCTGGGACAGCGATCCTCTGCTGGGCCGTTCCACCGACAGAAACATCTCCATGGACCTCCATCCGATGCCATAGAGACCTGCACCTTACACCCACATCCCAGTCTGGGATTGGAGAAGATAGGACAACCCACAGTCTCCTGGCACATTACAGTTTGGGGTGTTTGTGATACCCTGTGCACGGTGGGATCAGGGGTAAGTTTGGGGTGTTTTGTGATGCCCTGTGCATGGTGGGATCAGGGGTAAGTTTGGGGTGTTTTGTGATGCCCTGTGCATGGTGGGATCAGGGGTAAGTTTGGGGTGTTTGTGATGCCCTGTGCATGGTGGGATCAGCGGTAAGTTTGGGGTGTTTTGTGATGCCCTGTGCATGTGGTGGAATCAGGGGTAAGTTTGGGGTGTTTGTGATGCCCTGTTGCATGGTGGGATCAGGGGTAAGTTTGGGGTGTTTGTGATGCTCTGTGCATGGTGGGATCAGGGGTAAGTTTGGGGTGTTTGTTGATGCCCTGTGCATGGTGGGATCAGGGGTAAGTTTGGGGTGTTGTTGATACCCTATGCATGGTGGGATCAGGGGTAAGTTTGGGGTGTTTGTGATGCTCTGTGCATGGCGGGATCAGGGGTAAGTTTGGGGTGTTTTGGTGATGCTCTGTGCATGGCGGGATCAGGGGTAAGTTTGGTGTTTTTGTGATGCCCTATGCATGGTGGGATCAGGGGTAAGTTTGGGGTGTTTGTGATACCCTGTGCATGGTGGGATCAGGGGTAAGTTTGGGGGTTTGTGATGCTCTGTGCATGGTGGGATCAGGGGTAAGTTGGGGGGTGTTTGTGATACCCTGTGCATGGTGGGATCAGGGGTAAGTTTGTGTTTGTGATACCTATGCATGGTGATCAGGGGTAAGTTTGGTTTGTATGCTCTGTGCATTGATCATAATTGGGTGTTTTATGCCCTGGCATGTGGGATCAGTAAGTTGGTGTTTGTTGATTACCCTATGCATAAACATGGTGGGTGACGGAACGGGGGTCACCGTCCGCCTGCGGGTGTGCTCCAATCTGCGTAACCCCTTTTTATGCTGCCGCCCGACTACCGAGTTGCGACACTCGGCGTCTCGAGCGGCCGTATGGGACCTTGTGATGGTGTGAAGGTAACCCCCGTGTGAGCCCAGCCCGACCACCGAGTGACGGCACTCAGCGTCCCGAGCAGCTGGTCACTGACCTGGTTTGGAGGGTTTATTCCGTTTATAGATCGGTTCGGATCTTCCGGCGGTAGACGGGTGAATATTCGACCAGCCAGGAATATTCGGATCGTCCGGCGGCTGGTGCGGGCACACACTTCGCGGCACGGATTATTCGGATCTTCCGGCAATAGTACAGGGACGGGCAGTCAACTGATCCGGATCGCGAAGCGGTCGATGCGCTCACTTACTGAACCGACTCCTCAGCAGCTGGATGAGGGGTTGTGTAGCCGATCAGAATTCAACCGCGCGGCGGTCGATGCGCCCGCGCCGAGCAGAGCCTCGAACCTCACCGCGGCTCAGTAGTAAGAACTGTACAGGCGGCCAAGAATATTCATTCGCGCGGCGGGCGTTGCACTCACTCTGCACCCCGACTTGAACCAGCTCTGCGCCCCGAATATCGCGCGGGATCTCGGATGCGTGAGAAATGAGTAGGAAATCAGAGACATGAGGCGCTGCTGCATGAACTCAGGAACAACAACACTTTATTAACACAGACACATGCCTTTGTAACCTCTACCATGAGCTCCACATCTGGGAACCACCCCTGCCCGCCCCCACAGGCCTCATTGGCCACAACACTTGGGGGAGTTGCCGATGTGGGACAGGAAGAACTGAATCGGCCATTTTACCTTCCTGATTCACCCGATCAGCCACGAGGCGATGGGAAATGGCGGCAACACAACAGACAGATACGTTTCACACATGAACACTGTGTTTATAAAAACTGCTGGTATTTTGACTGTTCTTAAGGTGATAATCGTCTGTGCAAACAGTCTCTGGCTGAGGGTGATAAGCCATTCCCTCACATTCCTCCCCCTCCCCAAAGTCCGACGCACCCGGTGGGACTCGCACGGGTCGTACCGGGGTAGTCGGTGTTACACTCTCCACCGGATCCAGAGCTGATTGTCGTGACAGTCCGTCGGCATTACCGTTTTGTGCTCCTGGACGGTACTGAATCGTGAAGTTGAAAGGCTGGAGGGCTAGGCTCCACCGCAACAGCCGGCCATTCTCCCCCGCCACCCTGTTGAGCCACACCAGAGGATTGTGATCAGTCAATACAGTAAACGACCGCCCATAAACGTAGGGCTGAAACTTTCTGAGGGCCCAGACCAGAGCCAGACACTCCTTCTCCACCGCAGCATATCCCACTTCCCGGGGTAGCAGTTTCCTGCTAATGAAGGCCACTGGATGATCTCCCCCGTCGTCCCCCACTTGGCTCAGGACAGCTCCCAGTCCAAACATGGAGGCGTCTGTATGAATGATAAAACGACGGTTATAATCGGGAGCTGCCAGTAAGGGTGCTTGAGTCAGGGCGGCCTTTAATTGCTGAAAGGCCTGCTCGCACTCCGGGGACCACAGGATCTGTCGGGGTAGGGACTTTTTCGTCAGGTCTGTCAGAGGTTTGGCTAGATCACTATATCGGGGTACGAATTTTCTGTAGTAACCTGCTGTACCTAGAAAGGCGAGGACTTGAGTTTTTGTCACGGGGGTGGGCCAGTTTAAGATGGCTTCTATTTTAGCGGGCTCCGGTCGCTGCACCCGCACCCTACCCGGTGGCCCAGATACTGAACCTCCGCCATCCCCACCTTACATTTTTCGGGCTTAAGTGTTAAATTGGCGTCCCTAATACGCCCCAGGACCGCCCCCACGTGAACCAAGTGCTCCTCCCAGGTCTGACTGTAAATGGCGATGTCGTCCAGGTACGCACACGCGAATCCCTGGAGGCCATCGAGGAGGCGGTCGATCAACCGCTGGAATGTAGCGGGGGCGTTCTTCATCCCGAACGGCATGACTCTAAACTGGTACAGCCGAACGGGGTGATGAAGGCCGACTTCGGAATCGCCTCCTCAACAAGGGGAATCTGCCAGTATCCCCTGCACAGATCCACCGTGGTCAAAAAATGACCCCTGGCGATCTGATCCAGCAACTCGTCTACCCGGGGCATGGGGTAGGCGTCCGACGTGGTGCAATCGTTCACCCGACGGTAGTCCACACAAAACCGTGTGGTCCCATCCTTTTTAGGTACTAGGACCACGGGTGATGCCCATGGGCTGGCAGACGGCTCAATGACCCCCAGCTCTAACATTTCCCGGATCTCGGCCTGCATGGTCTCACGGACCGCCTCCGGAAGACGGTACGCCGGCTGCCGAAGGGGTCGCTGACCGGGAGTATCCACAGAATGCGCGGCCTGATCGGTGTAACCCGGGAGGGCCGAAAAGACTTCGGAGTAATCCTGAAGCAGCTGCCGTACCTGTGTCTGCTTCTCAGTCCCTAACTCCTCCCCCAATTCTACCTGATCTACACCGGAGGGTTGTTTGGCCACCCCCGGTAACTCTACCAGGGGGAAGGGCTCCGTGTCTTCGACAGCCGGCGCGCATATGGCATCGACTGTCTCGGGGCGCTCGTGGAAGGCTTTCAACATATTGACGTGGAACGTCCGTTGGATTCTGGTGTCCGCGCAACTCGCAACCACATAGGTGGTATCCCCCAGTCGGGTTACCACCTTGTAGGGACCTTGCCAGGCCGCCTGCAGCTTGTTCTGCCGCTGTGGTTTCAACACCAGCACCTTCTGTCCCACCAGAAACGAGCGGCTGCAAGCAGCCCGGTCGTACCACGCCTTCTGTTGAGCCTGAGCTGTTTCCACGTTACCCCGGACCAACCCTGTGAGTTCTGCCAAGCGCTCCCGGAGCTTCAAGACATAATCCAAGACGGGAACCCCATCTTCTTCCTTCTCCCCCTCCCACTGAGCCCTAACCAGATCCAGAGGCCCCCTCACCTGACGCCCATATAACAGTTCAAACGGGGAGTAGCCAGTAGATTCTTGCGGGACCTCCCGGTAGGCGAACAGCAGGTGGGGTAAATATTGCTCCCAATCTTTTCGCTCGTGAGCAAAGGCCCGAATGAGCTGCTTCAAGGTCCCATTGAACCTCTCACACAGCCCATTTGTCTGAGGGTGATACGGGGCGCTGTGTAGCGCCCGAACCCCACACAGACGCCAGAGCTGCTGGGTGAGCTCAGCGGTAAATTGAGTACCTTGATCCGATAGGATTTCCCGGGGAAACCCCACCCTGGTAAACACCCGCAGCAGCGCATCTGCTACGGTGTCCGCTCTAATGTTGGCTAAGGCCACAGCCTCAGGGTACCGGGTGGCATAATCCACGATGGTGAGTATATACCTCTTCCCGGTAGCACTGGGCCGAGGCAACGGCCCAATAAGGTCGACCGCCACCCGGCTAAACGGCTCTTGGATAATGGGCATGGGGTGTAGAGGGGCTCTCGGGTGGTCCCCGGCCTTCCCAGCCTTCTGACAGACGGGGCAGGTGCGACAAAACTCGCGGGTGTCCTCACTAAGGCGTGGCCAAAAGAATGCGCGCGCTAGGCGGTGGCGGGTTTTCTTCTGCCCTAAATGACCGGCCAACGGAATGTCGTGAGCTAAGCGCAAGAGTTCTTGTCTAGGGCCCTGGGGTACCACCATCTGCTTCTGCGGGACCTGTTTCTTCTTGGATCCCTCCCTCTCGGTGTATCGGTATAGCAGCCCATCCTCCCACTCTATCCGGTCAGTCCGGTTCTCATCTAGTCCCTGGCCAGCCCGGTCACGATAACCCTGCAACGTGGGGTCTGTCTGTGTCTGATGGCGAAGCGTCTCCGGGGAGCTCCAGGGACAGGGGTTGTCAGGAAGCGGGGGAAACGTCGGAAACTGTCGGGGCGTAGGGATCGGGCGGGGTGTCGGGGAAGGTCTCACCTGGGTCCCTCTCGGAGTGCTCATGCTGTGTTGTTGGCTCTGCAGTCTAGTGGTGACCGGCGTGGCTGCATCGGAGGAATAGGCAGAGACCAGACGTCCCAGATCATTACCGAGGAGAACCTCGGCCGGCAACTGGTTCAGCAACCCCACTCTCACCATTTTCTCTCCGGATCCCCAGTCCAGATGAACCCGGGCCGTCTCCAGCCGGAGGACCTTACCGCCAGCCACTCGTACTGCAACGGTATTGCGCAAACGGTCATTCTGCTGGACTAAGTATGGCCGAACTAAGGTAATCGTAGCCCCAGAGTCTCGAAGTCCCTCCGCAGCTCTCCCGTTTACCCACACCGCCTGACGGTGGTGATGTCGATTATCGGCAGCGGCAGCTTGTACTGGGTCCGCCTCATGGAGTCGCTCCCATTCCTCCGGAGCTTCAGGCCACGGAAGATCGACGTCATAACAATGTGTAGACTGTGATGGTCGCGTCGAGGGTCGTGCCATATCCGGTCGGTTGGGGCAGTTCTGCCTATAATGCCCCTCCTTGTTGCAACCATAGCACCGTATGTTGGCCAGGTTGTTAGGTCGGCTGGGGGTCGGGTAACCGGTGGGCGGGTTGCCGGTCCTGGGGTTGGCAAGGCAGGTAACACCGGACGAAGGGGTAACGGTCGCTCCCCTTCCGTGACTTTCCGCGTATCCGTATATTCGTCAGCCCACCTGGCTGCTTGTTGAACGGTCTGGGGCTTCTTGTCCCGTACCCACTCCCGGATGGCGGCGGGAGTGTGTTCGAAAAACTGTTCCAGTAGTAACAGTTGGGTAATCTCAGGTACTGTCTCCGCCTTGCTCCCCATGAACCACGTGCGTAAGTCCCGCTGTAACCGGTGAGCCCACTCCACATGAGTAGCGCCGACGGGCCGGCGAGAATTCCGAAACTTAGCCCGGCTGGCTTCCGGGGTCACGGCAAACCGACTCAGCAGCGCCTGCTTCACCTGCCCGTAGTTGGTGGCTTCCTCGTCAGGTACTGTACGATAAGCCTCTGCGGCCCGCCCGGTCAGCTTACATGCCAGGATTCTTACCCAATCGGTGGGTGTACCTCATGTACCTGACACAGTCTCTCAAAATCCTGCAAATAACTTTCGATTTCCTCGTCCGCTTCGCGAAAGTCCTTGAACGCCTGGAATGGCACCTTTCCCCCCGGGATTGCTCCACCCGAGGGTTGCGGTCTCGCTGGCTCCGCACCTCCGCCAACCGGAGCTCGTGCTCGCGTTCTTTCCTCCGCTCTTCTTCCTGACAGATCTCTCGAACCAGGTGCCGCATCTCTGCCTCCGTCGGGGCTGCTCCGTACATGGCAGCCCGTTCTCGTACCTTTCGCTGCAAGTCACTCTCATCAGCTTCCGCGGAAATGGTCACAGTTGGGGTGTCGGCGGGTAGCGCGGTAACCGCTGCATTTTGATCCAATTTCTTCAGCTCCTCTATCATCGTGTCCCGACTCTTCGAGCCGGGGTACCTCCCCGGTTCTCTAGCATACTCCGCAAAGTGTCCCTTTTATAGTCCGCATATACGGTCATGATGACTGCTTCGGGGTGATGGTATGAGTTGCAGAGAGCAATCCCACCGCTGCCACCAGTGTGACGGAACGGGGTGTCACCGTCCGCCTGCGGGTGTGCTCCAATCTGCGTAACCCCCTTTTTATGCTGCCGGCCCGACTACCGAGTTGCGACACTCGGCGTCTCGAGCGGCCGTATGGGACCTTGTGATGGTGTGAAGGTAACCCCCGTGTGAGCCCAGCCCGACCACCGAGTGACGGCACTCAGCGTCCCGAGCAGCTGGTCACTGACCTGGTTTGGAGGGTTTATTCCGTTTATAGATCGGTTCGGATCTTCCGGCGGTAGACGGGTGAATATTCGACCAGCCAGGAATATTCGGATCGTCCGGCGGTTGGTGCGGGCACACCCTTCGCGGCACGGATTATTCGGATCTTCCGGCAATAGTACAGGGACGGGCAGTCAACTGATCCGGATCGCGAAGCGGTCGATGCGCTCACTTACTGAACCGACTCCTCAGCAGCTGGATGAGGGGTTGTGTAGCCGATCAGAATTCAACCGCGCGGCGGTCGATGCGCCCGCGCCGAGCAGAGCCCTCGAACCTCACCGCGGCTCAGTAGTAAGAACTGTACAGGCGGCCAAGAATATTCATTCGCGCGGCGGGCGTTGCACTCACTCTGCACCCCGACTTGAACCAGCTCTGCGCCCCGAATATCGCGCGGGATCTCGGATGCGTGAGAAATGAGTAGGAAATCAGAGACATGAGGCGCTGCTGCATGAACTCAGGAACAACCACACTTTATTAACACAGACACATGCCTTTGTAACCTCTACCATGAGCTCCACATCTGGGAACCACCCCTGCCCGCCCCCACAGGCCTCATTGGCCACAACACTTGGGGGAGTTGCCGATGTGGGACAGGAAGAACTGAATCGGCCATTTTACCTTCCTGATTCACCCGATCAGCCACGAGGCGATGGGAAATGGCGGCAACACAACAGACAGATACGTTTCACACATGAACACTGTGTTTATAAAAACTGCTGGTATTTTGACTGTTCTTAAGGTGATAATCGTCTGTGCAAACAGTCTCTGGCTGAGGGTGATTAGCCATTCCCTCACAGTGGGATCAGGGGTAAGTTTGGGGTGTTTTGTGATGCTCGGTGCATGGTGGGATCAGGGGTAAGTTTGGGGTGTTTGTGATATCCTGTGCATGGTGGGATCAGGGGTAAGTTTGGGGTGTTTTGTGATGCTCTGTGCACGGTGGGATCAGGGGTAAGTTTGGGGTGTTTTGTGATGCTCTGTGCATGGTGGGATCAGGGGTAAGTTTGGGGTGTTTGTGATATCCTGTGCATGGTGGGATCAGGGGTAAGTTTGGGGTGTTTGTGATGTCCTGTGCATGGTGGGATCAGGGGTAAGTTTGGGGTGTTTGTGATATCCTCTGCATGGTGGGATCAGGGTTAAGTTTGGGGTGTTTGTGATGTCCTGTGCATGGTGGGATCAGGGGTAAGTTTGGGGTGTTTTTAGACGTCCTCTGCATGGTGGGATCAGGGTTAAGTTTGGGGTGTTTTGTGATGCTCTGTGCACGGTGGGATCAGGGGTAAGTTTGGGGTGTTTTGTGATGCTCTGTGCATGGTGGGATCAGGGTTAAGTTTGGGGTGTTTTGTGATGCTCTGTGCACGGTGGGATCAGGGGTAAGTTTGGGGTGTTTTGTGATGCTCTGTGCATGGCGGGATCAGG
Source organism: Leptobrachium leishanense (assembly GCA_009667805.1). Taxonomy (NCBI): domain Eukaryota; kingdom Metazoa; phylum Chordata; class Amphibia; order Anura; family Megophryidae; genus Leptobrachium; species Leptobrachium leishanense. Next base: position 462,370,881 of record CM019064.1, on the reverse strand, counting down.
GGTAAGTTTGGGGTGTTTGTGATGTGCTCTGCACGGTGGGATCAGGGGTAAGTTTGGGGTGTTTTGTGATGCCCTGTGCATGGTGGGATCAGGGGTAAGTTTGGGGTGTTTTGTGATGCCCTGTGCATGGTGGGATCAGGGGTAAGTTTGGGGTGTTTGTGATGCCCTGTGCATGGTGGGATCAGGGGTAAGTTTGGGGTGTTTTGTGATGCCCTGTGCATGGTGGGATCAGGGGTAAGTTTGGGGTGTTTGTGATACCCTATGCATGGTGGGATCAGGGGTAAGTTTGGGGTGTTTGTGATGCTCTGTGCATGGCGGGATCAGGGGTAAGTTTGGGGTGTTTTGTGATGCTCTGTGCATGGCGGGATCAGGGGTAAGTTTGGGGTGTTTGTGATGCCCTATGCATGGTGGGATCAGGGGTAAGTTTGGGGTGTTTGTGATACCCTGTGCATGGTGGGATCAGGGGTAAGTTTGGGGTGTTTGTGATGCTCTGTGCATGGTGGGATCAGGGGTAAGTTTGGGGTGTTTGTGATACCCTGTGCATGGTGGGATCAGGGGTAAGTTTGGGGTGTTTGTGATACCCTATGCATGGTGGGATCAGGGGTAAGTTTGGGGGTGTTTGTGATGCTCTGTGCATGGTGGGATCAGGGGTAAGTTTGGGGTGTTTGTGATGCCCTGTGCATGGTGGGATCAGGGGTAAGTTTGGGGTGTTTTGTGATACCCTATGCATGGTGGGATCAGGGGTAAGTTTGGGGTGTTTTGTGATGCTCGGTGCATGGTGGGATCAGGGGTAAGTTTGGGGTGTTTGTGATATCCTGTGCATGGTGGGATCAGGGGTAAGTTTGGGGTGTTTTGTGATGCTCTGTGCACGGTGGGATCAGGGGTAAGTTTGGGGTGTTTTGTGATGCTCTGTGCATGGTGGGATCAGGGGTAAGTTTGGGGTGTTTTGTGATATCCTGTGCATGGTGGGATCAGGGGTAAGTTTGGGGGTGTTGTGATGTCCTGTGCATGGTGGGATCAGGGGTAAGTTTGGGGTGTTTGTGATATCCTCTGCATGGTGGGATCAGGGTTAAGTTTGGGTGTTTGTGATGTCCTGTGCATGGTGGGATCAGGGGTAAGTTTGGGGTGTTTTTAGACGTCCTCTGCATGGTGGGATCAGGGTTAAGTTTGGGGTGTTTTGTGATGCTCTGTGCACGGTGGGATCAGGGGTAAGTTTGGGGTGTTTTGTGATGCTCTGTGCATGGTGGGATCAGGGTTAAGTTGGGGTGTTTTGTGATGCTCTGTGCACGGTGGGATCAGGGGTAAGTTTGGGGTGTTTTGTGATGCTCTGTGCATGGCGGGATCAGGGGTAAGTTTGGGGTGTTTGTGATGCCCTATGCATGGTGGGATCAGGGGTAAGTTTGGGGTGTTTGTGATACCCTGTGCATGGTGGGATCAGGGGTAAGTTTGGGGTGTTTGTGATGCTCTGTGCATGGTGGGATCAGGGGTAAGTTTGGGGTGTTTGTGATGCCCTGTGCATGGTGGGATCAGGGGTAAGTTTGGGGTGTTTGTGATACCCTATGCATGGTGGGATCAGGGGTAAGTTTGGGGGTGTTTGTGATGCTCTGTGCATGGTGGGATCAGGGGTAAGTTGGGGTGTTTGTGATGCCCTGTGCATGGTGGGATCAGGGGTAAGTTTGGGGTGTTTTGTGATACCCTATGCATGGTGGGATCAGGGTAAGTTTGGGTGTTTTTGTGATGCTCGGTGCATGGTGGGATCAGGGGTAAGTTTGGGGTGTTTGTGATATCCTGTGCATGGTGGGATCAGGGGTAAGTTTGGGGTGTTTTGTGATGCTCTGTGCACGGTGGGATCAGGGGTAAGTTTGGGGTGTTTTGTGATGCTCTGTGCATGGTGGGATCAGGGGTAAGTTTGGGTGTTTGTGATATCCTGTGCATGGTGGGATCAGGGGTAAGTTTGGGGTGTTTGTGATGTCCTGTGCATGGTGGGATCAGGGGTAAGTTTGGGGTGTTTGTGATATCCTCTGCATGGTGGGATCAGGGTTAAGTTTGGGGTGTTTTGTGATGCTCTGTGCATGGTGGGATCAGGGGTAAGTTTGGGGTGTTTTTAGACGTCCTCTGCATGGCGGGATCAGGGTTAAGTTTGGGGTGTTTTGTGATGCTCTGTGCATGGTGGGATCAGGGGTAAGTTTGGGGTGTTTTGTGATGCTCTGTGCACGGTGGGATCAGGGGTAAGTTTGGGGTGTTTTGTGATGTCCTCTGCATGGTGGGATCAGGGTTAAGTTTGGGGTGTTTTGTGATGCTCTGTGCACGGTGGGATCAGGGGTAAGTTTGGGGTGTTTTGTGATGCTCTGTGCACGGTGGGATCAGGGGTAAGTTTGGGGTGTTTTGTGATGTCCTCTGCATGGTGGGATCAGGGTTAAGTTTGGGTGTTTGCGGTCCTTTTGTAAACCCAGTAAACACCGGGGTCTGGGAGTCACTGCTAATTTCTGAATGGCGGCTCGAGCAGCGAATAAGGAGCTATCGTGATGGAGGCGGGGCCACAATAAGATTACTATTAAAAGAAATGGAATAACGAGTTTTATGTTAATGATTTATGCTTTCATTGTGTCGCTGCGCATAGTCGGGTTTTACAGGTTTTTAGTAGTGAAAAGGTTAATGTACAATACCTGACTACTAAAATCTGTTTTAGCTCACTGATGCTTTCTGTGTCACAGTGTGATGTCATAGCGATGCCATGTTCATATTGATGATGTTTGAGCTGGTGATGCTGTGTGCGGATTTATTCATTTTACTTTGTTGTTTATTGAATAAAAGGCTTTTTATTCCGGATTTCTGGATGATCGGAGCGTTTTAATGTTGTTTCGGCGCCATCGTGTGGAGATTTCTCGTCCTCCTCAATAAACCTGATCCCCAGGCTCTGATCAGTCATGTGATATCATCTCCTCACGTCACGAGTCCTTCACCTTAAAACTGAACTCCAGCCTGACTTCAGGGATTAAAACCAATAGCAATTCTCTCGTCTGACTCGGTAACGGACCAAAGCAGGCCAGAGAAGACCTTTCTCCTCCATCATGTACCAGACCCACTGCTTATCTCCTTCATGTACCAGACCCACTGATTATCTCCTCCACTGGGCTCCATCACCTTCTCCTCCATCAGGCTCATCTTCAGATTTTCAGGCAGAGGGAGCTCACAATCAGTTATCATCTTTCCTGGGCTACCGGCAGGAGAGAGCGGCTGCAAAACATAACCTCTGCCATAGTGTCTGCAGTTATATTAGCTCATAATGCCCCCCCCCCTTGGCACCTGAGGCAGCAGCCTGGTTGGACTAATGGATGCACTGGCCCTGCTTCCAATTTGACATCACCACCTTCTTTCAAATTTTTTGACCATCACCTCCTACTATGATCCCACCACCTTTTACCAATATGACTCCATCACCATCTTCTCAATATGACCCCAAACAACTGTGCTGTGACACCTGCTAAAACGTTACAGTGCTTTTTATAAAATCAAAGTATTTTTGGGAGGTGGGGATTTATTTGTATAGAATGTCTAGAACAGAAGCCCCACTTCAACAAAAAATTATGCAGATACCATGGTTACATTAGGGGATATTTTATGACTTGCCCTGAAGCAAGCACAAAGAGTACCATAAAGGGTGGTGGTACATCTGGATTGACTGATTGGGTTAGGTGGTAGAGCGTAGAGACACCATGTGCTAGGGGCAATCCTAAATTACAAAAGGTCTCAAAGGACGTAAGAGGTCTTCTCAAACTAGCCTTTCCTGAGATCCGGTGAAGATCATGTTGGATTTGAAAGTAGTTAAAATGATCTAAAAAAGTGGGAGATGTGTCACCGTCTGTGTCATTTAGGTTTGGGAAGGTACCTTTCCGAAGAATAGCATAGGCAGTTATTCTGGAACCCGAAGTAAAAGGCAATCTCAAAGTATCCTCCTTAGTACCTGGCATCATACAACCTTTTTTGCCTGGTCTGAGCAGCTTTGAGATTGCAGACAGTGTGATGATAGTCACTTTGGACTTGGGGAACATGGACCTAGAGACGCGTTTGGAAGGTGCTGGTCTGATGTTTTAAAATTGTTTCCCTGCTCTTTCCTTTGTTAAAGTCACCCTGTATCTACAGTTGTAGGTTTGGGGTGTTCGTGTTTTATGTGCCCTATTCCCTGATGTCTGTGTTAAATTACTATTCCCGTTACGTGTTTAGTGTAGAGTGTTGTGTGGGATATACTGCGCTGCTATACCGTTGTGTGGATATACTGCACTGCTATACCGTTGTGTGGGATACACTGCGCTGCTATACCGTTGTGTGGATATACTGCACTGCTATACCGTTGTGTGGGATACACTGCGCTGCTATACCGTTGTGTGGGATATACTGCGCTGCTATACCGTTGTGTGGATATACTGCGCTGCTATACCGTTGTGTGGGATACACTGCGCTGCTATACCGTTGTGTGGGATATACTGCGCTGCTATACAGTTGTGTGGATATACTGCGCTGCTATATCGTTGTGTGGGATATACTGCGCTGCTATACCGTTGTGTGGGATACACTGCGCTGCTATACCGTTGTGTGGGATATACTGCGCTGCTATACCGTTGTGTGGGAATACTGCGCTGCTATACCGTGTGTGATATACTGCACTGCTATACCGTTGTGTGGGATACACTGCGCTGCTATACCGTTGTGTGGGATATACTGCGCTGCTCACCGTTGTGTGATATACTGCGCTGCTATACCGTTGTTGTGGGATATACTGCGCTGCTACACCGTTGTGTGGATATAGCGCTGCTTATACCGTTGTGGGATATACTGCGCTGCTATTCGTTGTGTGGGATAGTCACGGTGGGTCAGGGGATGGGGCGCCTGGCAGCAGCTTCCTCGCTGCTCGCTGGCCAGGCGCCGAATGTAAACGCTTCCGGTGCGCTCACGTGGGACGCCGAGGGGCGGGGCCTGGCGTTATGACGCGGACCCACCGGGTTTAAAACCCAGTCTCACCATTACACGGTGCCCTGACGTGGTATTCACCTCCCGCAGAGCTCTTGTGATATTTGGCTATCTCCTGTGTATAACCCTTGGCATTGGCAAACGAACCCTCCTGTGTATGACCCTTGGCATTGGCAAACGAACCCTCCTGTGTATGACCCTTGGCATTGGCAAACGAACCCTCCTGTGTATGACCCTTGGCATTGGCAAACGAACCCTCCTGTGTATGACCCTTGGCATTGGCAAACGAACCCTCCTGTGTATGACCCTTGGCATTGGCAAACGAACCCTCCTGTGTATGACTCTTGGCATTGGCAAACGAACCCTCCTGTGTATGACCCTTGGCATTGGCAAACGAACCCTCCTGTGTATGACCCCTGGTATTGGCATTTACTCTGCTCTAGGTTCTGCCCTTAACGTTGGTACCGAGGTCAGTCTATGTGGCACCCTAAGCACGCATCAGATTACCTCTGCTATTACTAAAGTCCTAGGGAGGACTTGTGATCTGGTCTGTACCCCTGTCTGGTGTTCCCTTTCTTTATCTGTTACCTGCTTCATTGTCTATATAGCTTTGCCGACCATTCAAGGATCGGAAGAGTAGAAAGGGAGCTACATAAAGAGATCAATATCTTGGTAGTCAGAAGGATTCGTGACAATACTCTATTCCATACCTCTGTCTGGTGTTACCCCTTGTTTATATATTGTCTGGTTAATTGTCTTTCTAGTTTTGCCGACCATTCAAGGATCGGAAGGGTAGAGAGCGGTCTGCGTAAAGGGACCACACTTTTGGTAATCAGAGGGATCCGTGACATTACGTCAGGGCCAATGGATCCCGCAGACCTCTCTAACCAGCTGGCACGTATCGCAGCCAGACAAGAGGAACAGGACCATAGGATGGACCAGATTTCTCTCGCTCTGCAAACCCTGTTAAATCGGTCCAATACAGGTACCACAACCCTCCAGATCCAGTGTTACCTAGGGTCAGTCCCGTCCCCCCTGAAGGACATAGGCTTAGTATGAAGGCACCCCTACGCTATGATGGTACACCAAGCCTATGTCGGGGGTTTTTGACTCAACTCGAGATCTTGTTTGAGAACAATCCAGGTTCTTGTATGTCTGATAAAGCCAAAGTAGGATATCTGATTAATCATTTAACAGAAAAAGCTTTATTGTGGGCTACGCCGTTGTGGGAAAATAAGAAACCCATCATTTATGACTATGAGGGTTTTACCTCTGAGTTAAGACGTACCTTTGATCCTCTAGAAGGGCTACCAATGCGGGTAGGTCCTTGTTTCACATCAAACAAGGTAATAAGAGGGTCGCCGACTATGCCATAGAGTTTAAAACTTTGACTTCTGAGGTACTTTGGCCGAACGACGTTTTAACCTTAGCCTTTACCGAAGGCTTGAACGAGGCTTTTATGTTTGAGCTGGCTCCCTTAAAATTACCAGAAAATCTGGACCACCTGATAGATTTCTGTATACCCATGGACGATCAAATCAGGGAAAGGAGACACCCCAGAGATAGACCCAGAAGGGTCTTGCCTCCTTTACCCTCGTTACCCAGACACCCCAGTACATCAGGTGGTTCGGAGAATGTGAAAACAGATTTACCAGTCGTTGAACCCATGCAAATAGGGAAGACAGGTATTTCAGAAGCAGAAAGAGCGCACAGAAGAGAAAAGGGGCTCTGCTTCTATTGTGCAGGGGCAGATCACTTCCGCCTTCGATGTCCTCAGAGACCCAGGGTTAGCAGGGCTGAACATAGCAAAGTAGGATTCAGAACAGGAGACACCCAGGTTGTCGGTTCTTTATGTGCCTCCTTTGTGGATAATGAGAAACAAAAATCCAGGATTCTGTTACCGATCTCCCTAACCTGGGAGGGGGTTCACCTCAAGACTGAGGCATTCTTAGACTCTGGGGCCTCAGGCAATTTTATGGATAAGAATTTTGCTGCCAAAAACCTCTTACCTCTGGTTCTCAAGGAAAGACCTCTAATGGTGGAGGCCATAGATGGTAAACCCCTGTCATGTCCACATATCACTCACGACACAGTCGATGTATGTATGAAAACAGGAGTTTTGCACCAGGAAACAATAAGATTTCAAATTATTGAATCACCCTCATGTCCTGTCGTTCTTGGGTTTCCATGGCTAACAGAGCACAACCCAGTTGTCGATTGGGTCCAGAGAGACATAAAATGTTGGGGTCAGAGTTGTCAGTCTAAGTGCCTAGGCACAGTTAATGTGATTGGTAGCCTCAATATTGCCACAGCCCCTCCTTTGTCCACAGAGGTTCCTGAATGTTACCTGGCATTAAAGGAGGTGTTCTCTAAAGCCAGGACTGAGGTCCTACCACCACATCGTCCATATGACTGTGCCATTGATTTACTCCCCGGTACGATGCCTCCTAGGGGTCACGTATACCCTTTATCACAAAGAGAGAACGACATTATGGAGGAATACATAAGGGAGAATCTGGAACGAGGATTCATTAGACGGTCCTCCTCTCCAGCAGGAGCAGGTTTCTTTTTTGTTTCCAAGAAAGAGGGAGACCTGCGACCTTGCATCGATTATAGGGGTTTGAATAGGATCACTATAAGAAATGCATATCCAATACCTCTCATAACAGAATTGTTCGACCGATTAAAAGGGGCTCGTGTCTATACGAAGCTTGATTTACGCGGAGCGTACAACCTGGTCAGGGTTAAAAAGGGAGACGAATGGAAAACGGCTTTTAATACACGTAGCGGGCATTATGAATACCTGGTGATGCCTTTTGGGTTGTGTAATGCGCCAGCCGTCTTCCAGGACCTTATAAACGACACTCTAAGGGAATTTCTGCAGGAATTCGTCATAGTATATCTGGATGACATCCTGATATACTCTCCTGATGTGGACACTCATCATGTCCACGTGAAACAAGTGTTGAAAAAACTATTGAAGGCTGGATTGTACTGTAAGCTAGAAAAATGTCTATTCGACATAGTAACTGTGCAATTCCTTGGTTATATAATAACTCCGGGGGGTTTTCAAATGGATCCTAAGAAGCTCTCAGCTATTCTTGACTGGCCTCTACCCCAAGGACTTAAAGCCATTCAGAGGTTTCTGGGGTTTACGAACTATTACCGAAGGTTCATTAAAGATTTTTCGGCCTTGGTGGCCCCCTCACGGCTATGACAAAGAAAGGGGTGGGAAATCAGAAATGGACACCTCAAGCCACTCAAGCCTTTGAGGCACTAAAGCAAGCTTTTACTACTGCCCCTGTTCTCCGACATCCAGATCCGGCTCTGCCTTTCCAAGTAGAAGTTGACGCCTCCGAACTAGGTCTTGGTGCAGTCTTGTCCCAAAGGGAGGCTCCTGACAAACCCTTGCATCCATGCGGCTTCTATTCTCGGAAGTTGTCCCCGGCAGAGAAGAACTATGACATTGGAAATAGAGAATTGTTAGCAGTCATCGCGGCCTTGGCCGAATGGAGATACTTATTAGAGGGGTCTAAGGACCCCATCGTTATCATAACCGACCATAAGAATCTCACGTACATTGGAGATGCCAAACGTTTAAATTCCAGACAAGCGAGATGGTCATTGTTTTCTTCAAGTTTTAATTTCGTGCTTACCTATAGACCTGGGTCCAGAAACATTAAAGCAGACGCATTGTCGAGACAGTATGAGTCTTATGAACATAATATCCAAGATCAGCATCCCATTGTACCCCAGGAAAGGATTATAGCCGCTACCACGATTAGTGTCTCGTCTCCTCTAATGAAAAGGTTGCAGACCGTCCAGGGCGCAGCTCCTGGGGGAAAACCTCCTGCGAGACTCTTTGTACCTGAGAACGAAAGAGAGGAAGTACTTAACATCTATCATGATAATAAAACTTCCGGGCATATGGGTATCACCAAGACTGTGTCTAGTATCAGTAAACTCCTCTGGTGGCCCACGTTGCGCCGAGATGTCAAAGATTACATTGCCGTGTGCGAAGTGTGCACAAGGCAGAAAAGTCCCAAAACAGCACCCATTGGCTTACTCCAGCCTTTGCCGATCCCCGAACGACCCTGGTCACATGTAGCCATGGATTTTATCGTAGAGTTACCTGAGTCCAGAGGGAATACAGTGATACTTACGATCATAGATCGATTTTCCAAGATGGGCCACTATGTTCCTCTTCGGAAACTACCTTCGGCAGCTGAACTGGTGCCCATATTCATTGCCAACGTGGTCCGCATACACGGTGTCCCTCTGGAGATTGTCTCTGATAGGGGGACCCAATTCATCTCCGGATTCTGGAGAGGGTTTTGTAAGAATGTGGGGATAGACCTCTCTTTCTCTTCGGCTTATCACCCCCAGACCAACGGAGCAGCAGAACGAGCAAACCAAAATATAGAGAAATATCTCAGGTGCTTTATCTCAGAACAACAAGATAACTGGTCAGACCTGCTACCATGGGCAGAATATGCTTTGAACAGCGCAGTGAGTGAATCCACAGGGCATTCTCCTTTCTTCGCTGTTTATGGTTTTGATCCTCCCGTGCTCCCCGCCACGTTTCCTGATACCACGATTCCTGCTTTAGATAAACAACTGGCATCATTGAAAGAGACTTGGGGGAGAGTGAGACGGGCACTGGAGGAGAGTAGTGCCATCCAGAAAACTAAGGCCGACAGACACAGGAGGCAGGCACCCGTGTATCAAGTTGGGGACAGGGTTTGGCTGTCTTCACGTAACATCAAGCTCTTAGTGCCTTCCATGAAGTTGGCTCCTAGGTATATCGGCCCCTATAAGATTCTACGGCGACTCAACCCTGTCTCCTATGCTTTGGCGTTACCCCCCCATTTTAAGATACACAATGTATTCCATGTAAACCTTTTGAAGCCGTTGTTATGTAACCGGTACACCAAAGTCCATGCTCCACCGCCTCCTGTCTCTGTGGAGGGCGAGGAGGAGTTCGAAGTTAAGGCCATTCTGGGTGCCAGGATGTCTAGGGGGTCTTTGCAGTACTTGGTCGATTGGGTGGGTTACGGTCCGGAGGATCGTTCTTGGGTACCGGCTGCGGAAGTCCATGCTCCTAGGCTAGTGAAGGCCTTCTATTTGGCGCACCCCCGTGCCCCTGGGGGTCGTCCAGTGGCCGCCCCTGGAGGGGGGGTTCTGTCACGGTGGGTCAGGGGATGGGGCGCCTGGCAGCAGCTTCCTCGCTGCTCGCTGGCCAGGCGCCGAATGTAAACGCTTCCGGGTGCGCTCACGTGGGACGCCGAGGGGCGGGGCCTGGCGTTATGACGCGGACCCGCCGGGTTTAAAACCCAGTCTCACCATTACACCGGTGCCCTGACGTGGTATTCACCTCCCGCAGAGCTCTTGTGATATTTGGCTATCTCCTGTGTATAACCCTTGGCATTGGCAAACGAACCCTCCTGTGTATAACCCTTGGCATTGGCAAACGAACCCTCCTGTGTATGACCCTTGGCATTGGCAAACGAACCCTCCTGTGTATGACCCTTGGCATTGGCAAACGAACCCTCCTGTGTATAACCCTTGGCATTGGCAAACGAACCCTCCTGTGTATGACCCTTGGCATTGGCAAACGAATCCTCCTGTGTATGACCCTTGGCATTGGCAAACGAACCCTCCTGTGTATGTATGACTCTTGGCATTGGCAAACGCACCCTCCTGTGTATGACCTTTGGCATTGGCAAACGAACCCTCCTGTGTATGACCCCTGGTATTGGCATTTACTCTGCTTTAGGTTCTGCCCTTAACGTTGGTACCGAGGTCAGTCTATGTGGCACCCTAAGCACGCATCAGATTACCTCTGCTAATACTAAAGTCCTAGGGAGGACTTGTGATCTGTTCTGTACCCCTGTCTGGTGTTTCCCTTTCTTTATCTGTTACCTGCTTCATTGTCTATATAGCTTTGCCGACCATTCAAGGATCGGAAGAGTAGAAAGGGAGCTACATAAAGAGATCAATATCTTGGAAGTCAGAAGGATTCGTGAAAATACTCTATTCCATACCTCTGTCTGGTGTTACCCCTTGTTTATATATTGTCTGGTTAATTGTCTTTCTAGTTTTGCCGACCATTCAAGGATCGGAAGGGTAGAGAGCGGTCTGCGTAAAGGGACCACACTTTTGGTTATCAGAGGGATCCGTGACAGATATACTACGCTGCTATAATGTTGTGTGGGATATACTGCGCTGCTATATCGTTGTGTGGGATATACTGCGCTGCTATACCGTTGTGTGGGATATACTGCACTGCTATACCGTTGTGTGGGATATACTGTGCCGCTATACCATTGTGTGGGATACACTGCGCTGCTATACCGTTGTGTGGGATACACTGCGCTGCTATACCGTTGTGTGGGATAAACTGCGCTGCTATACCGTTGTGTGGGATATACTGCACTGCTATACTGTTGTGTGGGATATACTGTGCCGCTATACCGTTGTGTGGGATACACTGCACTGCTATACTGTTGTGTGCGATATACTGCGCTACTATACCGTTGTGTGGGATATACTGCGCTGCTATACCATTGTGTGGGATATACTGCGCTGCTATATCGTTGTGTGGGATATACTACGCTGCTATAATGTTGTGTGGGATATACTGCGCTGCTATATCGTTGTGTGGATATACTGCGCTGCTATACCGTTGTGTGGGATATACTGCGCTGCTATACCGTTGTGTGGGATATACTGCGCTGCTATACCGTTGTGTGGGATATACTGCGCTGCTATACCGTTGTGTGGGATATACTGCGCTGCTATACCGTTGTGTGGATATACTGCGCTGCTATACCGTGTGTGGGATATACTGCGCTGCTATACCGTTGTGGGGATATACTGCGCTGCTATACCGTTGTGTGGGATATACTGCGCTGCTATACCATTGTGTGAGATATACTGCGCTGCTATACCGTTGTGTGGGATATACTGCGCTGCTATACCATTGTGTGGGATATACTGCGCTGCTATACCGTTGTGTGGGATATACTGTGCTGCTATACCGTTGTGTGGACTATACTGTGCTGCTATACCGTTGTGTGGAATATACTGTGCTGTTTTCCCTATGTGTAATCTGTATGTAAATATTTGCTCTGCTTCCACCTCCCCCCCAGTACTGGCTTTAACCAGATCTCTCTAACAGTTTCATTATTCTTTGACTGAAGACCAGGGCATGTGTGTGGGAGAGGGAGGCTATTCAGCATGGAAATGCTGGGGCTTGTTATACTTTTGTCTGTTTGTGTCATGCCTCAGCCCTGAGAGCCTGCCGTGGCCAGCCTGGGTCACTAGCTCTCCATACTTGCTTCCCATCTAAGGGTTAACTCCTGTGTCTGAACCTGAGGTTCTGCATAAAACCAGACCACACCCTCCTCCAATTTGCTATTTCATTTTGTGTTTTCCCTTCCTGTGTTCAGAGGTCCTGAGAGCTCCCTCTTGTTAGTTCTTGTTCCTTGATGTACCTGCTGTGCGGTGTATACCAGTTATTCCACCCTTGCTGTGTCTGCACTAGCTGTTCCCTGCTGGACGATACACTGCGTGGCCCACTATCCTGTGGGTCCAGAGACTCTCAAGTGGCTTCCAGCCCTCAAGCTCTCTCTCCAAGGAGGCCAACCTTCTATCAAGGTACATTTCCCTAAGGCTCCTGCTTCTCCTCAAGCGGATCTGGAGAGAGACTACGTGGCCCACCATCCACTTACCTGTATTTACTGTGTTACTATCTGTTCTGTGCTGGACTGTTTGCTGGTAACCATTCTACAATACAGCCTTATTGTGCATATTCTGCCTCCAGTGTCTGTCTGCCTGCTTACCCCAGCGCGTGGGATTATATATCACTACACAGAGGCTGTGCCATGGCTCCTTCATGGCACGAGCCTGACAGTTTATAACTATAAACACAAAAAAAGACATCCCCAGTTCGGTTTTTACCCTGCAAGGATCTCTTGTTATTGAGTGGGTTTTGGGCCAGAATCAGTACTCCTTCGGGATACTATGGTTACATAGTTACATAGTTATATAGGCTGAAAAAAGACATGCGTCCATCGGGTTCAGCCTAAAGGGGAGCAGTCTGCATGTGGGTACTAGTACCCCACGTTACAGCCAGTTCCTATACTCAATCACATAATCTATGGCAGACATCCCTTCCTCGGACAGAGTGCACTCCCAATGCTCCCAGAGCAGGTACAAGGGCCTCAAACCCTCCAGCCATATAGCAGCTCAAAGGGGGAGAAGCCAGTGGCTTCCTGGGGAACCTATGGGGAGCCCGTTGGTCTGCAGGTGGTAGGGGAAGCTGTACAGGGGTTTAAACTCAGTCTCCAGAGCTGCTGTGTAACTTGAGCCATAAACTGGCTGCGCTGGTCGGACAGGATTTCCTGTGGAAATCCTACCCTGGAGAATATCTGCCTGGATGTCTCGCAGGGCCACAGGTACCAGTTAGCATAGTTTACAACGGTCAAGATATAATTTTTTCCAGTAGTGCTAGGCGAGGCTAGCGGCCCTACTAGATCTACAGCCAACCGACTAAAAGGGTAGGGTAGGGGGTCTCAGAGTTGCCCTAAAGAGTCCCCTCGCTTCACTCACCTGCTAGCAAACTTCACGAGTCTGGCAGTAGTTCCTCACCTCACCAAACAGAGCCTGAGGAATCTCCGGTTCAGGTGGTGCAATGTCCGACTGTGCTACAGATGGCCCGCTAGAGGAATATTGTGCCCGATCTTTAACAGCAGGGACAACAAGGTGCAGTTTGGTCAGGGTAAGAGTAGCCCCAGTGTCTCAGATTCCTTACTTGGGCCGGCCGTTGATCTGGATCAGCTGGCGGTGGTGTTTGCGGTTGTCTGTGGAGGCCGCTTGGATAGGACTGACCTCATGTAGGATCCCAAAGTCCTCATCTACAAGCGCAGCCAGCTCGGGTTCCAGAGCTTGCTGGCAGCAATAGACCATAGCTCGGGCCATGGGGTATGTTGGGCAGGCTAGTGGCTTGTGGCTTCGATATTAAAGGACAGCGGTCCTGCATATGCCTCAGTTGATAGCAGCCATAGCACCTCGGCCTGGTCCTTTGAGTCTGCGGTGGAAGTTGGCACCTGGGAGCGCACACAGAGCAATTGCTGGAGGTGGGGTCTTGCCAGAATGGCAGTACCTCACCAGACATCGCTGTACTCATATGCTCGGCAGAAGGCCTTCGGCAGCATTAAAGGCCTCCAATCTCAGACCTCCAGTGGTGAAAAGTTATAAAATTGCTCCAACAAGATGAGCTGAGTGACATGGTCGATGCTGTTGGCTTGGCACCCTTGAATCCAGCTCCGCATGGCTTGCTACATATGGTGCACCCATTCCACATAGGAGTCGGCAGTCCCCTTTTGGAGGCTCTGACATTTCACCTGGTATGCCTCCGGGGTGAGGACATAGCAGACTAGAAGGTGTTCTTTTACCTGCTCATAAATGGTACAGTCCTTGTCTGCTACTGCCCAGAATGCCAGTTTGCTGGCCAGCACGGGTACCCAGTTCTCGGTGGTAATGCCTTGGAGCACACACTGCTGCTCAAAGTCCTGGAGGAAGCCATCAATGTCCCTGTCGCCTTCGGCAAAAGACTTGAAGGCAGCATACGCACCTTTCTCTTTGCAGGTCCATTGGAGTCTTGTGACATGGTAGAGCCTCTGGCAGGTGCTGTAACTCAGCCATTTGGAGTTGGGTGGTATCCTTCAGTACGGTCGAGATTACCTCTGCCAGGAGATCTGCTCCATACAGGGCCAGCCACCACTGCACCTCCCTTTGCCAGTCAGAGGCTTCAGGGTTCTTTGAGTGAGCCATGCTCACCTGGTCGTCCTCCGTTATCTCCACAATGATGACCGCCTTAGGCTTGTTACTGTGACCTTTCTCCTAGCTTCCAGCAGGTTCTTAAGCATGGTCCTCTTTAATCCGGAGTACCACTGGGCCATACAAGCTGTAGGCTGTTCGATGAATTCTTGAGGTCCCGGTGGTGGTTTGGTCGCTCTCTAGCAAGGAAGAGACATCACATCTGCCACCAATGTGAAGGAAGCCTCTCCTCAGGACGAGTAGATCCGCCGTAATTGCTGTCCTTGCCCTGGAGAAATCAAATGTTGCACGGGTTGTGTGTCCCAGGCAGCCTGGTATCCCAACTCTGTTATTCACAGTTATTTGGGGCTGATTCCGATGGAGCGGCGGCACAACCCGGGTAAGGCCAAGTAGCTCTGATCCTCTGGCTACTTCTGACCAAAAAGCACCCTGGTTCACGCATGGGGGACCGAGTGGTGAACTGTAGAAGTCTGGCGGCTGGTGCAGTGTTCCCAGGTACCAGTTCTAGTGGAGCAGATGTGCTCCCTGCAGGATGAATGGAGAGACTGGATGATGGTGTTCCCTATAGCGCTCCCCCTCAGGAATCACTCAATAGCAAGCTCCTATTTTAGGGGATACACTGCCCGAAAAGCGCCGTGGTGGAGTGGATGGTGGCTGAAAGTGCTCTGGGCTAAAGTCTGGTGGGCGATTGCCAGGTCTCGGCTGGCAACTGGCTCCACACTCATAAAGGAGGATATATTTGGGGAGGATTGAGGCAATATGTACACATTGGGGAACCTAATAAACATGAAATAATAAGAAATAAACACAGTGGTGGGTGTCATATCATGTAAACTTTGCCTAAAGATAGTTATTCTGCAATAGTGAGATCTCCTGCTTACTCGGGGTCTGATGTAACGCTGGGGGGGATAACACACACACAGACAGTAGCGTAGTAGGATCTTGTTGGGCAGATATGTCATAAACAGCAGACAGCTTGAGATACCTGGAATGTAATGCTAGATGGAATAACACACACACAGACAGTAGCGTAGTAGGATCTTGTTGGGCAGATATGTCATAAACAGAACGCTGGGATCATGAAGCGAAACAAACACACAGATTCGTGACAAGCTCTGCTGATTTCGAGACCAGCAGACAGCTTGACATACCTGGAACAAAATGATAGAGCAACCCTATACTGTCAGGTGGTACAAAATATCAAAGAGCACAGAAGGTAACTAGTAGAGGTTAGACCTCTGGTATGGGAACTAGACACACCCTGAGAGAATGCCTAGTGATTAGGCCTATACACTATATGGATGGACCAGGAGGAAATTCAGGGATACAAATACCAGAGAGAAATATAAGGACCCAAACGGCCGCACAGCGGTACTGGAAACCAGCGGGGTATGTCAGCGAGGTGTACGTTTAGCAAGCCGGGGGTTGAACCAGTAGTTCCATGCAAGGTCTCAATATATGAGCGCGGTACAGATAAAGGGAAAAGCGGAAAGGATCGTCAGTCACTAGCCAAGGTCAGATACACAATACGAGGTCCTCAGAAAACGCCAAATACCAGAATATACAGAGGAACAATATGAAGCTCAGAGTGGATACCACGTCAGGGCACTTGAGTAACCTCTTTTAAACCCGGTGACCTCTCATGTTTCTGCTAGGCCCCGCCCCCTCAGATGCTGGCCAGCCATTAACCCTTGAGGTCCTGGAATCAGCGGGAGAGCCAGGGCGCAGACCAGATCCCCCAGGCAACACTGCTTGGGCGGAGGACGTCACATCTGCATTATCAGTATACAGGCAGAAATGGCCTTTGTGTCACTAAATGTGCTGCAAACAGATAATAAAATGGTGAGATCTCCTGCTTACACAGGGTCTGCATTATCAGCATACAGGCAGATGCAGTAAATGCGCTGCAGACAGATAATAAAATCGTGAGATCTCCTGCTTATGGGGATTTGAAGTGATCAGTAGGGATGGGCTGGCGATTCGATCCGAACATGAGTTCGATTAGAACATTGCCCGTTCGAACTTCGAACTTTTCAGGCCGTTCGCAAAAGTTTGGGGGGAAAAAGTGATTTTTTTTTAGAAAAAAAAAAAAAAAATGCTTAACAAATCCTAAAAAAAATCTAAGAAAAAAGAGACTCTTTACTGCAGAATATTATAAGCAACGGTTTATTAGATACTGAATTAAAATGGGAATATTTTTAACATTGAAGCCTATGGGATAAAACATTCTTGTTGCTAAAACATCAGGCAGACGAGGCCCTCTAATCAGGCACTGTAGAGGGCAGCCCGCCGGGGCCTCCCAAGGATCCCTTGAGGAGCATGCGGCCACCGGATGACAGAGCTGCGACTGTGCGGGCAGGCTGGCTGGGTGCATGTGGCAGAGAGAGTTGGCGCCGGGAGGGAGCAACTGCACCTGCGGCCACGGCAGACCCCCCCCCCCCACATCCAGGATCCAGGGAGCCTCCACTGACTGACCACCAGGCTAAGGTGAGGCGACACATTTCTAAAAAAAAAAAAAAAAAAATACGAGGACATTTTTAAATGTACCAAGGAACATAAAATAAAACTTTTTTTTTCTTTCTAATACTCACCTGATTCCTGGATCCACCAACAAGCGCAGCCTCCCGTCTCCCACGCTGTTAGAAGCTGCATACGCCGGCGCGCTGTGTGACGCTTCTGAGAAGATACGCTATTAGTGTAGAGGGAGCAATGCAAAATGTGCAGCCGGCTTCCCCGCTACACTAATAGTGTATCTTCTCAGAAGCTGCACACAGCGCGCCGGTTAAAGCTAACGTCAGACTGTAGAGGTGCTGCCCTGCAGTGTGAGGATTCATATGCTGCATTAATTATTCTTCTTACAAATCTGGTCACTTAACCTGTTTGGATTGTAATTAGACATGTGCACAGCACAAAATTTAGTTTTGAACTAATGGATTATCCTAAAATGCAATTTATTTAGTTGCTAAAGAAATTCGTTTTCAGTTCTTTAGTATGAAAACTAATTTCATTCATCCAAAAACCAGCGGATACAATTACTATTGTAGTGGCTCCTCAGAGGGCTGAGATCGCTGCTTGTTACAGTATCTCTCACTCTCAGCACAATGTGTCAGGCAATGCTGTTACAGTAACTGACTGCTGCTCATCACAGCGCTCAGAGTTTCAGTAAAACTAGTAAATATAGTTTTATATATAAGAGGTTATAAGAATATTATTTCCTTGTTTTACTGAAACTCTGAGCGCTGTTACAGTCAGTTACTGTAACAACTGAGTCTGATACATTGTACTGAGAGATAATATAACATGCAGCCGATCTCAGCGCTCACAGCCACTGGATTTAAAGGGCTAAAAAAAAAAAGGCTCCTCTCTGTATAATGTTTAGAACATCCTCCTGCATTAATTAATACCCCTCTCTGTATAATGTATAGAACATCCTCCTGCATTAATTAATACCCCTCTTTGTATAATGTAGATAACATCCTCCTGCATTAATGTCCCTCTCTGTATAGAACATTCTCCTCAATTTATACCTCTCTCTGTATAATGTATATAACATCCTCCTGCATTAATACCCCTCTCTGTATAATGTATAGAACATACTCCTGCATTAATTAATGCCACTCTCTGTATAGAACATCCTACTGCATTGGCATGTGGAGGGTGCAGAACTTCGGATGTTGCGATGTTGCGCTCTTCATTGCTGGTCTCCTTCACTCATCAATGTAATATCACAAAAAGGACTGAAACTAAAATGTAGTGCATTTTATTTTAGTTTCTTTCGTTTTTTGTACTGAGCAGTTTCGTATCTCTTGAGTCATACTAAAACGAAATTATCCCAAAATTCGGACTAAATCGTTTTAGTACTAAAACAAATGCACATGTCTAATTGTAATATTGTGACATCCTGGGCCCCAGGTGCCGATCAGGGGCCCCCGGACGCATGGTGCCACCAGCTGGCCGAATGCCAGGAGCTCCGGTGGCACCAGGCGCAGCTGTGAGTGATCAGGGCGCAAGGCGCGGCGTGATGACGCAGAGCGGCCGGGACCTTTAAATCAGGAGCACACGCTTACACCTCGCCTTGCCGTGGAGTTTCATTCCTGCATCGCTAGCTTACTGAATCAGTTTGTATACTTGTTACTTACCCTGCTTGTTCTGAGGACCCGATCTGTTGCCGACTTTGCCTGCCATTTGACTATTCTCTCGGTGTACTCCCTGCTTGTTCTGTTTGCTTCCTGTTGCTACTGGTGTGCGCCGATTCTCACCATATACAGTAGCGCAGTACAAGTACAAGTGCCTAAGCGTTGCTGACCCGGTTTTGTTATAACGACTACTCTCGATCTGTGCCCCTGTCTGGTATATCTGCTGCTTGTTACTGCTGGTGTGCTTCCATCCTGCCATATACTATAGCACAGTACAAACATACAGTATATTGATCTCAGTCTTTGGTGTATATTGTTGGTGCTGTCTCCCTGGCCTGTGTGGCTGCTACAGGTTAGGTTTAGTGGTCCCGAGTAGTGATGAGCCAAACACCCCCGTGTTTGGTTCGCATTCGAACTCGAACAATTTCAAAAGTTCGAGTTTGAACTCGATCACGAACTGAACTCAATACAAGTCAATGGGACTGTGACGGAAGGGTGATGTCGTCCGCCTGCGGGTGTGCTCAGATCTGCGTTATTTCTCTTCTCCCCCTCTCTGCTGTGCCACCTGCCCAACTACCAACAGACACGACCCTCGGCGTTTCGAGGGATCAGATAGGGCCTTCGGACCGGGCCGGCTGTTTTAACGGGGAACCCCAGTGTGAGCCCAGCCCGACCACTGAGTGACGGCACCCAGCGTCCCGAGCAGCTGGTCACTGACCTGTCCGGGAGTCTGTTTTGGTCGAGGATCGGACTGGCTTCCCTTCTCCCAATTCTTCGGGTCTTTCAGCAGCAGACCAGGGTATAGTCGGCGGTTCGGAGATTCTGTATCGCCCCGCGGCCAAGGCGCACGTACGCTGCACCACACTGAAGATCCGGGTCTTCCGGGCCTATCGGAGGAGGCACGCGACCAGTAAGGAATACTCAGCCCGCGCGATGGTCAATGCGTCTGGCACTACCCTCCGCTCGAGCCGCGGCACCGGTACACTGCGCGGTTGGGGAACTGAACTGCGACCTGAATATCGCGGTGGATTTCAGAAGCCAAATAACTGGAGACATGAGACGCAGCTGCATGAACTCAACAACGTTTAATACTTTTTACACGTAAATATATAACTTTCCTCCGGGCACCACATCTGGGAAACCCCCTGTCCGCCCACACAGATCTGATTGGCCAACGTCATTCGGGGCGTTGCCGATTCCGGACCGGAAGGTCTGAATCGGCCATTTCCCTCCTGCTCCACTCGATCGGGACACGAGGCGCCGAAAATGGCGGCACCCCGGCGGCAAGACCAGCACACATGTATGCCCCACACAAAACACCCCCATCACAGGAATCACCCTCCGACCCTCAGATCCCGCCGGACAGCCGGCGCAACGGCACCAACACAGAAGCTCACCGAAAACCAAAGGTCCTGAACCCCAGTCTCCGGCCGAGGGTGCTAGGCCAGTCCATCACATTCCTCCCCCTCTCCAAAGTTCGACGCACCCGGTGAGACTCCCACGGGTCGTGCCGGGGTAGTCGGTACTCCACTCTCTACCAGATCCAGGGCCGACTGTCGTGACAGCCCGTCGGCATTCCCATTCTGTGTCCCCGGCCGGTACTGAATAGTGAAGTTGAAGGGCTGGAGTGCCAAGCTCCACCGCAACAGCCGGCCGTTCTCTCCTGCCACCCGGTTGAGCCACACCAGAGGATTATGGTCCGTTAGTACAGTAAAAGACCGCCCATACACATACGGTTGAAACTTTCGTAGGGCCCAGACCAGGGCCAGACACTCCTTCTCCACCGCAGCATACCCCACCTCCCGTGGTAGCAGTTTTCAGCTAATGAAGGCCACTGGATGGTCTCCCCCGTCGTCCCCCACTTGGCTCAGGACAGCTCCCAGTCCAAACATGGACGCGTCTGTATGAATAATAAAACGCCGGTTATAATCGGGAGCTGCCAGTAGGGGGGCTTGAGTCAGGGCGGCCTTTAATTGCTGAAAGGCCTGCTCGCACTCCGGGGACCACAGGACCTGTCGGGGTAGGGACTTCTTGGTCAGGTCCGTCAGGGGCTTGGCCAGGTCACTATACCGGGGTACGAATTTTCTGTAATAGCCTGCTGTACCCAGAAAGGCGAGGACTTGCGTTTTAGTCACGGGAGTGGGCCAGTCTAAGATAGCCTCTACTTTAGCGGGCTCAGGTCGCTGCACCCCGCACCCCACCCGGTGTCCCAGGTACTGCACCTCTGCCATCCCCACCTTACACTTCTCAGGCTTCAGAGTTAAATTGGCGTCCCTGATGCGCCCCAGGACCGTCCCTACGTGGACCAAGTGTTCCTCCCAGCTCTGACTATAAATGGCGATGTCGTCCAGGTACGCACACGCAAATCCCTGGAGGCCATCGAGGAGGCGATTATTAAGCGCTGGAATGTAGCGGGGGCGTTCTTCATCCCGAACGGCATGACTCTAAACTGATACAAGCCGAACGGGGTGATGAAGGCCGACTTCGGGGTCGCCTCCTCGGCAAGGGGAATCTGCCAATACCCCCGACACAGATCCACCGTGGTCAGGAAATGACCCCGGCTATCTGGTCCAGCAACTCATCGACCCGGGGCATCGGGTAGGCGTCCGTCGTGGTGCAATCGTTCACCCGTCGGTAGTCTACACAGAACCGCGTGGTCCCATCTTTTTTGGGTACCAAGACCACGGGCGATGCCCATGGGCTGGCCGACGGCTCAATGACCCCCAGCTCCAACATCTCCCGTATCTCGGTCCGCATGGTCTCCCGGACTGCCTCCGGAAGACGGTACGCAGGCTGTCGCAGGGGCCGCTGACCGGGGGTGTCCACGGAATGAACGGCTTGGTCGGTGTAACCCGGAAGGGCTGAAAAGACTTCCGAGTAACTCCGAAGCAGTTGCCGTACTTGTACCTGCTTCTCGGACCCCAACGCCTCCCCCACTGCACCTGATCCACACCGAGGGTTGTTTGGCCACCCCTGGTAGCTCTACCAGTGGAAACGGTTCCGTCTCTTCGACAGCCGGAGCGCATATGGCATCCACTGTCTCCGGGCGTTCGTGGAAGGCTTTCAACATATTGACGTGGAACGTCCGTTGGATTCTGGTGTCCGCGCAACTCGCCACCACATAGGTGGTATCCCCCAGTCGGGTTACCACCGTGTAGGGACCTTGCCAGGCCGCCTGCAGCTTGTTCTGCCGCTGTGGTTTCAACACCAGAACCCTCTGTCCCACACAGAACGAGCGGCTGCAAGCAGCCCGGTCGTACCACGTCTTCTGTTGAGCCTGAGCGGATTCCACGTTTTCCCGGACCAACCCCGCAAGTTCTGCCAAGCGCTCCCGGAGCTTCAGGACATAACTCACGACCGGAACCCCATCTTCCTCCTGCTTCCCCTCCCACTGAGCCCTAACCAGATCCAGGGGCCCCCTCACCTGACGCCCGTATAACAGTTCAAACGGGGAGTATCCGGTAGATTCCTGCGGTACCTCCCGGTAGGCGAACAGCAGGTGTGGTAAGTATTGCTCCCAATCTTTTCTCTCGTGAACGAAGGCCCGACTTAGTTGCTTCAAGGTCCCATTGAATCGCTCGCACAGTACGTTTGTCTGCGGGTGATACGGGGCACTGTGTAACGCCTTGACCCCACACAGACGCCAGAGCTGCTGGGTGAGCTCAGCGGTAAACTGGGTCCCTTGGTCGGATAAGATCTCTCGTGGAAACCCCACCCTCGTAAACACCCGCAGCAGAGCATCTGCTACTGTGTCCGCCTGAATGTTGGCCAAAGCCACGGCCTCAGGGTACCGGGTAGCATAATCTACAATGGTAAGTATATATTTTTTCCCGGTAGCACTGGGCCGGGGCAATGGTCCAATAAGGTCGACCGCCACCCGACTAAAAGGCTCCTGGATGATGGGCATGGGGTGTAACGGTGCCTTGGGGTGATCCCCGGCCTTTCCCGCCTTCTGGCAGACAGGGCAGGTACGGCAAAACTCGCGGGTGTCCTCGCTAAGGCGGGGCCAAAAGAAGGCGCGCGCTAACCGGTGGCGGGTCTTCTTCTGCCCTAGATGACCCGCCAAGGGTATATCATGAGCCAAGCGCAGGAGTTCCTGTCTTGGGCCCTGGGGTACCACCATTTGTTTCTGGGGAACCTGTTTCTTCCTGGACCCCTCCTCTCTGTGTATCTATATAGCAGCCCATCCTCCACTCTATCCGGTCGCTGCGGTGTTCATCCAGTCCCTGGCCAGCCCGGTCACGGTAGCCTTGTAACGTGGGGTCCGTCTGAGTCTGATGGCGAAGCGTCTCTGGGGAGCTCCAGGGGCAGGGGTTGTCAGAAAGCAGGGGAAGCGTCGGCAAGGTCGGGACGTAGGGATCGGGCGGGGAGTTGGGGAGGGTCTCACCTGGGTCCCTCTCGGAGTGCTATTGCCGTGTCGTTGGCTCTGTAGTCTAGTGGTGACTGGCGTGGCCGCTTCCATCGAGTACGCAGAGATCAGTCGTCCCAGATCATTACCGAGGAGCACCTCGGCCGGTAGCTGGTTCAATAACCCCACTCTCACTACTTTCTCCCCGGATCCCCAGTCCAGGTGAACCCGAGCCGTCTCCAGCCGAAGAACCTTACCACCAGCCACTCGTACTGCAACAGTATTTCGTAACCGGTCGTTCTGTTGGACCAAGTGCGGCCGAACCAAAGTGATCGTAGCCCCAGAGTCTCGAAGTCCTTCAGCAGCCCTCCCGTTGACCCACACTGCATGGTGATGGCGATTATCGGCAGCGGCGGCTTGCACCGGGTCCGCCTCATGTAGTCGCTCCCATTCTTCCGGAGCTTCCGGCCAAGGGAGATCGACGTCGTAGCAATGGGTAGACTGTGATGGTCTAGAAGAAGATCGTGCCAGGTCCGGTCGGTTGGGGCAATTCTGCTTATAATGTCCGTCTTGGTTACATCCATAGCAGCGTATGTTGGCCAGGTTGTTGGGTCGACTGGGAGGTCTGGCAGCCAGCGGCCGAACTGTTGGAACTGGAGGTGGCGAGGCAGGGATCACAGGTCGGAGAGGCAACGGCCGCTCCCCCCGTGACCTTCCGCGTATCAGCATATTCATCGGCCCAAATAGCTGCTTGTTGTACCATTGGCGGCTTCTTATCCCGCACCCACTCCCGGATGGCGGCGGAGTATGCTCGAAGAACTGCTCCAGCAGTAGCAGTTGTGTGATCTCGGGCACTGTCTCGGCTTTGCTCCCCAGGAACCACGTGCGCAAATCCCGCTGCAACCGGTGAGCCCACTCCACATGGGTAGCGCCGATGGGTCGGCGAGAGTTTCTAAACTTAACCCGGCTGGCTTCTGGGGTCACGGCAAACCGGCTCAGCAGCGCCTGTTTCACGTGCCCATAGTTGGTGGCTTCCTCGTCGGGCACCGTGCGGTAGGCCTCCGCGGCCCGCCCGGTCAGCTTGCACGCCAGGATTCTTACCCAGTCGGTGGGGTGGACCTCATGTACTTGACACAGCCGTTCAAAGTCCTGGAGATAGCTCTCTATTTCCTCGTCGGCTTCGCGGAAGTCTTTAAACGCCTGGAAGGGCACCTTTCTCCGGGGATCGCTCCACCCGAGAGTTGTGGTCTCGCTGGCTCCGCACTTCCGCCAACCGGAGCTCGTGCTCGCGTTCCTTTCTCCGCTCCTCCTCCTGGCAGATCTCCCGAACCAGGTGCTGCATCACTGCCTCTGTCGGGGCGGCTCCGTATAGGGCAGCCCGTTCTCGTACTTTCCTCTGTAGCTCGCTTTCGTCGGCTCCGGCCGCGACGGTTACAGGCGGGGTGTCGGCGGGTAGCGCTGGGCTCGCCGTACCTTGATCCAACCGTTGTAGCTCCTCTATTAGAATGTCCCGACTTTTGGAACCTGGAGTACCACCACGGTTCTCCAGCATATTCCGCAAAGTGTCCCGTTTGTAGTCAGCATATACCGTCATGATGGACTCTTCGGGGAGATTGATGGTATTGATCGCAGAGAGCAATCCCACCGCTGCCACCAGTGTGACGGAAGGGTGATGTTGTCCGCCTGCGGGTGTGCTCAGATCTGCGTCATTTCTCTTCTCCCCCTCTCTGCTGTGCCACCTGCCCAACTACCAACAGACACGACACTCGGCGTTTCGAGGGATCAGATAGGGCCTTCGGACCGGGCCGGCTGTTTTAACGGGGAACCCCAGTGTGAGCCCAGCCCGACCACTGAGTGACGGCACCCAGCGTCCCGAGCAGCTGGTCACTGACCTGTCCGGGAGTCTGTTTTGGTCGAGGATCGGACTGGCTTCCCTTCTCCCAATTCTTCGGGTCTTTCAGCAGCAGACCAGGGTATAGTCGGCGGTTCGGAGATTCTGTATCGCCCCGCGGCCAAGACGCACGTACGTTGCACCACACTGAAGATCCGGGTCTTCCGGGCCTATCGGAGGAGGCACGCGACCAGTAAGGAATACTCAGCCCGCGCGATGGTCAATGCGTCTGGCACTACCCTCCGCTCGAGCCGCGGCACCGGTACACTGCGTGGTTGGGGAACTGAACTGCGACCTGAATATCGCGGTGGATTTCAGAAGCCAAATAACTGGAGACATGAGACGCAGCTGCATGAACTCAACAACCACGTTTAATACTTTTTACACGTAAATATATAACTTTCCCTCCCGGGCACCACATCTGGGAAACCCCCTGTCCGCCCACACAGATCTGATTGGCCAACGTCATTCGGGGCGTTGCCGATTCCGGACCGGAAGGTCTGAATCGGCCATTTCCCTCCTTCTCCACTCGATCGGGACACGAGGCGCCGAAAATGGCGGCACCCCGGCGGCAAGACCAGCACACATGTATGCCCCACACAAAACACCCCCATCACAGGAATCACCCTCCGACCCTCAGATCCCGCCGGACAGCCGGCGCAACGGCACCAACACAGAAGCTCACCGAAAACCAAAGGTCCTGAACCCCAGTCTCCGGCCGAGGGTGCTAGGCCAGTCCATCACAGGGACTCTAAAGTTCGGTTTTTAGAGTGTCCTCCAAGAAGGCATATATGCAAGATATTTGCCACAAAAGGTGTATGGGGGTCTGGGTAGTGCCCTGGGGGACAGGAAACAAGGACTAAAAGTAAAAAAAAAACATTTTAAAGTCTTCCCCTCCCTTAAGACCTACTACTCGGGTACCCCTGGAATTTTCCACCCTTCCTTAAGACCTACCACTAGGGTGCTTTTCGTACTTCCTAATGTGGTATTGACAGTTTAAGGTGTTCGTGGGGTGATATTCTTCATGTTGGTTATTAACTGGGAGGGATGTCTTCCTAAATGGGAATGTGAATGTTGTACTGTACCATGATCTGAGTTTGTCAATTCAAAAATAAAGGTTTAAAAAAAAAAACGTTTTTAAAGGGACAGTGAGTTTTCCATGAAATAAGGGTTAAGAGTAAAAACGAAAAATTCCTTCAAATATCGTGCCTAGGAGGTCCCCATAACCTGCCCGTGAAGTGGCGGATTTCTAGGATGTATAGAAAAATTTAAAAACAAAAAAATTATATTTCAAATGACGGTAAATGCTTTTCCTTTTAATCTATTCATAAACAACTGCTTGGGGCGGCAGTCTGTATGAAAAGAGGAGACATTTTAGGACACACAAAACACATTTAGTGATTTTTTTTGGCTAAATTATGGTGAGACTTATGCAGGCTTTGGATGAAAGTAACAATAGGTGCTTTAAAATTGGGCCTTTAGTGTCGGTAACAGTGCCGTCACACAGTAACCCCTCTGTGGTATTGTGGAAGAGTGCAGGGTTGGACCCTGCGGTCCAATATTAAAATGATATGAATCTGGTACAGGCGTCACTGCCACCATAGGCACAATATTTGGGTGCACTGACGCCTGTACCAGATTCATATCATTTTAATATTGGACCGCAGAGTCCAACCCTGCACTCTTCCACAATACCACAGAGGGGTTACTTACGGTGTGAAGGCACTTGCTGCCACCATAGGCACAATATTTGGGTGCACTAAGTGCCTTCACACCGTAACCCCTTTGTGGTATTGTGGAAGAGTGCAGTGGTGGAGGTTTTGAGCATGCAGTATTCAGTTACGTCAGCACCAGGGGATTGATAGCTGCTGATCCAGGACTGATTCATTTTTATAAATGTCAGCCGGTCTACAGAGTCGGTGGACAGACGCACTCTTTTGTCTGTGACAAAACCTCCAGCGGCACTGAACGTCCTTTCAAAATGCACGCTGGATGAAGGGCAACCTAGTAGCTGCATAGCATATTGGCTAAGTTCTGGCCAGTGATCCAATCTCAACACCCAGTAAGCCAGTGGATCATCTGCTGGAAAGGTATCCAGGTCTGCCCTTGCCCCTAGGTAGTCCTACACCATATGTAGGTGAAGACGCTGTCAATGGGTGCCTACATTTGACGTCCTTGGGTGTCGTGGACCAAAAAAATTTAAAAAAGCATCAGTCAAGCGGCCCTGGCCTTCACCGCTATTCCTCTGATCACCCGCAGCCTCAGAAGCACGTGTGTCAGCACTTGGTAATCTACCAGTGCCTGGAAAGGTGTTACACAAGTGTCGGATAACCGTATCGTGCACTTCCTCCTCCCAGCCACGCACAAGCCCTTTTGTTTCTGGGCACACAAAACCCTCCCTTGAGGAATCCCCACCTTCAATGCCCCCACTACTTAAATAGTCCTCCTCCTCCTCATCCTCCTCCTGTCTGATCTGAGTATGACCCGCTGGAATGTGGAAAGACTGGGGCCTTGAGAGCTAGGAAAGGCCTCCTCTTCCTCGCGCTGCTCTGCCTCTAGAGCCACATCTATAATTACCCACAGAGTGTGCTCCAGCAGGAACAATAAAGGAATTGTGTGACTGATGCATGCACTGTCCCTGCTCACCATCGTCGTTGCCTCCTCAAATGGTGACAGTACAGTGCATGCATCCTTGATATCAGCCACTGCGGGGGGAAAAAAAGACAAGTTGACCTGAACCTGTCCTTGTGCCATACTCACACAGGTACTCGTTGATGGCCCTCTGCTGCTTGTGCAGACGCTGCAGCATTGCTAATGTCGAGTTCCACCTGGTGGGCATGTCACAGATCAGACGGTTTGTGGGAAGGTGGAATTCTCTTTGAATTTCTGCCAGGCGAACGCTTGCTGGGAATGACCATCTGAAGTGGCTGCAGACTTTTTTGGCCTGGATGAGAAGCTCTGGCAGTCCTGGGTACTTGGTTAGGAAACGCTGTACCACCAGATTTAGGATGTGTGCTAGGCATGGTACATGCATCAACTTACCCTTGCGTAGGGCGGAGAGAAGGTTGCTGCCATTATCGCAGACGATCATTCCCAGCTCAAGCTGGCGTGGTGTTAACCATCTCTGCACCTGCCCCTGCAGAGCTGACAGAATTTCTGGCCCGGTGTGGCTCCTGTCCCCTAAACAAACCAGCTCAAGCACAGTATGGCATCTTTTTGCTTGAGCCATTGCGTAGACCCTGTCAGGCGTCGGTTTAACTGCCACTTCCCAGAGACAGAGAAGGAGGAGGAGGAGGAAGAGGGAGAGGTGGTGGTGGTGGAGCAGACAGACCTCATACAAGCAGCTTTCTGGAGGCATGGTGGATGAACAAGCTCCAGCACAGAGCCCCGTCTTGGATCCCTCCCAGCTGCAATCAGAGTTACCCAGTGTGCCGTGAAGGAAATGTAGCGACCCTGTCCATGCTTGCTGGACCACGTGTCTAAAGTGACATGCCCCTTGCTGCTGACCTGCCTTTCCCAATGACTAAATAACATTGTCTACCACGTGCTGGTATAGTGCTGGAATGGCCTTGCATGAAAAGTAATGACGGTTTGGAACCTGCTACTATGGTACAGCACATTCAGCAAATTCACGGAAGGGAGCAGAGTCCACCAGCTGGAAAGGCAGCAGCTGCAATGCGAGTAATTTTGCTAAGCTGGCATTTAAACGCTGTGTTTGGGGATGGTTGGGACTATATTTTTTCTTTCGCTGCAGCAGCTGAAGCAACGTAATCTGACTGCTTAAAACTTCAGCTACTGGGATGATGTCACATTGTGAGGAAGGACCTGCTGGTACATCCATTACTGTAGCATCATCCCTGTCGGTGGAGGTTGTAGGCAATGACATGGCAGGACATATAGTGGGGGTAGAGACAGATGAGGAGGAGGACCTACGCAAAGTTTTGAGCCAACGGGATGTGTGGCACTTGTTCATATGTCGCCTCAAGCACGTGGTACCCAAGTGTCCGGTGTTTATCCCACACTTCAGCCTCCTCTGACATAGATTACAAATAGCAACGGTGGGGTCTGCTGCACATTTCTTAAAGAACTCCCAGACAGCAGAGTTCCTGCATGTGTTCTTTGAGACAACAGCGCTCTGCACCTGAGCAGCTCTGACATCTGATGCCTTGGACTGGCTAGTGCTACGGTTGGTCACAGAGGATGTTGTGCCTCGTGTTTGCTGGGCCTCCTCCTCCTCATTTGATTCCTCCATTCGATCTGGCACCCAGGTGGAGTCAGTGACCGCATCATCATCAATGTCATCTTCACCCCCTATCTCCTCGTCACTGGAGCCAACTTGGCAGTATGCTGCAGCTGCTGGGGCAACATGAGTGCCAGTTATTTGTGTGTCATCACTAGCACCCCCTTCCTCTAGGTTGATTATACTCCCTTGCTCAACCTCAGAGATTGAATCAAAACACTGTACTTGCTGCGCATCCTCAAGCAGCATGTCACTGTCATTGTAGTCAAACAATTCAGCTGACTCCTCCGTGTGTGATAGTGAGGCTACGGCAGGAGTAGCTGTGGACATAGAGGCTCCATTACATGCTTTGGCAGCTGAGGTGGACTGTAAAGCACTAGAAGCCTGGCTGGCAGAGGACTCGGAGGATGAGGATGGCCTGGCTAGCCAATCCACCAAATCCTCTCTATGTTGCTGCAGGTTAAGAAGACGGCCAGCACCAGTTATAAAGGACAAGCGTGCCCCTGCAGAGGATGCACCACGTCCACCATGACCAGAGGCACAGCCTCCCGACACAGGGGCTGCTTGCCCTCTTATCTGTGTCTGGGAGCGTCTGCCTGTCCTTTTTGTTCTTTCAGACATGGTGAGTGATCTATAGATTAATATATACAGAACTCTGATTCAATTCTGGTATAAAGATTTAAAGAACTCTGGTATAACTCAGTGAGACACACTGATAGCTGGCAGCCAGTGACAAGAGACAGATCACCTCAATTCACAAATGTTTTGTAGAAATTAGTGAGCCCCAAAATACAGCGTGGTACTGTTTGTGTGACGAGACACAGATCACCTTAATTCACAAGTGTTTTAAAGAAATTAATGAGCCCCAAAAAAACTTGCTGGCTGTGTGACGAGACAAAGAAGATCACCTCAATTCACAAATGTTTTAAATAAAGTTGTAAACCCCAAAAAAACTTGCTGGCACAGTGACAAGACACACATCACCTAAATTCCTAAATTCCCTGATATTTGGTCGAAATGAGACCCCCCCCAGACCCCCCCCCCAGTAGCGTGGCAGACCGGTAGTAACAACACACACAACTATCTCCTCTGAAATCTCCTCTGAAATGCGTGCAGAAGCGCTGCGTGAAAACCTTTATATAGTGTGCTGCGGGACTTAGCTCTGTGAGCCCATGATTGAGCGGTGATTGGCATAGTGTTCAACCAGTCTTGCACCAGACCTATGGTCAGGTGCAAGGCTGTAGCCAATTATGAGCTTCAGGCCAGTGGGAAAATGCATTGTGGTTCATTGTGGTCGAACATGCGGCGAACACCCGGAAATGTTCGGTGTTCGCGATCCGCTCGAACAGGCTAAGCTCGGGTCGAACCCCGAACCGTCCCAACCCGAACAGCTCATCCCTAGTGCCCACCAGCGGACACTATTGTGTCCAACCCCCCAGCAGAAGCGCTGGCTATGGGGCAGAGCGCCACTGGCCTCTGCCCACACCCTAATATACATCTGGAGAGCCTCAAAGGGGATCTCCAGGAGCTGCCTCTCCAGCAGCCGGTATCCCCACTGGGAGTGAATGAAGTCACCCCCCCAGCAGAAGTGCTGGCTACAGGGCAGAGCACAGTCGGTCTCTGCCCATCCTTTCAACTTCTTGTGCCGGAGGCCTTGGTTGCCCCCTGTTCTTCTCTGATCCTCCCCGCTTCACTGGAGCAGCAAAACGAGCTTCAGAGAGCGGATAAAGATGACCTCGCTCCCCCACAGCAGTTTGTGATGCCAGGAATGGAGACAGATGATTTTCAAACTCCTGCGCTGGGGGCATCGGTCACCCCATGTACCCCCTAGCTGCTGACTAGAGCACCCGGAGCGGGTGCAGTTGGTACATTTTTCACACTGTATTTTGATAACCTGAGCGGAGGTTTTCCAGGAGGGGGTATCAGCAATGTGGTGTATCCACAACGGCCCGGGAAAACAGGAGGGTCTCTCAATGTGCTACTAAGGCTGGTTGTTTTCCCGAGCCAGGACAGTTGGAGAAGAGTGGGGGCTCGCCTCCTCCCGACAGACTATGGACCCACAACCCTCCATCGACCGTCAGACCCCGCTGACTTTGCTTATGTGCCCGCAACCTGGAGCTTTGAAGATGGCACAGAAAAGGGACAAGGTGAGAGGTCTCGTCAGTGGCAAACGATCCGTTTGGGATCTAAGCTTGCCCTGTCGTTCTGGAAGGGGGGACATATGTCATGGAGCTGATGTAACGCTCCATGGTTCAAACCCCAAGAGACTTTATGTTCATTTATATCGTGTGATTTTAAAATATATTACATCGTTTGGTTTTAGTTTAAATTAGTTTAGTGTAAAATGGCATAACTTTAGTTTTAAATACTTCTATTCCTGTAGGTAAATGTGTTTCCGTATAGCCAGTAAACAAGCTTTACTGCTGTGTAATTTATGCAACAGGGCTTTCCCCCTTATCTGGCTGCATGTTTAATTCAAGGGATCTGTGATAGTGTTTGTCTTTAATCTGATGTGTTAGAACAATAGATTATGCAAATGTTGTGTGAGCTAAAGGCTAAAGAATGTAAAGAGGAATGTTTATTGTAAATATCTAACTGACATAATGTAATTAGCATATTGGTAGGACGAGGTGCGTCTTTTATGCAAATTATGACTGTTGGATTTCAGCATAAATGGTGGCGTTTTGTTCATTAAAGGTCAGGACTCTCAGAGCTCAGAGAGAATCCGGTTTTAAAACACAGCCGCGTCTGGTGTTTTATTTCAAACTACGCTACACTCCACATTCAACCTCAGAAGGCAGAGAGCGGCCTTCTGGAAATTCCTAATGGCTCCAGGGCAGAGGAACAGAAGCAGGCGGGTCAAGCTGCTCGAGGTGCTGAGGACAGTGCTCCCAGTAGCCGGGCTGACCGCAACGAAGAGGTGTCTGGAGAGCCAGGACAGACGGAAGAGAACGGTTCCGTCACAGTGGCAAGACACAAATTACAATTCCCAGGAACCTCCTATAATCAGTGAGACCCCCTGATGGGTGGCAGTGACAAGACACAGATTACAATTCCCAGATATCTTGTAGAAGTGAGACCCCACAATAGCTTCTGGCACTGAGAAGACACACTAACAGAACAATCTCCTCTCAAAAAACATGTGCTGGGGCTGGGTGAAGCCTTTATATAGTGTGCTGCGGGACTTAACTCTGGGCAAATTTTGCCCAATCATGGGCTCACAATCAGGACTCTGAGCCGTGATTGGCATAGTCTTGCACCTGTCTTGCACCTGACCTGTGGTCACATGCATGGCTGTAGCCAATTACAAGCTTCAGTCCAGTGGAAAAGTGCATTGTGGTCCATTGTGGTGCATTGTGGACGAACTTGAACCGAACACGCGGAAATGTTGAGTTCAGCGAAAGGCCGATGTTCGATGCGAACTCCGGACAGCTCATCCCTAGTCCCGAGTCCCGACCATCCTAACGATCGGAGGGTTAGAGGTCTGTTACCAGGGATCCTACCAGGTCTGTACTGGGGAATCGTTACAAATATGCGGTGAACACCGCAGCAAATATTAATGCTCATTTTTCAATTATTTATTTATAAAGGATTTTACCAGGGAGGATACATTGAGATTTCTCTTGTTTTCAACCATGTCCTGGGTTCAAGAACTTTGAGTGGTTACAGAAATACAAAATAGTAAAATGCAAGATATTAACACAAGACCAAATATACAGATTAACAGAAAAATAAACATGTAGGAAATAAAGTCATTATGTTACATGTTTACAGGCGCATTCTGTATATAGTCACTGTGTTACATGTTTACAGGCGCGTTCTGTATATAGTCACTGTGTTACATGTTTACAGGTGCATTCTGTATATAGTCACTGTGTTACATGTTTACAGGCGCGTTCTGTATATAGTCACTGTTACATGTTTACAGGCGCATTCTGTATATAGTCACTGTGTTACATGTTTACAGGCGCATTCTGTATATAGTCACTGTGTTACATGTTTACAGGTGCATTCTGTATATAGTCACTGTGTTACATGTTTACAGGTGCATTCTGTATATAGTCACTGTGTTACATGTTTACAGGTGCATTCTGTATATAGTCACTGTGTTACATGTTTACAGGTGCATTCTGTATATAGTCACTGTGTTACATGTTTACAGGTGCATTCTGTATATAGTCACTGTGTTACATGTTTACAGGTGCATTCTGTATATAGTCACTATGTTAAATGTTTACAGGTGCATTCTGTATATAGTCACTATGTTACATGTTTACAGGTGCATTCTGTATATAGTCACTGTGTTACATGTTTACAGGCGCGTTCTGTATATAGTCACTGTTACATGTTTACAGGCGCATTCTGTATATAGTCACTGTGTTACATGTTTACAGGTGCATTCTGTATATAGTCACTGTGTTACATGTTTACAGGCGCATTCTGTGTATAGTCACTAGGTTACATGTTTACTGGTGCATTCTGTATATAGTCACTGTGTTACATGTTTACAGGTGCATTCTGTATATAGTCACTGTGTTACATGTTTACAGGCGCATTCTGTGTATAGTCACTGTGTTACATGTTTACAGGTACATTCTGTATATAGTCACTAGGTTACATGTTTACAGGTGCATTCTGTATATAGTCACTGTGTTACATGTTTACAGGTACATTCTGTATATAGTCATTATGTTACATGTTTACAGGTGCATTCTGTATATAGTCACTGTGTTACATGTTTACAGGTACATTCTGTATATAGTCACTAGGTTACATGTTTACAGGTGCATTCCGTATTGAGGTATGTTAATAGGGAACTCTTAAGGGACTTTAGACTGGGGGAAGATTTGATGGTGTCTGGGAGGTTATTCCATAATTGCGGTGCTCTGTAGGAAAATGAGGATCGAGCCACTTTCTTTTTGTATTGCGGTATTGCAAGTAAGGTGCTGGTCCTGGATCTGAGTTTATAGGATGAGGGAACCGCTGGGGCAATCAGCCTATTCAGGTAGGGTGGTAGCTTCCCAGAAAAGCTCTTAAACACTATGTTGGAAAGGTGAAGGGTGCGTCTAGATTCCAGTGACGGCCAGTTTAGTTCTTTTAACATGTCACAATGGTGGGTCACGTAGTTACATTGTAGCACAAAGCGGCAGAATGAGTTATACAATGTAGTAAGTTTCTGGAGGTTTCTTAACCTTTATTTCATGGAACACTCACTGTTCCTTTAAAAACGTTTTTTTTTAAATAAAAAAATCCTTGTTTCCTGTCCCCCAGGGCACTACCCGGACCCCCATACACCTTGAACACGGGGCTGTTCGGCTCATCCCCAGTGATCAGAATGAGATTATTAGCAATGTAATATCTGTATGTGCTGCATAATGCCTGTGTATGGCAATTACAGCAACACCTTGTATCTGTATGTGCTGCATAATGCCTGTTAGGGTTGAGCCGAACACCCCCATGTTCGGTTCGCATTCGAACTTGAACAATTTCAAAAGTTCGAGTTCGAACTCGAACCGAACTCAATGCAAGTCAATGAGACTCGAAAGTTCGATTTTTAGAGTGTCCTCCAAGAGGGCATATATGCAAGATATTTGCCATAAAAGGTGTATGGGGGTCCAGGTAGTGCCCTGGGGGACAGGAAACAAGGACAAAAAGTTTTAAAAAAAAGTTTTTAAAGGGACAGTGAGTTTTCCATAAAATAAGGGTTAAAAATAAAAACGAAAAATTCCTTCAAATATCGTGCCTAGGAGGTCCCCATAGCCTGCCCATGAAGTGTCGGATTTGTAGGATGTATAGAAACATTTAAAAACAAACAAATGAGGTTTCAAATGATGGTAAACAATTTTCCTTTAATCTATTCCTAAACAACTGCTTGGGACGGCAGCCTGTATGAAAAGAGGAGACATTTTAGGACACGCAGAACAAGTTTAGTAATTTTTTGGCTAAATTATGGTGAAACTTATGCAGGCTCTGGATGAAAGTAACAATATGTGCTTTAAAATTGGGCCTTTAGTGTCGGCAACAGTGCTGTCACACCGTAACCCCTCTGTGGTATTGTGGAAGAGTGCAGGGTTGGACCCTGTGGTCCAATATTAAAATTATATGCATCTGGTATAGGCGTCAGTGGCAGTGCACCCAAATATTTTGCCTTTGGTGGCAGCAAGTGCCTTCACACCGTCCGTGGCGTCACCGCACCGGGTGACACCAACCCTAGTAACTCATGGTGTCACCCTCCCCCTGAGTTTTACGTTTATTTTTATTTTTTAACTATTTTTACTCATAAAGCAGTACTCCCATATAATACTGAATGCTCATAATACACGGCGCACATTACTGTGAGGTTTAAAAAATCTAGAAATAAAGAGACTCTTTACTACAGAATATAATAATAAACGGTTTATTAGATATTGAATTAAAACGGGAATATTTTTAACATTGAAGTCTATGGGGCAAAACATTTCCCACACGAATACACGAAAATGTCCAAAATCACGAAAAAAAGTCGATACGAAAAACGAGCCAAAACTAAACGAACGGAAATCGGCCGAAACGATCCGAAATGAAAATTGGCGAATTACGAACGAAACGAGCCAAAGTGAAAATTTTATATCAACACACAGACCTATATATACACGTATATATCAAAACGCAGAATATAAATATATATATATATATATATATATACACACCCACCCACAGACCTCAGACCATATATACACATACGCACATGGGGAGGTGGCATGTGGACAATCTCAACTAAATGCGCCCCCCCTCATTTGGCTGATCCCTCCAGAAGAAATGTTGAACCCGACAGAGCAGAGAATATATATATTATTCTCTGCTCTATTGGGTTCAACATTTCTTCTGGAGGGATCAGCCAAATGGGGGGGGGCAATTAGTTGCCTAAATGTGTGTGTAATACAAGTCTGGATATATATATTTATAAGAATATAGATATATTTCTTATCTATATATATATATATATATATCAGTGGCGTCACTAGGGTTGGTGTCTCCCGGTGCGGTAACCTATGGTGTCACCCCCCCCCCACCGAGTTTTACGGATTTTTTTTAACTACTCTTACTCCTAAATCAGTACTCCCATATAACACTGAATGCTCATACACACAGCGCACATTACTGTGAGGTTTATTGCTGTGGAGCTCTCTCATATGCTCACACAACTTTTTGCCAACTGCCAGCAAGTACGATGCCTGTTCAAAGGCAGTGAAAGCACACATGGATATACAGTATATTGCCCCCAGCAGCTCTGGATATATTGCCCCCAGCAGCTCACCCATGGATATATATTGCCCCAGTTCACATATGGATATATTGCTCATTCCCAGATGACATTATTCACAGATACAACCTCATTCCCATAATCCCTCAGCGCCTGTCCTCTTTCTCCTGCGCCCTCTGGAACACTCGCTCTGTGTGCAACAAACTCACAGCCGTCCATGACCTCTTCCTTTCAAACTCCTTCAACCTCCTAGCTTTAACTGAAACCTGGCTAACTCCCTCTGACACGGCCTCCGTTGCTGCTCTCTCACATGGCGGTCTATACTTGAGCCATACCCCCAGACCGGGTGAGAGAAATGGTGGCGGGGTCGGACTCCTGCTCTCTCCCACCTGTACCTACCAGCATCTCCCTCCACCCCCATCCCTCTCCTTCTCCTCCTTCGAGACACACTGCATCCGCCTGTTCTCTCCTCTGGCTCTCAGGGTGGCAGTCATCTACCGCCCACCGGGACCAACCTCCCAGTTCTTTGACCACTTTGCTACCTGGCTTTCTCACTTCCTGTCTTCTAATCTTCCATGCCTAATTCTCGGGGACTTCAACATTCCCATTGATGATCCTTCCGCCCCTGCTGCCTCCAAACTTCTTTCACTCACGTCCTCCCTTGGACTCACACAATCCTCCCTCCTCCCTACCCACCGCGATGGTCACGCTATTGACCTGGTCTTTTCCAACCTCTGCTCCATTTCTGAGTTCAATTGTCGCCCTTTCCCCATCTCTGACCACCCTTCTCTCTTTCAACCTATCTGGACTTCCTAAACACCCTGCTCCCCCACCCCGCACACACACTCGCAGAAATCTACAGGCTGTGGACCCCCATCAATTCTCCAACCTACTTCACCACCTCCCTCATACCTCATCCTTCACCTGCCCTGATGCTGCCACTAATCACTACAACACTACGCTTATCTCTGCTCTAGACACTCTTGCTCCTCTTCGACTCTGTAAGGCCCCACGCCGCCAGCTTCAGCCCTGGCACACCCTCCAGACTCGCTACCTGCAAAGATGCTCCCGCACTGCAGAGCGTGCCTGGAGGAAATCCCGCTCTGAAGCTGATTTTGTTCACTTCAAGTTTATTCTCCGGTCATACACCTCTGCCCTCCACTTGGCCAAACAATCCTTCTTCTCATCTCTTATATCTATGCTGTCCTCCAACCCTAAACGGCTCTGGTCCACCTTCAACACCCTCCTCCACCCACCTGCACCTCCCCCCACAGCTGCCTTCAGCGCTCAAGACCTGGCAGACTACTTCCTCAGTAAAACTCTAACTATCAGAAGCAATATCCCAACACAAGATAGTTATCTGCCACCTCCACTCCCAGAGGTCCCCTCTGCCACCCTCTGCCGCTTCCTCCCAACCACTGAGGAGGAAGTCAATTCCTTATTGTCCTCCTCACATCTCACCACGTGCCCGCTCGACCCCATTCCCTCGCATCTAATTCCTCCCCTCTCCTCCTCCCTCACCCCTGCTCTCACACACATCTTCAACCTATCTCTCTCCACTGGCTCCTTTCCATCCGCCTTCAAACACGCGCTAGTTACCCCTTTACTAAAGAAACCATCCCTTGATCCCAACTCTCCATCCAACTACCGCCCTGTATCCCTGCTTCCCTTCACATCAAAGCTCTTAGAAAAACTAGTCTTCAATCGCCTCTCCATCTTCCTGTCCTCCAATTCCCTACTTGACCCCCTGCAATCTGGCTTCCGTCCCCTACACTCAACTGAAACTGCCCTCACCAAAGTCTAGGCTTGTGCACCGATTTTTTTTTTTTTCGTTTCGATTCGGTTCGATTTTTCGGATTTTTAAACTTTTCGATTCGGCCCGTTTCGACCGATTTCGGTTTCGATTCGATTCGGTTCGGCACGTTTTTCGGGTACATTTTTTTTTCGGAATTTCGACCATTTTTCGTATTTTCGTGTCACTGTGCTAGGTTTTTGTATCGACTTTTCGTAATTTCGGAAATTTTCGTTTTTGGGAATTGCACATTTTTTGGAATATCGACCATTTTTCGTATTTTTCGTGTCATTTTGCCCGTTTTTTGTCTCGACTTTTCGTTTTTTCGAAAAATTTTCGTTTTTCAGAAATTTTCGTTTTTACAAAATTTTCGTTTTTCAGACATTTTCGTTTTTACAAAATTTTCGTTTTTCAGAAAATTTTCGTTTTTCAGGAAATTTTCGTTTTTCGGAAAATCTGTTCTCGTTTGACACATTTCAAGTCCATTCGAAAAATCCGAAAATTTTCGTTTCGGCTCGGAAAACATTTCGGATCTGAAATTTTCGGATCTAAAATTTTTCGGAAATTCGGCCGCATCCGAAAACACGATTCGGGAAATTTCGT
The DNA here is from genome assembly GCA_009667805.1 of Leptobrachium leishanense. NCBI lineage: Eukaryota > Metazoa > Chordata > Amphibia > Anura > Megophryidae > Leptobrachium > Leptobrachium leishanense. The sequence continues at coordinate 462,331,817 of CM019064.1, read as the reverse complement.
GAAAATTCCGAAATTCCGAAACCCAAAACGCACATCTCTACCAAAGTCACCAACGACCTCCTAACTGCTAAAAAAACACGGCCACTATTCTATTCTCATCCTGCTTGACCTCTCGGCTGCTTTTGACACTGTTGACCACCCCCTCCTTCTACAGACCCTCAACTCTCTGGGTCTCGGTGACACTGCACTTGCTTGGGTTGACTCCTATTTATCCAACAGGTCCTTCTGTGTGTCCTTTGCTGGTAACTCCTCCTCTTCATTGCCTCTATCTGTTGGTGTACCTCAAGGCTCTGTCCTTGGTCCTCTGCTCTTTTCCATCTACACCTCCTCCCTGGGCAAAATCATCAACAGCTTTGGCTTTAATTACCACCTCTACGCTGATGACACTCAGATCTACCTCTCTACCCCTGATCTCTCTCCCCCTGTCCTTTCAAAAGTCAGTGACTGTTTATCTGGCATCTCCTCCTGGATGGCCTCCCACCACCTAAAGATCAACATGTCAAAGACTGAACTCCTACTTATTCCTCCCTCCAATGCCTCCCCACCTCCTGACTTCTCTATCACGGTGGAGGGTATCACCATCTGCCCATCAAACCAAGTTCGCTGTCTTGGAGTTACACTTGACTCTGCTCTTTCCTTCATCCCCCACATCCAGTCTCTTTCCTCCTCCTGCCGATACCAACTGCGTAATATTTCCAGAATTCGGCCATTTTTTACCGCTGTCACCACAAAACAACTCATACACGCCCTGGTAATCTCCCGACTCGACTATTGCAATAATCTCTTATCTGGCCTCCCTCTGTCCCGCCTCCCCCCCTACAATACATCCTGAACGCCTCCGCCAGGCTAATTCACCTCACCCGCCGCTCTGTCTCTGCCGCTCCCCTCTGCGAGTCCCTTCACTGGCTCCCCATCCACTGCAGAATTAAGTTCAAAATCCTTATCCTTACCTACAAAACCCTCACTAACTCAGCGCCCCACTACCTGTCCTCACTAATCACCAAATACACCCCAGCCCGCTCCCTAAGGTCAAACAGTGACCTGCGCCTAGCTTCTCCCCGCATCACCTCTTCCCATGATAGACTGCAGGATTTCTCACGCGCAGCCCCCACTCTCTGGAACGCTCTCCCTCGTACTGTCAGACTTTCCCCTAACTTCTCTTCCTTCAAACGCTCCCTTAAAACATTCCTATTTAGGGAAGCCTACTAGACATGTGCATTCGTTTTAGTACTAAAACGATTTAGTCTGAATTTTGGGATAATTTAGTTTTCGTATGACTCAAGAGAAACGAAACTGCTCAGTTCAAAAAACGAAAGAAACTAAAATAAAATGCACTACATTTTAGTGTCAGTCCTTTTTGTGATATTACATTGAAGAGTGAAGGAGACCAGCAATGAAGAGCGCAACATCCGAAGTTCTGCACCATTCACATGCCAATGCAGTAGGATGTTCTATACAGAGAGGGGCATTAATTAATGCAGGAGGATGTTCTATACATTATACAGAGAGGGGTATTAATGTAGGAGGATGTTATATACAGAGAAAGGTATAAATTGAGGAGGATGTTCTATACAGAGAGGGACATTAATTAATTCAGGAAGATGTTCTATATATTATACAGAGAGGGGTATTAATTAATGCAGGAGGATGTTCTAAACATTATACAGAGAGAGGAGCCTTTTTTAAGCCCTTTAAATCCAGTGGCTTTGAGCGCTGAGATCGGCTGCTTGTTACATTATCTCTCAGTACAATGTATCAGTCTCAGCTGTTACAGTAACTGACTGCTGCTCATCACAGCGCTCATAGTTTCAGTAAAACAAGGAAATAATATTGTTATAACCTCTTATATATAAAAATATTATTTACTAGTTTTACTGAAACTCTGAGCGCTGTGATGAGCAGCAGTCAGTTACTGTAACAGCTTTGTCTGACACATTGTGCTGAGAGTGAGAGATACTGTAACAAGCAGCGATCTCAGCCCTCTGAGGAGCCACTACAATAGTAATTGTATCCACTGGTTTTCGGATGAATAAAATTAGTTTTCATACTAAATAACTGAAAACGAATTTCTTTAGCAACTAAATAAATTACATTTTAGGACGAATCCATTAGCTCAAAACGAAATTTTGTGCTGTGCACATGTCTAAAGCCTACCACCCAACTCACTGACGCAACCATCAATCACTCTCACCTTACAGTCCTCTCCTCCTGTTTCCAACCCCAACCCTCCCAGATTGTGAGTTCCTACGGGAATAGGGCCCTCATCTCCTCCTGTACTGTTTGTCAAATGTTGTTCAATGTATTGTAACCCTGTCTATACTGTGCTTATTGTACAGCGCTGCGGAATATGCTGGCACTTTATAAATAAAGAATAATAATAATATATTGCGCCTCAGCTCACATATGGATATATTGCGCCTCAGCTCACATATGGATATATTGCGCCTCAGCTCACATATTGCCCAGACCAGCTCACACATGGATATATTGCCCCAGATCTCATGGATATGCCCCAAACACACATGGATATGCCCCCAGCACACATGGATACTGCCCCCAGCACACATGGATACTGCCCCCAGCACACATGGATACTGCCCCCAGCACACATGGATACTGCCCCCAGCACACATGGATAATGCCCCAGCTCACATGGATATTGCCCTAGCTCCTCTCATGGATTTTGCCCCAGCTCCTCTCATGGATTTTGCCCCAGCTCCTCTCATGGATATTGCCCCAGATCCTCTCATGGATATTGCCCCAGCTCCTCTCATGGATATTGCCCCAGCTCCTCTCATGGATATTGCCCCAGCTCCTCTAATGGCTATGCCCCCAGCTCCTCTCATTGATACTGCCCCAGCACATGGATATACTGCCCCAGCACATGGATACTGCCCCAGCTCATGGATATGCCCCAGCAGCTCAAGGATATACTGCCCCAGCTCATGGATATGCCCCAGCACATGGATAATACCCCAGCTCATGGATACTGCCCCAGCTCATGGATATGCCCCAGCAGCTCAAGGATATACTGCCCCAGCTCATGGATATACTGCCCCAGCTCATGGATATACTGCCCCAGCTCATGGATATACTGCCCCAGCTCATGGATATACTGCCCCAGCTCATGGATTTGCCCCAGCTCATGGATACTGCCCCAGCTCATGGATACTGCCCCAGCTCATGGATACTGCCCCAGCTCATGGATATGCCCCAGCAGCTCAAGGATAATGGCCCAGCTCATGGATACTGCCCCAGCTCATGGATATGCCCCAGCAGCTCAAGGATAATGGCCCAGCTCATGGATACTGCCCCAGCTCATGGATATGCCCCAGCAGCTCAAGGATAATGGCCCAGCTCATGGATAATGGCCCAGCTCATGGATAATGGCCCAGCACATGGATAATGGCCCAGCTCACCTCCTGGCCGTGTGTTCGCTCCCTCTGAGCCTCTGGCGGCATGCAGCTTCTGCGCTCGCCTGGGGGAGCCACGTAACCAGCCGCGATTGGCTGGTGACGTGTTTCCCCCAGGCGAGCGCCGAAGCTGCATAGCTTCGGACGCTCGCAGGGAGCGAACACGCGGCGCAGGGTGAGACACCCGCCCTTAGGGTGACGGTGTCACCCTAAGGGCGGGTGTCACCTGGTGCGGGCCACAACCCCCACCCCCACGACGCCACTGATAGAGATAGAGATATATATCTCTATCATACCTGCCATTACCTTCCCCAATCAATTTGCTAAAATTATAAACACAAAAAACAAACCACTGCCTGAGACCCCGCGAAGCCCACATGCCACCCCCCTCTACCTGGCTGAATGTATCTAATATATATAATTAAATACATTCAGCCAGGTAGAGAAAGTAAAAAAAGGTTTTATTCTATGTTCCCGGGGACATTTAAAAATGTCCTCAGATTTAATTTTTTTTAGAAATGTGTCGCCTTACCTTAGCCTGATGGTCAGTGGGGGCTCCCTGGATCCTGGTTGTGGGGGGGGGGTCTGCCGTGGCAGCAGGTGCAGTAGCTCCCTCCCTGTGCTGCCTGTCTCTGCCACACCCGGGCGGCTAGCCCGCACAGTCGCAGCTCTGTCATCCGGCGGCCGCATGCTCCTTGCTCCTCAATGCTCCTCAAGGGGATCATTGTGAGGCCTCTGCAGGCTGCCCTCTACACTGCCTGATTAGAGGGCCGTGTCTGCCTGATGTTTTAGTAACAAGAATGTTTTATCCCATAGACTTCAATGCTAAAAATATTCCCGTTTTAATTCAATATCTAATAAACCGTTGCTTATAATATTCTGCAGTAAAGAGTCTCTTTATTTCTAGATTTTTTTTGTATTTAAGCATTTTTTATACTTTTTCCAATTTTTTTTTTCCAACTTTTGGCGAACATCCGAAAAAGTTCGAAGTTTGCGAAATTTCGAACTGCCAATGTTCGAATCGAACTCCGAACTGATCGAACCGAACAGCTCATCCCTAATGCCTGTGTATGGCAATTACAGCAACACCTTGTATCTGTATGTGCTGCATAATGCCTGTGTATGGAGATTACAGCAACACCTTGTATCTGTATGTGCCGCATAATGCCTGTGTATGGCAATTACAGCAACACCTTGTATCTGTATGTGCTGCATAATGCCTGTGTATGGCAATTACAGCAACGCCTTGTATCTGTATGTGCTGCATAATGCCTGTGTATGGCAATTACAGCAACACCTTGTATCTGTATGTACTGCATAATGCCTGTGTATGGCAATTACAGCAACGCCTTGTATCTGTATGTGCTGCATAATGCCTGTGTATGGCAATTACAGCAACACCTTGTATCTGTATGTGCCGCATAATGCCTGTGTATGGCAATTACAACAACACCTTGTATCTGTATGTGCCGCATAATGCCTGTATGTGGCAATTACAGCGACACCTTGTATCTGTATGTGCCGCATAATGCCTGTGTGTGGCAATTACAGCAACACCTTGTATCTGTATGTGCCGCATAATGCCTGTGTATGGCAATTACAGCAACACCTTGTATCTGTATGTGCTGCATAATGCCTGTGTATGGCAATTACAGCAACACCTTGTATCTGTATGTACTGCATAATGCCTGTGTATGGCAATTACAGCAACGCCTTGTATCTGTATGTGCTGCATAATGCCTGTGTATGGCAATTACAGCAACACCTTGTATCTGTATGTGCCGCATAATGCCTGTGTATGGCAATTACAACAACACCTTGTATCTGTATGTGCCGCATAATGCCTGTATGTGGCAATTACAGCGATACCTTGTATCTGTATGTGCCGCATAATGCCTGTGTGTGGCAATTACAGCAACACCTTGTATCTGTATGTGCCGCATAATGCCTGTGTATGGCAATTACAGCAACACCTTGTATCTGTATGTGCCGCATAATGCCTGTGTATGGCAATTACAGCAACACCTTGTATCTGTATGTGCTGCATAATGCCTGTGTATGGCAATTACAGCAACACCTTGTATCTGTATGTGCCGCATAATGCCTGTGTGTGGCAATTACAGCAACACCTTGTATGTGGCAATTACAGCGACACCTTGTATCTGTACTGTACAGGGATTTACACTCATTATAACCCCCTGAATCTTATCCCTTTACTACCGTGACTGACCCCACAGCTCTCCCTGTATTCTGACAAATCCCTGGCTGGTTGGAATGACGCAGTAAAGTTTGGTATAGTAAGGTTGGGGGCTGCCCCTTGCAGCTTCTTTATGGTGCGGATGGGAGATACTCTTTGCAGCTTCTTTACAGTGTGACAGGAGTGAGGTCTCACAGTGAATTTTGTGTCTACGCGGGAGAATGCACTAATCTTGAATGAAAATGTTTTTTCTGTGACTAATTTTTTGTATGTATGTATTGTAATATCGTGTAGTATTATATTACATTGCATTCATATTGTCATTAGTGAAAGGGTTAAAATTACCTCAAGACAGAGGAAGTTGGCTTTGACCAGAATGACCATTTAAGAGATACTGTACACTATATTGCCAAAAGTATTGCCTCACCCATCCAAATAATCAGAATCCGGTGTTCCAATCACTTCCATGGCCACAAGTGTATAAAATCAGGCACCTAGGCATACAGACTGTTTTTACAAACATTTGTGAAAGAATGGGTCGCTCTCAGGAGCTCAGTGAATTCCAGCGTGGAGCTGTGATAGGACGCCACCTGTGCAACAAATCCAGTCATGAAATTTACTCGCTCCTAAATATTCCACAGTCACCTGTCAGCTGTATCATAAGAACGTGGAAGTGTTAGGGAACGACAGTAACTCAGCCACGAAGTGGTAGCCACGTAAACAGACGGAGTGGGGTCAGCGGATGCTGAAACGCATGGTGCGAAGAGGTCACCAACTTTCTGCAGAGTCAATCGCTACAGACCTCCAAACTTCATGTGGCCTTCAGATTAGCTCAAGAACAGTGCGCAGAGAGCTTCATGGAATGGGTTTCCATGGCCGAGCAGCTGCATCCAAGCCATACATCACCAAGTGCAATGCAAAGCGTTGGATGCAGTGGTGTAAAGCACGCCGCCACTGGACTTTAGAGCAGTGGAGATGCGTTCTCTGGAGTGACGAATTGTGCTTCTCCATCTGGCAATCTGATGGATGAGTCTGGGTTTGGCGGTTGCCAGGAGAACGGTACTTGTCTGACTGCATTGTGCCAAGTGTAAAGTTTGGTGGAGGGGGGATTATGGTGTGCGGTTGTTTTTCAGGAGCTGGGCTTGACCCCTTAGTTCCAGTGAAAGGAACTCTGAATGCTTCAGCATACCAAGACATTTTGGACAATTCCATGCTCCCAACTTTATGGGAACAGTTTGGAGCTGGCCCCTTCCTCTTCCAACATGACTGTGCACCAGTGCACAAAGCAAGGTCCATAAAGACATGGATGACAGAGTCGGGTGTGGATGCACTTGACTGCACAGAGTCCTGACCTCAACCCGATAGAACACCTTTGGGATGAATTAGAGCGGAGACTGAGAGCCAGACCTTCTCATCCAACATCAGTGTGTGACCTCACAAATGCGCTTCTGGAAGAATGGTCAGACATTCCCATAAACACCCTCCTAAACCTTGTGGACAGCCTTCCCAGAAGAGCTGAAGTTGTTATAGCTGCAAAGAGTGGAGCGACGTCATATTGAACCCTATGGATTAGGAATGGGATGTCACATAAATTCATATGTGAGTCAAGGCAGATGAGCGAATACCTTTGGCAATATAGTGTATTTCTCATCCAGGGATTGTAGTTGATATTCAGAGCCTCATGGAGCTCCGTCATCACATGACCTGACTCGCTTCCTGTGCTGTCTTTAGGGTAGATGGTTTGAAAATGTTTACATAGAAATGTGTTTCATGTCAACGCCATCTAGTGGCTGTTTATTTCATAACACCCTGGCATTCAGCCAGCCTTCCCAGGATCCTATGGGCTGGCTGGTCACATGCTTCTTTGCTACAGCAAGGGATAGTGGGAGGAAGAACCTAATTTCCTTATCACAGGAGCTGAAAGAAGCATCTAGCCACCATCTCTCTCCTCTGAGAAGCATCGTCTGTTAGGACTTCAGTTTAACTTCCCCCTAGCCGTCCCACAGTTGCTGTCTGTGTATTTGTTTCTCCCTGTATGGCAGCCAGCTAAGTGTTTTTTACTGACACACCCTGTTTCTGTAATGCTGTCAATGTGTTACTGCTATAACAAATTTGTGTATATACTGTATTTTAACACTTTGTATTATTCCGCTTCCCCAGCTTTACCACATTCCTACAAAGGGTTAATAAACATACAGATTGCAAACCGGTCTCATTTATTCGACTCCTAGGAAAGGTTTACCTGCCTGTTAAGCTGCACATAGACTCCGGGAGTACGTGGAGTGGGGATGGGACACTTCCTTTCCCGATATAAACCCTGGATATTCCCAGTCCTGCCCCCCAGGTCTTGAATCCCTCCCTTCATGTCTCTGACTCCCAATGGTCATTTCTGTATGATCGGGGCTCCCCATAAATAGCAAGACGTTGAAGTGTATCAAACAAAAAAGTGTGTTTATTGACTATGGCCGCCGCGTGTCTGTATCCCACAGTGGATGGGAGTGGAGTGCACTGCCTGGAGGCTTGATTCTGAGTCAGGGGTAAATGTAAAGTGCCACTGCCATGCTGGGCTCATGTAACATTGAGTCCCTCCCTTTATATATGTTGGTGTTTTTGCTGCCCCATATACATCATAAAAGGGAGTTCTTTCCTGGTACCTATGTGATGTGAATGCGGCATGCCATAAGGGGAGGGGCTACTGCAAGGAGTTGGCCAGGGTTTGAGAGTGTGCTCCACTGGCTGCCAGTCACCAGCTGATCCCCTGGAAAATGAGCCCATCATGTCCTTAACAGTGGCATGTTAACAAGAGCTTATTGCCAATTTAGCAGCTCCATAGATTGTATGGGCTCTGGGACATTTACGCTGGGCTCAGAATCTCGTCTGAAGGTCCAAAGATGTTTGGAATGCCTGAAGGATGTATTTTAGCTCAAATGTTGTTGTAGAAGGTGAAGTGCCCTGTCCAGATCTTCCTTTGCTCTCAAGATATCAGGAAAGTGAATCTCCCATTAAAACACCAGCAATTTCAAGTAGCACCTCTTGAATCCTTCCTGGATCTCCTTGGTTCTCAAGCCATAGACGAGTGGGTTGATCACCGGAAGGAGAAGACAGCTGAAGATCTCTTGCAACATCTTCAGTTGTCGCGGGGGGCTTGAGTAAAAAACAAAGAGCACGAGGGGGATACATGCCGAAATATAAAACAGTGACAGCATGATGACGTGTGCACTGCACGTGTTGAGGGCCTTCCACCGAGCCTCCGAGGATTTCAGAGAATACACCACCTTCAGGATCCTGGTGTAAGAGAAAGCCATGATTGAGTTATCGCTGCCCGGAATGAGACAAATGATCGTCACCATGAATATGATAGACGGCGTTAAGTCTCCGCAGGTCAGCTTGATCACATCGACGTACTCACAGAATGAGTGGGCGATCTCAATGCTTTTACAGAAAATCAGGTTATGTGTCAGGACCGGGATGGGAACCAGCAGAAGCCCGTTCCGTACGATGATGAAAAGGACAACTTTGATGATGAGAGAGTTTGACATGATAGTGGAGTGACGGAGAGGGTGGCAAATGGCCACATATCGGTCTAAGGACATGAGAGCAAAGAGAGAGGAGGCTGTCCCATACATGCTATAGAGGAGCAACATCTGGGTGAGGCAGCCTGTGGCACTCACTACAGTATCTCCACACCACAGGATGGACAACACCTTAGGGATCACCAAGGTGGCCACCGTCAGATCCTGCAGGGCGAGCAGAGCGATTAGAATATGCATGGGTTTATGGAGCTTGTGGTCATATTTCACCAAGGAGATGATCCCACAATTCATAACAACCACAGCAATGTACATCAGGAGGTAAAAGGTGGAGATAACGGGGGTTAACTTCTGATCCGAGACCCAAGACAGACCCGTCAGGATAAAATAGGATGGCATCCAGCCAAATGTTCCAGACGTGTTCATTCTAACGCCTGAAAAAAACAAGGAAATGTATAAAAAATTCAATAAATATTCCACAATGAGCCTATACAGGTATAAAGAGCATGAAAATACAGAAACGTAACTCTATGTGGGGAAAATCAACCCAATAAATAGCCTAAAATAATAACACAGGGGTGACGTGCATCACTTTAGACTTGGGGTGCATGGGTATGGAGATGGGTTTGGGGTGCAGGCCTGAGTTTCATTATTATTTTCATTGCCATACTGTTTGTGATTTAGTTTAAAGTTTATTTTGTTGTTGGACCAGAACAATGTAATCTGTAGGTTTGTGTAATCTGGATTATGCAAAATACTGCCTTATTGTGCTGCCCACGTCACCATCTATGCTGCTGTAACACCTATGCTGCTATGTGCACCATCTATACTCAGGCAGCTCCATGAAAAGTGCTGCCTTCATGTTCAGCACTTCTACCAGGCACACAAACAGATAATCACCTGACACACACTCACACCATACCCCTGTCTTGCATAAAGGTCTGTTTCACCCCTTCAGCAATGCTTCTGCATTAATCCTGATTAGCCGTGTGTGAAACAGAGTGTCTCCTGAAGCTCCCTCCCTGAAATAACTACAGAATACCCGTGTACCAGACCCCCTGCTGATAACCGACCACTCTGCTGGAATATGCTACTGTATCTCGCCTGGAGTCCCCCCTTGTGTCCTGTTTGCCTCTCCAAGGTACAGTCGCAGTGTCTTCGAAAACGTCCTGGTCCCTCCTGTCAGTCTGCCCCTATGAATCCTCTGCATACTGGGCTCATACCACCCAGACTGATACCCCACCAGCGCTGATGCCTGACACTCATTATCTGTTGACTGTAATGTGTTATCATAATCCCCATTGTCTTGACTTCATTAGAAATGATACATAATGTTTGATTTTTACTGTCTGTACGCAATGTAATTAGATTTCTGTTTGTCCAATCTCGTTAGAAATGCTAAGTAATGTTTACTGTAACGGTCTAATGTAACTGAACTAATGGAATTAGATTTCACTTTCCAAGAAGTCAATGCGTGTGCAAAATGTTCCAGTTTAATTAGGTCCCCCAGCAGTTTCGAAGGGGGTTTTGTACATGCAAATAACCCCTGTTTGACCACAAAAATGTCTGTGTCCCTGATTAAAATGTATGTGTCCCAGTCCTTGAGCTTCGTCTGAGGACTGGAAGAACCTGCTGGCGGGTTCAAGATGAGCTGTCCCTGCTACGAACTGCCAGCACCCACTTGCCCACTACAGAGGAGAGTAGCACAACAGGGGATCGAGTCATTGCCCCTGTTATATTTTGCGAGCATACAGTGTTGCTGGAGCTGGATGCTGTGCAGGTATGTGCCTTGTCCCCGACAAATATGGAGACCCCCAGTACTCCACCCCCTATGAACCAAGGTGCCGCAAGAGAGTGGGCCTCTTCCCATCTGCCCAGGAGACCATCAGGACCGCTAAGTGACCACCCTGAGCGGCTACCAATTTCCTGGTCCCAGGAAGAATTGCACCCCTTTGGGATTGTGTGGGTTGCCGTGGGCTGGGCCCCTGTTAAATGTTTGGGAGGGGGCATCCGCAGGAGGAGAGACTGGGGGTAGGGACTGCTGACTGGGTTCTGGGCCTGGGTCTGCAGAGGTGCCCTGGAGAGGTAAAGATGTGGGGAGGAATCCTAATGTGCCGGTTAGCGAATGTTTTGTGTCTGTGGACTGGTGACCCATTGCCTGGCACACACTTCTGTGGTGAGTCTTTGGGCGCACTGGACAAAAGGTATGGCTTGCCTCTTACCCCGGGACTACGTACCCACAACCAGGGGTACCCTGCGGTGAACACCACACCCCACTGTCGGTGCCTGTGTGCCCGCGCCCTGGAACTTTGCAGATGGTTCAAAAAGGGACAGAGAGGTCTCGTCAGTGGCAAGCAATCCGTTTGGGATCTAAGTTTGCCCTGCCGTTCTGGAAGAGGGAAGATACAGTATATTGCCAAAAGTATTCACTCACCTGCCTTGACTCGTATATAGATGGGTGAGCGAATACTTTTGGCAATCTAGTGTATGTGACGTGCGTCACTTTAGACTCGCGTGGGCATGGAGATGGTTTGGGGTGCAGGCCTGAGTTTCATTATTATTTTCATTGCCATACTGTTTGTGATTTGGTTTAAAGTTTATTTTGCTTCAACGCAGAAATAATGTAATATATTGTTAATTAATGTGATTAGGTTTGTGTAATCTGGATTAATCTGTTATCATAGTCCCCATTGTCTTGATTTCTTTAGAAATGCTACATGATTGATTTCACTGTACACAATGTAATTATATTTCTGTTTGTCCTTTCTCATTAGAAATGCTAAATATTATTTACTGTTACAGTCTAATCTAACTGACCTAATGGAATTAGATTTCACCTTCCAAGAAGTCAGTGTTTGTGCAAATGTTCCAGTGTAATTAGGTCTTCCAGACATTTCTAAGGGGGTTTGTATATGCAAATATCTGTGTCCCTGATTAAATGTGGGGACATAAATGTCTGTGTCCCTGATTAAAAGCAAATTCCATTTCTACCCTGAAAGACCTCAGATCTACAGCCTCGTCTTATTTCTGGGGGATGCTAGCAGGCTCTATGTATCTCGGTTCTTAAACTACATCTGAGGACTGGAGGAAGCATGGGAGGCAGCCTGGGTGGAACACGGGGGCTCCTGCAAGGAAGCAGCATTGGCAGATGTGACCCTAGTCAGGGTACAGAGATGTCGCATTGGTTGCACCGGTGGGATTTTCTTCCTGATACTGGGGACCCAATCTGTCACAACAGGTATAAAGAGCATGAATATACAGAAACGTAATGCTACGTGGGGAAAATAAACCCAATAAATAGCCCAAAATAATAATATCTCATAAATAAGGATATACTAGATATCTGAAAGTAATAATATCACAGATTAAAATGAGAACGATAAATACCTCAAAATAATACATTAAATATTCCAAAATAACAAATATAATACATATCCTAAAATAATAACTCAGATTTAAAGAATTTAATAAATACTTAAAAATAATGAGCAGATCTAAGGAAAATAGGTATGGAAAAAAGACCAATATAATAAATAACTGCAAATAATAACAATGACAGATGTAATGACAGATATAAAGAATATATTTACTTTCCCAAAATTAAAATAACAGAGTTCTAAATAGCACAATAAATATGCAAAAATAATAACACAGAAATAAAGAATACAAAACAATGACAGATATAACGAATAAAATAAAAATCACAAAGCAATAATAACAAAGAAATAACGAATAAAATAGATTTGCAAACATTATAAAATGGCAGATATAAAGAATACAATAAATATGCAAAAAAAATAAAAACAAGTTTTAAAACACAAATATAATAAACATTTGGAAATAACCATAACACAGATATAAAAAAAATATGCAAAAACAATAAATAGCCCAAATTCCAAAATTCTACACAAAAAGAGTATGAAAAAAGAGTATGGAGAAGGCGTAGATGTAAGTAATACAATAAATATCCGAACTAAAAATAGAGGTGTAAAAAATTACCCTTACATATTGTGACGGAACAGAAGCAGGCGGGTCAAGCTGCTTGAGGCGCTGTGGACAGCGCTCCCAGTAGCTGGGCTGACCGCAACGAAGGGGTATCTGGAGAGTCAGGACAGGCGGAAGAGAACGGTTCCGTCACATTGGTGGCAAGCGGTGTGGATAGAGGCTCTCCAACACCAATACACCCCAAGATGGCCAACTATATAGCCTGCAAGCAGGACATCCTGAAGGACCTGCTGGAGAGCCATGGAAGGAACGAATACTGAAGTAAGGGTCAAAGGCACAAGTGTGGTGCAACCCGGAGCGAGTGGAGATGTGTCCCCGCTGAGAGAGACCGCAGAGGTTTTTGCCTGCGGTGAAAGAAAACAGTCTACAGAGGACTATGGATCAGGACAGCTCATTTATTCCGTAATGAGCAGAGAATCACAGAGGGCATTCAGCTGTGGAGACCCCAAGTGTTGGGGCCTCAGCCCACTGCGAGCCATGAAGACCAGTTGGTGCACTGGCTGCGTGCCGCACTCGATCTAGAGTGCAAATACAAGGACTTGCTGCAATGTGTGAGTGAGGAGGATTGGGAAGCTGATGAGAAGCCTCCCCCAGGCTATGTGTTCCGCCGTCCTGGCCCAGCATGGATCTACTGTAAGGGGAGAGACAATTATGGCAGTCCACAAGCTGCCAGACATGCAGAATTGTGCGCCATCCAGGGGCGCTACCTGGACGTTTATGAGGACTCTGCCTTTTGGCCCGTGCTAAAGGGACTCGCTGCTGAGGAATGGGCACTCGAAATGGACTTAAAAAGTTTGCAGACTGCAGCCCAGCTACAAGTCCTCGAGACCCCTGGAGGAAGCCTCCCCCCACCAGCCAGTGGGAAGCGGAAGAAAAAGAGGGGTGGCCGAGCCAAAGCAGACCAGAGCAAAACAACGTCACAGCCCGGGGATTAAGCCATCTTCCAGCGGGCAGTATCAGGTCACTGGAGAGACTGGCGCCCAGGCTGTTCCCCTCATGAGAGATGGGGCCACACAGACAATGGACGATCTGGTCAGCTTGTTACAGGTTGAATTACTTGCTGCTCGGGCACAGATAATGGCCCTGACAGAGACATTGCAAGACCATCAGACCGAACTGCGAACTGTCACGAAGGAGAGAGATGGTCGCTGCATGGAAGTGCAAGAACAGTCAGTCACTATACAAAAATTGTCATCCCAGCTGCAGGTCTGTGAGGACTGTAACCACACCCTACACAAGGAGCTCAGTAAAGTCCTCGCTCAAATAGAGAAGCTGGAGTGCGGCTCCCGTGTAATGATTGAACAGCTGGAGGACGAGTGGCGAACTGGAGCTGCTCTACACACAGAGGTGACCACTTGTCAGGTTCGTCTGGAGCTCTGGGAGCAGGAGTTGGGGCAGACACAGCTCTCCCGGGACACTATGCAGGCACGGGCCTGTGAGCAGGAGGAGGAAATACAGTTGCTCCAGAACCAACTCCAGCTGTGCCAACATCAGCTGCTAGAAGCAGACGCAGCTCGGAAAGAGAGCCTTGCTCAAGCCCAGGCAAGCGAGGCAGAGGTGAGACACCTGACACACCAACTGGGTGTATTGGCGCAGGAGCACCAGGGTATTGTCAGCCACCTGAGGGCTGAGCTCAATGGGACACAAGCACAGTGCCTACAGCTTCAACACGTGCTTTCCCTGCTACAAGCCGCTAGCACACACTTGCCCACTCCAGAGGAGAGCAGCACAATGGGGGATCAAATCATTGCCCCTGTTATATTTGGCACGAATGAAAGAGTGTACCCAGTATTGCTCGAGGTGGATGCTGTGCTGGCATCAGAGTGTGCCTTGTCCCCAACAAAGATGGAGACCCCCAGCACACCACCCCTATGACCCAAGGTGCTACCAGAGAGGGGACCTCTTCTCACCTGCACAAGAGACCAGGAGAACCAGTGAGTGACCATCCTGAGAGGCTACCAAATTCCTGGTCCCAGGGCGAATTGCATCCATTTGGGATTGTGGGGTGGGCCCCTTTTGAATGTTTGGGAGGGGGGCGTCAGCAGAAGAAGAGACTGGGAACTGTAAATGCTGACTGGGTTCTGGTTCTGGGGCTTCAGAAATATGCTGGAGAAAAAGACATGTGGGGAGGAGGCCCAGTGTGCCCACTACCGAACAATTTTTCTCTGTGGACTGTGGTGGCCTGTTGTCTGGCAGACACTACTGCAGTGAGTCCTTGGGAGCACTGGACAAGAGGGTTGGCTTGCGTCTTACCCCGGGACTATGGACCCACACCCAGGCATACCCTGTGGCGACCGTCAGACCCTGCTGACTTTGCTTATGTGCCCGCAAACTGGAACTTTGAAGATGGCACAGAAAAGGGACAAAGTGAGAAGTCTCGTCAGTGGCAAGCGATCCGTTTGGGATCTATGTCATGGAGCTGACGTGGCGCTCCACGCTTCAAACCCCAAGAGACTTTATGTTCATTTGTATCGTGTGATTTTAAATATATTTTACATCGTTTGGTTTTAGTTTAAATTAGTTTAGTGTAAAATGGCGTAACTTTAGTTTTAAATATACTTATATCCCTGTAGGTAAATGTGTTTCTGTATAGCCAGTAAACAAGCTTTACTGCTGTGTAATTTATGCAACAGGGCTTTTCCCCTTATCTGGCTGCATGTTTGATTCAAGAAGTCTGTGATAGTGTTTGTCTTTAATCTGATGTGTTAGAACAATAGAATATGTAAATGTTGTGTGAGCTAAAGAATGTTTATTGTAAATATCTATCTGACATAATGTAATTAGCATTTTAGTAGGACGATGTGCGTCATTTATGCAATTTATGGCTGTTGGATTTAAGCATAAATTGTGGCATTTTTGTTCATTAAAGCTCAGAGTCAGACAGAGAGAGAGAGAATCCTGTTTTAAAGCATACAGCCGCGTCTGGTGTTTAATTCAGCTACGTGTAGCGCTCACTCCCGGAGGAGCCGCTGAATTTAAACCTCGGGTCAGTCTCCCCGCACTAGGGAATAAATATACACCAGCACTGTTGTGGATTTTATAAGTTATATAGTTTACTGATCTCAAATAAACTGGCATATATAGAGCAGCACGGTATACATATATATTTACAGAAGTTCGTAATGCGAGAAACGCGTAGCGGAAAAGAAAAAGGATTTTTAACCCCTTCGTTGCTGGAATGTGAGTCCCATACAGGTTGTGTCCCAAGAAGGTGTACGTGTACGTGTATGCGTGTGTTGGTACCCGGGTACTAGATTCAACTGGCCAGTGAATGATTTCAATGTGTCTTCGACTAGTCACGTTGGGGCCCTGTAGGTTTAGACAAACTGCAGCGTGCTTTATTATTTTACTGTGGCCAGAAAGGCCTCTCACCCATCCGCCAGATGCTCTGCTCGACCCAGGACGTCTTTCCGCTCGACTTGACTGGGACTCTGTGCCACCGGATCTGCTTGTCTTGCTTGTCCGTTTCTGCCACAAGATGCTCAGCTCACCGCCTGCACTCCCATTAGATCATCACGGTCTCCTAACTCGGGGTCCTTCTGCAGCTCTGTATCTGTGTAAAGTTCTCACTGGTGGATACTAGGTCTCTGGCGAGTAATTTAAACCGATCTCCAGCTCCACAAGGCAGCACCTGTGCTCCGGCCTGGTCACAATCGCTTCTTGTCTCACGTGCGTCTTGCTCTGTTCACCCATTGGCGCACACTGGCTCTCCTCTGCACGAGGCTGCGGATGTATGTCCTTTCTCCCCAGCCGCTTCCTGTTCCCGCCACAAAGCATGCTGGAAAACATAGTCCCATTGTCCAGTGTCTCTTACATTGCGCTTGTCTCCCTCTGGTGGCCAAACTCGAGTAATATAGCAACAGTGTTTTAAACCAGCGCTACATACGCTACACTACACTCAACCTCAGAAGGCACAGAGCGGCCTTCTGGAAATTCCTAACGGCTCCAGGGCAGAGAAACAGAAGCAAGCGGGTCAAGCTGCTCGAGGCGCTGAGGACAGCGCTCCCAGTAGCCGGGCTGACCGCAACGAAGGGGTGTCTGGAGAGTCAGGACAGGCGGAAGAGAACGGTTCCGTCACACATATCCTAAAAGAAATTTATAAAAAAATAAGCCATAAGAAAAATGGTAAAAAAGATTTAAATATGGATAAAAAGAAAATCATAACCTGGAAAAGCTTATTTTAAGCAGCATCACACAGGTTTGTTCCTGTATACAGGTCTATTAGAGATATCTTATGTGATGTTTAAATAAAGATTTCAGTCTGATTCCCTCTATTTCTCTCCATGAAAATCCATTTGTCAGCACGATTACTGGAAGGGGAGGAGTGGAACGATAAAATGATTACTGGAAGCAGAGGAGGGGAATGAAAAAAAAAGGATTATTGGAAGCGGAGAAGGGGAACAATAAAACAATTACTGGAAAAGGAGGATGGGAACAATAAAACGATTAGTGGAAAAGGAGGAGGGGAACGGTAAAACGATTACTCAAAGGGGAGGAGGGGAACAACAAAACTTTAAATGGAAGAGGAGGAAGGGAACGACAAAACCATTACTGGAAGAGGAGGAGGGGAACAACAAAGCGTTTAATGGAAGAGAAGGAAGGGAACAACAAAACAGTTACTGGAAGAGGAGGAGAGGGAATGATAAAACCATTACTAGGCGGGGAAGAGGGGAACGACAAAACGATTACTGGAAGAGGAGGAGAGGGAATGATAAAACGATTACTGGAAGAGGAGGAGGGGAACAACAAAGCGTTTAATGGAAGAGAAGGAAGGGAACAACAAAACAGTTACTGGAAGAGGAGGAGGGGAACAACATGTTTACTCGAAGGGGAGGGGGGAAACGATAAAACAATTACTGGAGGGGAGGAGAACGATAAAACGATTACTGGAAAGAAAGGACGGGAATGGTAAAACAACTACTGGAGGGGAGAAGGGGAATGACAAAAAGATTACTGGAAGGGGAGGAGGGGAACGATAAACAATTACTGGAAGAGGAGAAGGGGAATGATAAAATGATTACTGGAAGAGGAGGAGGGGAACGGCAAAGCGATTACTGGACTAGGAGGAGGGGAACGATAAAATAATTACTGGAAGGGGAGGTGGGGAACAACAAAACGATTACTGGAAGGGGAGGAGGGGAGGCATAAAACGATTACTGGAACGGGAGGAGGGGAACGATAAAATGATTACTGGAAGAGAAGGGGAACGATAAAATGATTAGTGGAAGGGGAAGAGGGGAATGACAAAACGGTTCCTAGAAGGGAAGGAGGGTAACGACAAAACGATTACTGGAAGGGGAGGAGGGGAACGATAAAACAATTACTGGTAGAGGAGGAGGAGAACGACAAAACCATTACTGGAAGAGGAGGAGGAGGGGAACAATAAAACGATTACTGGAAGAGGAGGCAGAGGGAGGATGAAACAATTACTTGGAGGGGAGGAGGGGAACGATAAAACCATTACTGGAAGAGGAGGAAGGGAACAACAAAACTGTTACTGGAAGAGGAGGAGGGGAATGATAAAATGATTACTGGAAGGGGAGGAGGGGAGGGGCATAAAACGATTACTGGAAGGGGAGGAGGGGAATGGTAAAACGATTACTGGAACGGGAAGAGGGGAACGACAAAACTGTTACTGGAAGGGGAGGAGGGGAACGAAAAAACAATTACTGGAAGGGAGGAGGGGAATGGTAAAACGATTACTGGAACGGGAAGAGGGGAACGACAAAACTGTTACTGGAAGGGGAGGAGGGGAACGACAAAACAATTACTGGAAGGGAGGAGGCAGGTATTAAATGATTACTGGAAGGGGAGGAGGGGAACGATAAAACAATTACTGGAAGGGGAGGAGGGGAATGATAAAACGATTACTGGAAGAGGAGGAGGAGGGGAACGATAAAACAATTACTGGAAGGGGAAGAGGGGAACAACAAAATGATTACTGGAAGAGGAGGAGGAGGGGAACGATAAAACAATTACTGGAAGGGGAAGAGGGGAACAACAAAATGATTACTGGAAGAGGAGGAGGGGAACAACAAAACGATTACTGGGTGAGATAACAGGCTGAAATGAGTGAGCATGAATCCTAATCTGAAGGTAAAGAAGCAGAATGCGAGGATGGAGCAAAGTGCACTCGAGGACTAGCAGGAAAAGATCAGTACTTGTTAGAGTTTTTTTCTGAAATAATTCTGAGCTTTATTCACTCGCTGGATAGTTTATTATCTCTCTGGTTTTCTCTAATTTTCCGGATAGTGTTCCAGACTCTGATGTGGGACTTGGTGACCTGCGCCTCCGGGATTCTGCTCAGTGTCCAAAATAAATGATCCCAGCCATGTCTGACGGACATCCTTTTATGTAACCAGTAATATGAGGGAGACATGAAGACAAATGTCAAGGAATGAAGGCAAACCGCTTCCACCAATAAACAAATACTTAATGATCTTTAATTAAAACAGATCCCTGAATGTTACGTTGCTGCGTCCTTCCTGGGGCATGTTGGCTCAGGTGACAGAGAATCAGTCCCTGTGTATGTGCGGTCATCCTGCCCAAGACATGTTGGCTCAGGTGAGAGGGGTTTGACATCACCCTAGTCTAGTCATCACCAGCTTGATGCAACTCAGCTCTTATTGAATTCTGTTGGTGGCCAGGATTGACCTCTGTGTGATTGGGTTCTCTGTGTATCTTTGTCAGGTTCTCTGAGCTCTGTTGGGTTTCTGAGAGTTCCTGTTGGCCTTTGCTGTTGAGCAAACACCATTATATCTGTATCTTCACTGAGTCTAATGACCCGACACCCAGGGATATCACGGGCTCATTAATATAATACACACTGCCCGGCCAAAAGAAAGTTCCTCCAGATTTAACTCAGTCGATAGGGGCTTGGCTTCCATTCGATAACTACTGCAGGTGTTAATATTTTTCAGCATAAAATGTGGTCATGTGACTCCCTGAATACACTGAATGAGCAGGTTTTTCCATTAATGTTTTTTTTTGTCCTCTGATGGTACAGCGGGCATATTCCAAGATGGTTACTAGTTGTAAAACCCCTGGTTGGGCGTCGCTCACATACATGGGATTGTTAAATGTCCCTCATATTAGTGTATCAATATCTAATAACAATATTCAAATAGAGATAGGGACAAATATTTCCACAAAAAACACTTTCAATAATCTCAACTTCGGTGGTATTGTCTAAATAGATCAGGTTCACTGCAAAGTTCCATGTATCCACCACCCTCTCAGTAAAATAATGCTTCCTGATGTTACTTTTAAACCTTTGCCCCTCTAATCTAAGACTATGTCCTCTTGTTT
This sequence comes from Leptobrachium leishanense, assembly GCA_009667805.1. Taxonomy (NCBI): domain Eukaryota; kingdom Metazoa; phylum Chordata; class Amphibia; order Anura; family Megophryidae; genus Leptobrachium; species Leptobrachium leishanense. Next base: position 462,311,364 of record CM019064.1, on the reverse strand, counting down.
TGCTACTTTGTTTCCTTTTAAATATACTCCCTTCCTCTACCTTGTGGATTCCCTTTACGTATTTAAATGTTTCTATCATATCTCCTCTGTCTCGTCTTTTTTCCAAGCTGTACATGTTAAGATCATTAAGCCTTTCCTGGTAACTTTTCTCCTTCAAGCCGTACACCATTTTAGTAGCCCTTCTCTGAACTCTCTCTAAGATGTCTAATATCCTTCTGGAGATACGGTCTCCAGTACTGCACACAGTACTCCAAGTGAGGTCTCACCAGTGCTCTGTACAGTGCATGAGCACTTCCCTTTTCCTACTGCTAATACCTCTCCCTACACAACCAAGCATTCTGCCAGCATTTCAAGCATTCTGCCAGCATTTCCTGCTGCTCTATTACATTGACTACTTACCCTTAGATCCTCTGAAATAATAACCCCTAAATCCCTTTCCTCAGATGTTGAGGTTAGGACTGTATCAAATATTCTATATTCAGCCCTTGGTTTTTACGTCCCAGGTGCATTATCTTGCACTTATCCACATTAAAACTCAATTGCCACAGCTCGACCACATTTTTTTAGTTTACCTAAATCATTTGTCATTTGCTGATCCCTCCAGGAACGTCAACCCTGTTGCAAATCTTTGTGTCATCAGCAAAAAGACATACTTTACCATTAATACCTTCTGCAATATCACTAATAAAAATATTAAAAGAGAATGGGTCCAAGTACTGACCCTGAGGTACCCCACTGGTAACAAGACTTGCGCCGAATAAACTCCATTTACCACAACCCTCTGTTGCCTGTCACTCAGCCACTGCCTAATCCATTCAACAATATTGGAATCCAAGCTCAAAGATTGCAATTTATTGATAAGCCTTCTATGCGGAACAGTATTCAAAAGCCTTACTGAGATCTAAATAAGCAATGTCTACTGCACCACCTGTGTCTATTAATTTGTTACCCAATCAAAAAAATCAATAAGATTAGTTTGGCATGATCTCCCTGAGGTAAACCCATGTTGTTTCTGATCCTGTAATCTATGTGTTTTTAGATGGTCAACAATCCTTTCCTTTAACATGGTTTCCATTAATTTCCCCACTACTGACGTAAGACTAACTGACATATAGTTTCCCGATTCCTCCCTACTACCCTTCTTGTAAATGGGCACAACATTTGCTATTTCCAGTCTTTCTGGGAAGACTCCCGTTAGCAAGGATTGGTTAAATAAATCTGTTAACGGTTTTGCTATTACATCACTGAGCTCTTTTAATAATTTAGGGTGGATCCCATCAGGCCCCATTGACTTATTTGTTTTTAACTTTAGACAGCTGCTGTAGAAACTCCTCCTCTGTAAACTGATATGTAAATGTCTCGTTAGTGTTTTCTCCTAACTGAGGTCCCTTTCCTTCCTTTTCTTCTGCAAAGACTGAACAAAAATATTCATTGAGGCAGTCAGCGAGACTTTTATCCTCTTCTACATACCTTCTTCCTTTGTTTTTAATCTAACTAATCCTTGTTTTACTTTTCTTTTCTCGTTTATGTATCTAAAAAATGTTTTGTCCCCTTTTTTACTGACTGAGCTATTTTCTCTTCTGCGTGTGCTTTGGAAGCTCTTATAAATTGCTTTGCCTCTTTCTGCCTAATCTTATAGGTTTTGCTATCTTTCTTCACTCTGAGTTGTTTTTATAATTATTGATTGCTGTCTTTTTGTTCTTCACTATTTTGGCCACTTTCTGCAGAGTACCACAGTGGTTTCTTCCCTTTTTTTGTTTTTGCTGACAAGCCGAATGCAATTGCCTGTGGCCTTCAATAATGCCTCCTTTAAATAATCCCATTTCTCCTGGACTCCCTTTAAACTCCTCCAGTCTGATAATGACTCCTTCACACAAAATCTCATTTTAGAAAAATCTGTTTTTTTAAAGTCTAAAACTTTTGTTTTTGTGTGGTGCGGCTCCATTCCTGTTCTTATACTAAACCACACTGACTGGTGATCACTAGATCCCAAATTTTCACCTACAATAACGTCTGATACCAAACGTCCATTTGTGAGCATTAAATCCAATATGGCCTCTTTACGGGTCGGCTCCTCAACTACTTGTGTTAGAGACAATCCCAGTACGGAGTTTAGAATATTTGTACTCCTGGTGCACCCAGCTGTTTTGGTTTTCCAGTTCACATCAGGAAGATTAAAGTCCCCCATGATAATAACCTCCCCCTTCATTGCCATTTTGGCTATTTCCTCAAACAGCAGATTATCTAGCTCTTCTGCTTGTCCAGGGGGTCTATAGATCACACCTACACGAGCAACTGTATGATTGCCAAATGTTAGCGTAACCCAAACTGACTATGTTCACCTCGCTCACTTTTATTTGGTTCGTTTTTATGTTGTTTTTCACATACAGGGCCACTCCTCCTCCTTTCCTACCTTCTCTGTCTTTTCTATATAAAGAGTACCCCGGTATTGTTATGTCCCAGTTATTTTTCTCACTGAACCATGTCTCAGTAACCGCCACTAAATCTACTTTTCAGCTGCCATCATTGCCTCCAGTTCATTGATTTTATTGACTAAACTGCGAGCATTTATAGACACGACTCTGAGCTTGTCATTTTTTTCCCCGCATGTTGCTTGCACCCTCCGATTTAGTTTTGGGGGACAATCAGGCAGATTGTTTTTTACCCTTTTGTCCCCCTCTCTAGTTTAAATATTTCTTTGTGAAACCTTTGAACTTCTCACTGAGAACATATGTTCCCCTATGAGTAAAGATGCAAACCATCTTTTTTATACAGTTCCTTTCTGCTCCAATTAGAGCTATCATGGGACACAAAGCCAAATCCTTGCTCCCGACACCATTCCCGAAGCCACAAATTAAATTCCCTATTGCGCATCTGCCTATCCTGAATGTTATGCACAGGCAAAACTTCAGAGAATGACACAGTGGACGCAATCTGCTGTATTTCACCTCCAAGAACTCAAAAATCTTCCTTAATCTCAGAAACCTCATTGATAGCCAAGTCATTTGCCCCTAGATGGAATAGAACATCCACTTCCCCTTCCCCTTCCTGCTTTGCTTGTTTGACAATATTGAGAATATGTCTCTTGTCTCTACGAGCAGTAGCCCCAGGAAGACATCTCACCAAACCACTACTCTCCAGCTCAACACCTCTTATGATAGAAGGCAATTGTTGCTGGGTGATTCTATCATGTCCCACCTTTTCCTTTTTGTTCTTGTTTGCAGTCCTGCATACCTTAGTCATAGGGGATGGTGGTTCCTCAACTATGGTGCCTGAGCCTACTTCCGTTTCACCACTACACTCTGAAAGTGCCTCAAAAGAATTAAGAAGAGCCACAGACTGTGGGACATGTTTTCTATCCACAACTCTAAGTCTACCAGATCCTACAGTAGTCCATCTGCCGCTCCTAGGAGGCCTCTGTGGCAGTGGCTTTGTAACAGCCATAGCCTGAGTTTTGTCTAACAGATAATTTACAAATCTCAGACTTCAAACAGGCAATTTCCTGCTGCAATAAAGAGAGCTGCCTACATATCAGGCACACTCCAAACCTCCAAAAATTGGATCTAAAAACAAATGCATGACAGCTCTTACACTGGACCAAGCCTGCCATTATAAAAGAATGGATTTAAACCAACAAATCTTACCTTTTTGTAGGTTTTCTACCTCCTGTCGAACCTCAGACTACCTCCAGAGTATCCCCAGAAGATCTCTAAGTGCTCACTTTGAAGGCTTCACTTAGAAGGCTTCACACAAGCTCTTAGATCTCACCATCTTTCCTGTAGGAGGCAAAATACAAACCAAAACCTATTTTAAGAAAGTAGACACCAACAGCTGTATCAGCATGGATAGTTGCCACTTAGGAAGATGGCTGGAAGGAGTCCCTAAAAGCCAGTTTATTAGAATGAAGAGAAACTGTTCCAAGACATCAGACTACGAGACCCAGACCAATAGGCTGATAAGATTATTGGCTCCCGTCCGCGTGAGTTTACATCCTTTATTACGTATAAACTCACTTGTAGATACAGTACGCACTATTGTATTGTTCTGTTCATTTTTTGAGGAAAAGAACGGCTGCAGAGGAACAGAGAACAAGGACCCTTTATGACATGAATTGAGAATAAAACACTCCAAACGTTGACCACTAGGTGGCGACAGAACTCAAGGAATGAACCACTAGTAAAAGGGGCTTCACGCTTGGGTGAGATACCAACAGAAGCCTTCATACCACTGTCTATTTTCTGCTATGCTCTTATGACTCTGAGTATCATCTGTTGTCCACCTTGTGCAAACCTCCAGCATAGTCACATTAATATACGTACTAGGTATTTTTTTGCAATGTACCTGCTGACCTATTGAGGCAATACCACCGAAGTTGAGATTATTGAAAGTGTTTTTTGTGGAAATATTTGTCCCTATCTCTAGCCAATATTATTCAGGCAGCAGCAAAGCACCGGCCAAACAAACCCCCGGGAAGCAGCAGCACACACTAACACTCACAGAAACGGCGCTAACAAAGGGTACCCTCCACTTCATATTCCAAGATGGCAATGCCAGGATTCATCGGGCTCAACTTGTGCAAGAGTGGTTGAGGGAGCATGAGACATCATTTCCACACATGGATTGGCCACCGCACAGTCCAGACTTAAACCCCATTGAGTTTAATCTTTTGGGATAATGTGCTGGAAAAGACTTTATGCAGCGCCGCGACTCTCCCATCATCAATACAAGATCTTGGTCACAAAAGAATGCCACTCTGGATGCCGGCTGGGTGGAGTAGAGGTAACTTCACTGCTCTGCAACCACAGAAATACAGGTTTGATCCCAGCCAGAGCACCTCTCCAGTAAGTGTCCTTGGGCAAGACCACAAACAGTACAGACTCGCCACCCAGGACATACGGAAAACGAGAGAAATCTCAATGTGTATATATATAATGTTTTAGGTTAAGTTATTTTTTACCTAAAACATTATATATATACAGTTGTGTTCAAAATGATTCAACCCCCAATGCTGTAAAGGGTTTTAGGGAATTTAGTGACATTTGTAATTGTATTCGGAATGAAATCCTACAAGGACTTTTTAAAGAACCATATGCAACTAAAATGACATCAATTGGTTTTGTAATACAGTAGTAAATGTTTCTTTTGTGAATTCTTCATTGACACAATTATTCAACCCCTTAAAGACTACCACTCTGAAGAACAGAGGTTCATTCAAGTGTTTTCAATCAGGTATTGAAAACACCTGTGGATGTCACGGAGCAGCAATAAAGCATAATAAGCACCAATTAGGCAGCTTTAAAATGACTGTGATACTCAGCTCCTTCTAGACATTTACTGGTGTGGTTACAAACATGGTGAAGTCAAGAGAATGGTCCAGGAAGACAAGAGAAGAGGTGATTACTCTTCACAGGAAGGGCAATGGCTATAAGAAGATTGCAAAGATGTTAAACATACCAAGAGAGACCATAGGAAGCATCATTCGCAAATTCAAGGCAAAGGGCACTGTTGAAACGCTACCTGGTCGTGGCAGAAAGAAGATGCTGACTTCGACTGCTGTGCGCTACCTGAAGCGTAGAGTGGAGAAAAGTCCCCGTGTGACTGCTGAGGAACTGAGAAAAGATTTGTCAGATGTGGGTACTGAAGTTTCAGCTCAGACAATACGGCGCACACTGCGTAATGAAGGCCTCCATGCCAGAACTCCTAGGCGCACCCCCTTGCTGTCTCCAAAGAATAAGAAGAGTCGACTGCAGTATGCCAAAAGTCATGTGGACAAACCACAGAAGTTTTGGGATAGTGTTCTGTGGACTGATGAAACAAAATTAGAACTGTTTGGGCCCATGGATCAACGCTATGTTTGGAGGAGGAAGAACAAGGCCTATGAAGAAAAGAACACCTTGCCTACTGTGAAGCATGGCGGGGGGTCAATCATGCTTTGGGGCTGTTTTGCTTCTGCAGGTACAGGGAAGCTTCAGCGTGTGCAAGGTACCATGAATTCTCTTCAGTACCAGGAGATATTGGATGACAATGTGATGCAGTCCCTCACAAACCTGAGGCTTGGGAGACGTTGGACCTTTCAACAGGACAATGATCCCAAGCATACCTCCAAGTCCACTAGAGCATGGTTGCAGATTAAAGGCTGGAACATTTTGGAGTGGCCATCGCAGTCACCTGACTTAAATCCGATTGAGAACCTCTGGTGGGACTTAAAGAAAGCAGTTGCAGTGCGCAAGCCTAAGAATGTGACTGAACTGGAGGCTTTTGCCCATGACGAATGGGCGAAGATACCCGTAGATGGCTGCAAGACACTTGTGTCAAGCTATGCTTCACGTTTAAAAGCTGTTATAACTGTAAAAGGATGTTGTACTCAGTACTAAGATTGAATGTCACTTGGGGGTTGAATAAAACTGATAATGATGTGAGCACAGAAAAGACATTTGTGGTTATTTCATTATAAATGTTATGTTATATTTGTCTGACCTACACGTGCCTCTTTGATTTAATTGTAAGCAAGATGACTGAATGATCAAAATCAATGTCAAACTGGCCAAAACACTCAATTTCAGTGGGGTTGAATCATTTTGAACACAACTGTATATATTTACATATATCTAGCAGGGAATATAGAAGTTGCACACAATGAGCACTTTAAATAAATTATTAATATACACTTTATAGCCATATAGGCATTTAATAGAAATACACTCTACAGTTAATACCACATTTTAACCCTTTCGCTGCTGAGGCTTTTCCCGCCCCTGTGCTGAGGTAATTTTTACCGATTTTGCTCATCATGTTTAAACGTGTTTTGAAGCTTATTTTAGTATATGACCCAGACATATTATATATCGTTCTTTCCGTCAGACTTGGCAGATTAATAATATGTCATTATTATATGTATACGTCATGACCTGTCTGTATATTATAACAAAAAATGCAATAAAATATGAATTTTCAATAATTTACAACGTGTAAAGTGTTTTTTCACATTTTAACATGCGCGCAATTGCGGTTATATTTTGTATGGGGTGCGCTTGTTAAAAAAATTAGAGATGGGGTCTCGTTACATTTTTTTTTGGGGAAAATTACACGATTTTTAACAAACGCACCGCATACAAAAATCGTTAGTGCAGCATCATTGTTCACATTATAATTGAAATGGGAACAATATTGATGCATTAACAAACCAAAAAAAAGAAAAAAAACTTCTTTATTTTTTTTTTATAATTTTTTTTTAAATATTTTTTATTTTTATTTTTTTATTTTTTTTTTTACAAACTTTTTTCACATTCGTGTTTGGTATCGTTGGAACGGCCATGCTCTGGCCGATCCAACAATACCAAACTTTAACCCCTAGCTGCCACGGATCGGGAGATAGGGGGTTCATTGGAACCCCCTATCTCCACCATTGGTGGCAGCTAGGGGTTAACTCCAGGACTGGCGTCATCGTGCTATGCACGATGACGCCAGTCCTCAGGGGGAGTTCCTGGAGGCTTGGCCGACATCCAAGATGTCGGCCAGCTCCGGGAAAGGATCACGAACCGGCGCTTTTCAGCGCCGATTCGTGATCCGGCTCCCCAGGGGTTAATGCCAGGCACCATTTGGAAGGGCAGGCTGTGCCCTTCCAAACGGTGCCTGGGTTAACCCCCGCAACGCCGCCAATCGGGAGGGAGAGAGGTCCGAAGGACCTCCCCCCCTCCCTTTCAGGCGCCTCCTCCGCACATGCGGGGGGGCGCCTGAATTAGGTGTCATCGCGCCCCCGCGATGACACCTAATTACTCCGGCGGTGGTTCCGGATGCTGGGCTGACATTGAGGATGTCAGCCTGCACCGGGGGGGCCAGCGATCGGCCGGAACCCGGCCGAACGCTGACCCCAAAGGCAGTTCGCGCTCAGCGCGTCCACCGCATGGAACGTGACATGCGGTTGGACGCGCTGAGCGTGTCCGCCACAGCGAAGGGGTTAATGGATTAGGCACTAAATTTATAGATTAAAAATAAGGCAACCTCATTATAGCAGTAGTCATATAGAATTACATATGACATCTTTATTAATGCACATAAGTATAAATCCATAATATACAGTAACTAGAGATTGCACACAAACCAGTATTTTTAACAAAACTTATTTTATATAGTATATATGCACCAATATATAGAAACACTACTAAACTCTAACTTTATGCACTCTAACTACTCAAAAATGACAGCACTAGCACCTATAAAGATCTATCCCTCCATATATAAATATTTTTTTAATAGAGTTGTGTGACACAAAGGCACCTCTGTATTGATATGATTTATATATATCTTGTTAAATATAGCGTACAAATAGAGGGTAATAGAAAGCCTTATGATTCTGTATACACATATTTTTGACTCCATCACCACAAATGTATAATTGTTCATTAACAGGGGACTTTTGGGAGATGCATGGCAATCAGTACCTAATCCCCTTTTTTTATATATCCTTAATTAATGTGTCTCTAATTGGAGACACGCTGTGTTGAAAATGCCAAAACGAAACCTTACACTATGAACTGAGGCAAAGAAAACGCGAACCGGAAGTAACCAAATGGCGGCTGGAACGCAAATGGAACGCGGAAGAACGTGAACTGCGCATGCGCAAGATTGCGGCGTCCATCGCAGAATGACCAGAAAGAAACCGGAAGCAGCGATTAACATCAACAGGACACATGGGGACATTTTAAAACGATTGAAGGACACTATATAAGGACCTATAGGTCCAGTATATCTGCTACCAGCTGATGAAGCTGCTATTTTATGCGGCGAAACGCGTTCTGGAGCAGGTTTTTATATTTTAAATACATTTTATTTTATTTTCCCTGATCCTGTTCCTGCTGCTTTCATTTGCTGGATTCTGGATGGTTTTCCTTCAGCAGAATAAACCCATGAGCGCCTACTCTTATATCTAAATGTGAGTATAAAATCTCTGCAATATCACATTGAGAATTTACTGCAGATCTGCACAAGGAGAGTTCCTTTCTCTTTTCTCTTTACTTCATGATCCCGGATAACACATTCCAAACAAGGTGGGGGTCACCTGAGAAGCATTTGAAGGCAATATACCCGCAGGCCTGGACCCACTCAGAGCCAGTGACTCGGCTCCACACTTGTGAGTGGGATAATCTCAACATTGCAATATCATTTTCAATAGTCTATAAGAAGATTTACTGTATTGCACTATTATTTCTTTCATATATAAATATACGAGAAAATCCAAGACCCCAGAGAGCATTATTGCGCCAATTCAGGTTATATATATTTTTTGCATTCTATGTACATTGGTATAGGGGAAACCACTATATCCTGAATTTTAGCCATCTGGGGTGTTGTGGTGGTGAATACATGATGTGTGGCGCTGCACCATCTTGTATATAAATCTCAATGTATCCTTCCTGGAAAACCAGAGATATCTCAATGTATCCTTCCTGGAAAACCAGAGAAATCTCAATGTATCCTTCCTGGTAAACCAAAGAAATCTCACAGGGTTATCCAAAGAGATTCGAATTGCTTGAGAAAGGTAACCGAACGCTGAAAATCAGCGTTCGGTTGCCTTTCCTGACCATTCGGCTATCCAGAGAGCAGGCAATTCGCCAAATCCTGTCGAATTGCCTGAACATACGGTGCCTGTTCGGTCCCTGTTCGAGGGCAGTGAAAACCCCATCAAAAAGCACTGCTTCGGCTATTCAGAGAACACAAACCAGCAGTGAAAGGTTCCCGAAATGCCCTGCCATTCTGTGGTTTAATTCGGCAAATTTATTCAGGAGAATCCCATAGGCTTCAATGTTAAAAATATTCCCGTATTAATTCAATATCTAATAAACCGTTCATTATAAAATTCTGCAGCAAAAAGTCTCTTTATTTATAGATTTTTTAGGATACTTTAAGCATTTTTCTGAATTTTTTAAAAACAAATTAAAAGTCCGATTTTTTTTTTTTTTTTTTTCAGTTTGCTTATTTTTTTGTAACAGCCCTCTTTATTATCATTCCTGGACCTCCTGTGAAAATTTCAGCCATTTTCGCTCAGTAGTTTCTTTGCAAACAGCGTTTCATTTTCCCAGATTCATACAAATGGTTTTTCTAATTTATTCACTGCCTCCTCTACCTCACAGCTGCTTCGGCTCTGTGTGATTCGGCTCCTTTTCGGCTCCTGTTCGGCTCCTCTTCGAAGGTTAATCCAGATGTTTTTGCTTGTTTTCAGCGTGCATTCGGTTAGTTTTCGTCGGGTTTGCGGCAGCTTTTCCCTGCAATTCGGGGACCCTGTGCTGTTTGCTGAATACACCGCAGGTTCACCGAAATGCAATCGGCAAAAGGAACCGAATTGAAGAGAACGAAAAGTCACCGAACGTGCGGTGACTTTTCGAATCTCTTTGGATAACCCTGTCAATGTGTCCTTCCTGGAAAACCAGAGAAATCTCAATGTATCCTTCCTGGGAAACCAGAGAAATCTCAATGTATCCTTCCTGGTAAACCAAAGAAATCTCAATGTGTCCTTCCTGGAAAACCAGAGAAATCTCAATGTATCCTTCCTGGGAAACCAGAGAAATCTCAATGTGTCCTTCCTAGAAAACCAGAGAAATCTCAATGTATCCTTCCTGGGAAACCAGAGAAATCTCAATGTATCCTTCCTGGAAAACCAGAGAAATCTCAATGTATCCTTCCTGGAAAACCAGAGAAATCTCAATGTATCCTTCCTGGAAAACCAGAGAAATCTCAATGTATCCTTCCTGGAAAACCAGAGAAATCTCAATGTATCCTTCCTGGAAAACCAGAGAAATCTCAATGTATCCGTCCTGGAAAACCAGAGAAATCTCAATGTATCCTTCTAGGAAAACCAGAGAAATCTCAATGTATCCTTCCTGGAAAACCAGAGATATCTCAATGTATCCTTCCTGGAAAACCAGAGAAATCTCAATGTATCCTTCTTGGAAAACCAGAGAAATCTCAATGTATCCTTCTTGGAAAACCAGAGAAATCTCAATGTATCCTTCCTGGAAAACCAGAGAAATCTCAATGTATCCTTCCTGGAAAACCAGAGAAATCTCAATGTATCCTTCCTGAAAACCCAGAGAAATCTCAATGTATCCGTCCTGGAAAACCAGAGATATCTCAATGTATCCTTCCTGAAAACCCAGAGAAATCTCAATGTATCCTTCCTGGTAAAATCCTTTCTCAAAAAAAAATAAATGTTGTGACATTGCATCAGCTTATCGACACCATGCGGCGGCGAATGTGTACAGCGATCACAGCAAAATGCGACACAGCCACATATTACAGTGGGTGAGTTTATTTTGGCCAGACTGTGGATATTAGGTTATATTTGATTTCTCCTGAAATCCTGACGTATTGCTTCACCCAGTGACACCTTTATATACTGTATATGTTCAGGGACTTGTTGATCTGCTGGTGGGGTTTGACCCCAGCTTGGCACCTAGTGATACGCTGGTGGGACTCGGCCAAGGGCATCAATGTATTTCTGGCCACATGACTCGATACTCAGGGAGGTCAGCAAACATCCATAGTGTACATTTAGACCTTTGTGGTGATATTGTGTAATAGCTCGTTACTGATGCGCTTTTTGTGTATTTTGTGCCAGTTTGCTGGTGGAATAAACCATTATATGGTCTAACCATTCATGGATGTGACATCTGAAACATTATTACGATTTCATGGACAAATAACTGCCCAGGAGTATTATTCTTATTATACTTTATTTATAAAGCGCCAGCATATTCCGCAGCGCTGTACAATAAGCACAGTACAGACAGGGTTACAATACATTGAACAACATTTGACAAACAGTACAGGAGGAGATGAGGGCCCTATTCCCGTAGGAACTCACAATCTGGGAGGGTTGGGGTTGGAAACAGGAGGAGAGGACTGTAAGGTGAGAGTGATTGATGGTTGCGTCAGTGAGTTGGGGGTCGGCTTCCCTAAATAGGAATGTTTTAAGGGAGCGTTTGAAGGAAGAGAAGTTAGGGGAAAGTCTGACAGTACGAGGGAGAGCGTTCCAGAGAGTGGGGGCTGCGCGTGAGAAATCCTGCAGTCTATCATGGGAAGAGGTGATGCGGGGAGAAGCTAGGCGCAGGTCACTGTTTGACCTTAGGGAGCGGGCTGGGGTGTATTTGGTGATTAGTGAGGACAGGTAGTGGGGAGCTGAGTTAGTGAGGGTTTTGTAGGTAAGGATAAGGATTTTGAACTTAATTCTGCAGTGGATGGGGAGCCAGTGAAGGGACTCGCAGAGGGGAGCGGCAGAGACAGAGCGGCGGGTGAGGTGGATGAGGAGCCAGTGAAGGGACTCGCAGAGAGGAGCGGCAGAGACAGAGCGCGGGTGAGGTGGATGAGGAGCCAGTGAAGGGACTCGCAGAGGGGAGCGGCAGAGACAGAGCGGCGGGTGAGGTGGATGGGGAGTCAGTGAAGGGACTCGCAGAGGGGAGCGGCAGAGACAGAGCGGCGGGTGAGGTGGATGGGGAGCCAGTGAAGGGACTCGCAGAGAGGAGCGGCAGAGACAGAGCGACGGGTGAGGTGGATGAGGAGCCAGTGAAGGGACTCGCAGAGGGGAGCGGCAGAGACAGAGCGGCGGGTGAGGTGGATGGGGAGCCAGTGAAGGGACTCGCAGAGAGGAGCGGCAGAGACAGAGCGACGGGTGAGGTGGATGAGGAGCCAGTGAAGGGACTCGCAGAGGGGAGCGGCAGAGACAGAGCGGCGGGTGAGGTGGATGAGGAGCCAGTGAAGGGACTCGCAGAGGGGAGCGGCTGAGACAGAGCGGCGGGTGAGGTGGATGGGGAGCCAGTGAAGGGACTCGCAGAGAGGAGCGGCAGAGACAGAGCGACGGGTGAGGTGGATAGGAAGCCAGTGAAGGGACTCGCAGAGGGGAGCGACAGAGCGGCAGGTGAGGTGGATGAGGAGCCAGTGAAGGGACTTTCAGAGGGGAGCGGCAGAGACAGAGCGGCGGGTGAGGTGGATGGGGAGCCAGTGAAGGGACTCGCAGAGGGGAGCGGCAGAGACAGAGCGGCGGGTGAGGTGGATGAGGAGCCAGTGAAGGGACTCGCAGAGGGGAGCAGCAGAGACAGAGCGGCGGGTGAGGTGGATGAGGAGCCAGTGAAGGGACTCGCAGAGGGGAGCAGCAGAGACAGAGTGGCGGGTGAGGTGGATGAGGAGCCAGTGAAGGGACTCGCAGAGGGGAGCGGCAGAGACAGAGCGGCGGGTGAGGTGGATGGGGAGCCAGTGAAGGGACTCGCAGAGGGGAGCGGCAGAGACAGAGCGGCGGGTGAGGTGGATGGGGAGCCAGTGAAGGGACTCGCAGAGGGGAGCGGCAGAGACAGAGCGGCGGGTGAGGTGGATGGGGAGCCAGTGAAGGGACTCGCAGAGAGGAGCGGCAGAGACAGAGCAGCGGGTGAGGTGGATGGGGAGCCAGTGAAGGGACTCGCAGAGGGGAGCGGCAGAGACAGAGCGGTGGGTGAGGTGGATGGGGAGCCAGTGAAGGGACTCGCAGAGGGGAGCGGCAGAGACAGAGCGGCGGGTGAGGTGGATTAGCCTGGCGGAGGCGTTCAGGATTGATTGTAGGGGGGTAGAGGTGGGAGGTGTTTGAAGGCGGATGGGAAGGAGCCGGAGGAGAGAGATAGGTTGGAGGACAGTGTAGATATAAGAGATGAGAAGAAGGATTGTTCGGCCAAGTGGAGGGCAGAGGTGTATGACCGGAGAATAAACTTGAAGTGAACAAAATCAGCTTCAGAGCGGGATTTCCTCCAGGCACGCTCTGCGGTGCGGGAGCATCTTTGCAGGTAGCGTGTCTGGAGGGTGTGCCAGGGCTGAAGCTGGCGGCTTTGGGCCTTACAGAGTCGAAGATGAGCAAGAGTGTCTAGAGCAGAGATAAGAGTAGTGTTGTAGTGATTAGTGGCAGCATCAGGGCAGGTGAAGGATGAGGTGTGAGGGAGGTGGTGAAGTAGGTTGGAGAATTGATGGGGATCCACAGCATGTAGATTTCTGCGAGTGTGTGTGTGCGGGGTGGGGGAGCAGGGTGTTTAGGAAGTCCAGATAGGTTGAAAGAGAGAAGGTGGTGGTCAGAGATGGGGAAAGGGCGACAGTTGAACTCAGAAATGGAGCAGAGGTTGGAAAAGACAAGGTCAATAGCGTGACCATTGCGGTGGGTAGGGAGGAGGGAGGATTGTGTGAGTCCAAGGGAGGATGTGAGTGAAAGAGGTTTGGAGGCAGCAGGGGCGGAAGGATCAATGGGAATGTTGAAGTCCCCGAGAATTAGGCATGGAAGATTAGAAGACAGGAAGTGAGAAAGCCAGGTAGCAAAGTGGTCAAAGAACTGGGAGGTTGGTCCCGGTGGGCGGTAGATGACTGCCACCCTGAGAGCCAGAGGAGAGAACAGGCGGATGCAGTGTGTCTCAAAGGAGGAGAAGGAGAGGGATGGGGTGGAGGGAGATGCTGGTAGGTGCAGGTGGGAGAGAGCAGGATTCCGACCCTGCCACTAGGGATGTGCGTTTCGGGTTTCGGAATTTCAGAATTTTCGGAATTGTTTTTGGATGCGGACGATTTTCCGAATCGGATCGGACCCGAAAACCGACGGATCCGAAAAGTTTTCCGAGCAGAAATGAAATATTTTCGGAATTTTCGAATGGACTTGAAATGTGTCAAATCGAAATTTATTTTCGCTCTATTCATGATTTCGGTTCCATTCGTGATTTCGGTTCCATTTCGGTAATTCTGGACATCGTATATTTAACTATTATCGGTTATATCGCTGATTCTGTAAATTTTGTATTTGTAAATGCGTATCACTTTTTTTTGTTTCCAATGATCCGATAATTCTGTCAATATGATAATTCCTTCGTAATCGGGTCGGATCCGATTCGTCCGCGGGTCGCGAATGCGCGCGCACGGATGTCGTAACTTTATTGAGCCAGTTTTTTGACAACTTTTTGGACAGGCCAAAAAATATTGATCATGGCTGCAAGAGACGAGTGCCATTCGGACACCTCCTCATCTTCTTGCACCCATGAGACACCACCCAGGAAGAAGCGGGCCAGCAACATGGCATTTGATGAGATGTTGGAGCTGGTCCGCATCTTTGATCGTAAAGACTACGACTGCTGTAAGGGCCCTTACGGCAGGAAGAATAATGCAAGAAAGGACCGTATCCTCGATAAGGTTCGCACCACCATCCTGGAGCTGTTCGGGAAGGACCGGACGAAGGACCAGCTCCGAAAAACGCTGGTCCGACCTCAAGATGCGCGAGGAGGAGCAGCTGAGGCACATCCGTCGCGTCATAGCCAAACGTAAGTGTCATGTTATATTGTAAAGCACTGCGCAAACTGTTGGCGCTATATAAATCCTGTATAATAATAATAATGTGCTTGCATGTGCTAATGTGCACAGAAATACGTTGATTTATCTAGTCCTTTTTTCATGCAATGTGATTGTGTATAGCTTTGTGTTTTCACGACTCGTCATACATGCATTTTTGCCATAGCTCTTCCTTTTTGTGATTTTACGTATTCGTGAAAATTGTGATATTTGATGTATGTAGATGAAGTTACAATGCTGGATTTCTTTTGGCACTGTGTGTATTGTAGTGTGCTGGGGGGGGAGGTTGTTGTGATTGAGTGATGCATACGAGAAGACCCACAGCTTGCCCAATATTGGCTCCCACCTGCGCATCAATAAAAATCTCTGTGTCTCTGCTAAGTGGTAGGATGGGACATGTAGTTCTTCTGAAAGTGCATCCAAACAGAGCCGCATTCAATACGTCCTCAGCAGCTGCTGAATTGTTGCAGTGCAGCAATTCAGTTTGCTACAGCAGTGTCATTGAACGCTTTAGATGCAAATTTCAAAACAAAATGGCGGATTTCTGTTGTTTCTGCAATATCCACAGTTTTATTCGCAGAAACTGAAAGTGAAACTGAGGCTGAGGCATCTATAAAATAACTAAAAGCAGTCACACAATGCGTTTTGTATGCACACAACACCAATAATAGTTTTTATTGAATAAACGTAATGTTTACTTCTGAAAAAAATATATAATTGAACGGTAATATATGTCTATGTTCAGGGGAAATAAATAAATATTTTGTGACTTTAGAACTATGAGATGGGAGTAGTGGGGGGTCAAGCTGGTAGTGGGGTAGTGGTTAGTGGAGGGGTGTCGCAATACTTTCGGCAATATATTGTATAGATATACCATTTTTTCCAGTCTGCATTATTTACGTGTTATTTTTTGGATTTGGCAGAAGACAGGAAGAAGGCAAAGGCAGCATCTGCCCCGGCGGGCACCAGTGCCCC
This sequence comes from Leptobrachium leishanense, assembly GCA_009667805.1. Classification (NCBI taxonomy): domain Eukaryota; kingdom Metazoa; phylum Chordata; class Amphibia; order Anura; family Megophryidae; genus Leptobrachium; species Leptobrachium leishanense. The sequence goes on along the minus strand of CM019064.1, from coordinate 462,295,056 downwards.
AGTGGAGGAGGAGCCACGGGCGACCACCAGCGCTGGTATACACTGTTTTATTTTGCAACGACTTTTGGTCAAAAACAGAAACATTTTTTGTTTACTGTATTTTAATTAATTTTTTTTTATGTATAGCACAAGAGGAGCAGGAGGAGGAGGAGTAGGAGTCGGAGGAGGAGTCAGAGCCTCAGGAGGCCGCCAGTACTGGTATATACTACTGTTATATTTTTTCAAGACTTTCAGTCAAAAATAGAAACCTGCTTTACTTACTGTATTTTCCTTCTTTCATTTATTGGATATATAGAAGGAGAAGCCAGACCGGACACATCCAGCATTAGGATGATAAATAGGATGGCGATCGGAGAGCTACGCCTGGCTGTAACCACCATCGATTCCATCCAGGAACTGCTCCAGGAATTGCGGGAGCATATAAGCAATGCTGCTGACATCCTGGAGCGGCAGTGAGACCAGCCTCCTCTCCTATGTTTGTTTGTGTTGTTTGTGCCCTGTTGGGCAGTTTGCCATCCTTGGCATGTTCCCCATGTTGTAAATAAATGTTATATTTTTTCTATATTTTCCTATTTGTGTGCGTTGCTTTTCCTTACTTAATAAGTTAATATGTATTGCTTGGTTTCCACACTGTTAAAATTATATGTACATAAATTTATTGACATTTCTATGGACCCTTTGTCATAAATTTGTCAACATATTTGTGGCCATGAATGTGACTGTGCACATTCTACACTTCCTGCCTGGCCAAAAAATGTCACACACTAACACAACCTTGTTGTACTGCCTTGAGATTTGATTATCGACGTGGCATGGTTTTGTTAAGCTTAGGCGATGTCACAACAACATGGATTTTTGTCCACAGTCACATTCATTGTATAACCAAGAATTTATCAAAAAATATTGATGGCAGCACTGCGTGAAGTCTTCTCCGACACAACCCAAAGATCCTCAGTGCGGCTCAGGTCTAGTTTATTTGTCCCTGTTTGCAGTTTCACGCAACACCTCCTCCCAGCTATGAGCTCTCTCTCTCTCCCACCGCTGCCCGCTAAGACGCTGCCCGCCAACATGGTCACGTCTTTGCAGGAAGACAACAGCGTGGGGGAACGGCAGCTGCCGACAGTCCCAAGACCTCGTCACAATGACGTCAGTTCTGGAGTTAACCCCTAACTGCGACCAATGGTGGAGATAGGGGGTTCATTGGAACCCCCTATCTCCCGATCCACGGCAACTATCGGTTGGTTAATGTTTGGTATCTTTGGATCGACCAGAGCATGGCCTTTCCAACAATACCAAACATGACAATGTTAAAAATTATAAAAAATTAAAATATAAAAAAAAATAAACAGGTTTTTTGTTTTGTTTTGTTAATGCAGTAATATTGTTCCCATTTCAATTATAATGTGAACAATGATGCTGCACTAAGGATTTTTGTATAGGGTACATTTGTTAAAAATAGTGTAATTTTCACCCAAAAAAATATAACAAGTCCCCATTTCAATTTCTTTTAACAAACGCAACTCATAAAATATAATAAAATAAGGCTCATATTATAAAATAAGGCTTCAAAAAAACGCATTAAAGCAATAGGAGCGAAACTGTTAAAAATTAGCTCAGCAGCAGACCGCAGTGCCGCACACAGGCGTGAAGGGAAGCCGTGAAATGCCTCAGCAGCGAAAGGGTTAATTTTTTTTGGTCTGTTTTAAATCATTTTATTTATTTATTTTCATTTCAGATCATTTTGATCAACTATTTTTCCGTTTTAAAACCTTTTGTTCTGGTTTTTATTTTTAAAGTCAGACCATTCGGGTCAGTTTAGCGTTTTTTAAATCGTTTTGTTCTTTTTTTTTGTTCCTTGGCTTTCATACCATTTTTTTAATGTGATTAAATAAAGTTGTGAAATGTATATTCATAAGAAAAAAAGGATCTTTATTTAATAAAAAAAAAACACGATAGAATCGCCAGAATTATCGTATCGACAGAATGAATTATCGGATCCGAAAAACAAACCAAAAATTTATTATAAAAAAAATATATAAAGTATAAAAAAGTAAACCATAGTAGTTTACGTCAAAACGAATAGAGTTAGACAGCTTTGAAACGAGGAGAACAGACGTTCCGAAAAAACGAAAATTTCCGAAATCACGAAAAGTCGATACAAAAAACGAGCAAAGTGACACGAAAATACGAAAAATGGTCGATATTCCGAATAAAAAATGTACACGAAAAATGAGTCGAACCGAATCGAAACAGAAATCGGTCGAAACGAGCCGAATCGAAAAGTTTAAACATCCGAACAAATCGAATCGAACTGAAAAAAAAAATCGGTGCACAAGCCTACCCGCCACCATTTCTCTCACCCGGTCTGGGGGTATGGCTCAAGTGTAGACCGCCATGTGAGAGAGCAGCAACAGAGGCCGTGTCAGAGGGAGTTAGCCAGGTTTCAGTTAAAGCTAGGAGGTTGAAGGAGTTTGAAAGGAAGAGGTCATGGACGGCTGTGAGTTTGTTGCACACAGAGCGAGTGTTCCAGAGGGCGCAGGAGAAAGAGGACAGGCGCTGAGGGATTATGGGAATGAGGTTGCTGGGCTTGCAGGGAGGTGATTTATGTGCGATGGAGATAGAATGAGAGGGAAGTATTGGATGTGTTGTGGGGTCAGGGTTAGCATCAGACAAAGCTTGTCCCACCTTCCTAAACATTGTCCATATACTCACACTAACCATGGGTAGCATTGATGTGGCTTTAGAAGACGATCACTCACCGTGTTGGACGTCCGTAGACAATGAGCAACAGTGTTGGCTCTTGGTTAATCCTTGAAAGTCGCCGCGCTCTGCTCTGGCTGGAATTTATAGCCGCGGACAGTTTTTCAACATTAATTAGAGGACGGATTTTGGATCAGCTGGATCACCTAATGAGAAACTCCTGTGGGAGCCCTGGGCATCGAGGACAGCATGGCTTGGATCTCCAAGGACTGGTCAACGAGGAGCCTGAGAAGCAGCCACCAGAGTGATGCAAATTAAGGACATTTCATAGCGAGGTGTTTGTTTAATGAAAGGACCTGGTGACGCGTCCCTTACACTTCTTCTCATTTACTTGTTGAAAGGTCTTAAGTTTCAGGTGGAAATGTCGGATTCTTAGGCTGGCGGCACACGAGCAAAGGAAGGAACGTCCACTCTCTGCGCTCAGCGTACGAAGCGCGATCCTCCTATGGAGAATCGCGCTTAGTATCCTTTCAGCGTCCGTTTAGCTTTTTGACGGGGAGGGCTTTTTCACGTCCGGTGGAGGACCTTCCCATCAAAACCCCACGGACGCAGGGAAGTGCGGGCGCATTTGAGCCATAAATACGCTCGTGTGCCGGGGGCCTAAGTGAGTAGCGCGGCCCTGAATGATGAGGGTGTCATTTGTTTTCTAATACAAGAGAAAAGAAGGAAACAGAATGTGAGGCCGTAACGTTGCTCCGCTCACAGGTCGATGTGATGAGGATGTCACCTTTGGCCGGCGGCGCAGGTGGTCGGACTTTATATAGGATACGGCAAAAGAAATCGGTGCTCAGGAGTTTGCAAATAGAAAGACGGTGCCTGAGCTCGGAGGAAAGGGGGTAACCCTAAAAAATAACCAGAAAGTAAACATACCCAGGTGAAGGATGCGCCTTCATGCAGGTAAAAGGAAGATTCTCAGCAGGATGAACGCAACGGCCGATACACAAACTGCTGTGAACACGAAGTGTAGAGTAATATATATATAAAGGATCCACAGATCCTGGAAGAACATGACAAGAGGTAAATATAAGGGATTGGGGTACAGATAAGGCTCCCCCGGCTATCAGGCACATACACATTAGCGCAGCACCCCATTATGTAGAGAGTAATTAATCTGTTGAGCAGAAAAGGAAACAACTTCGAGGGTCGGTAATATATAGGAAAGACAGAAAGGAAAAGGCACGGGGTGTCTGAGCTTGTAAAGCAAATAATACAGGAGACAGATCTGTTACAAAGTGGGAAACAGTGTATCCAGAGCGTCCCTTGCTGGATGAGGAAAGGGCAGATGCTCTGCAGGTTATGGCGCCCCCCTATACCTGCAATAACAACGCAAAGAGCCACAGCTTAGCATTCATAGCCAGAGGTCCTGAGGTGCAGCAGCGGCTGTGGCTCTTTGCGTTGTTATTGAAGGTATAGGGGGGCGCCATAACCTGCAGAGCATCTGCCCTTTCCTCATCCAGCAAGGGACGCTCTGGAAACACTGTTCCCAGTTTGTTACACCCTATATATATGGAGGATCTCTTAGAAAGACACCCGCACACCCTGAATATATGGAGGAGCCCCTAAAAACACACCCTGAATATATGGAGGAGCCCCTAAAAAGACACCCGCACACCCTGAATATATGGAGGAGCCCCTAAAAGACACCCACACACCCTGAATATATGGAGGAGCCCCTAAAAACACACCCGCACACCCTGAATATATGGAGGAGCCCCTAAATATACACCTGCACACCCTGAATATATGGAGGAGCCCCTAAAAAGACACCCGCACACCCTGAATATATGGAGGAGCCCCTAAAAAGACACCCACACACCCTGAATATATGGAGAAGCCCCTAAAAACACACCCGCACACCCTGAATATATGGAGGAACCCCTAAAAACACACCCACACACCCTGAATATATGGAGGAGCCCCTAAAAAGACACCCGCACACCCTGAATATATGGAGGAACCCCTAAAAAGACACCCGCACACCCTGAATATATGGAGGAGCCCCTAAAAACACACCCACACCCTGAATATATAGAGGAACCCCTAAAAACACACCCGCACACCCTGAATATATGGAGGAGCCCCTAAAAACACACCCTGAATATCTGGAGGAGCCCCTAAAAAGACACCCGCACACCCTGAATATATGGAGGAGCCCCTAAAAACACACCCTGAATATCTGGAGGAGCCCCTAAAAAGACACCCGCACACCCTGAATATATGGAGGAGCCCCTAAAAAGACACCGCACACCCTGAATATATGGAGGAGCTCCTAAAAACACACCCGCACACCCTGAATATATGGAGGAGCCCCTAAAAACACACCCTGAATATCTGGAGGAGCCCCTAAAAAGACACCCGCACACCCTGAATATATGGAGGAGCCCCTAAAAACACACCCTGAATATCTGGAGGAGCCCCTAAAAAGACACCCGCACACCCTGAATATATGGAGGAGCCCCTAAAAAGACACCCGCACACCCTGAATATATGGAGGAGCCCCTAAAAACACACCCGCACACCCTGAATATATGGAGGAGCCCCTAAAAACACACCCGCACACCCTGAATATATGGAGGATCCCCTAAAAACACACCCTGAATATATGGAGGAGCCCCTAAAAACACACCCTGAATATATGGAGGAGCCCCTAAAAACACACCCTGAATATATGGAGGAGCCCCTAAAAACACACCCTGAATATATGGAGGAACCCCTAAAAACACACCCTGAATATATGCCACAGCGCTTGTTTTTGGACACTGCATTTAAAGGTACCAGCGATCATGTCTTCTGCAATTCTACTCCACAATCTCGACTTTAATCCTACTGTTAATATCTTATGCTTTCATCTATCTATTAATATTTTGGCTGTTTGTTTTTTGTTTGTTTTCTTGTTGAATGTATGCTCTGTTTTTTTAAACCCATGTTCTCAAATGGCTGCCCCTCCCCCTCATGTCATAAAATATGCTTTCCCTATACAGACCACATGCCCTGATTATGTGATCTCTTTCTCCTACAGTCCTGCAGCAAGCTCACATCACACTCTGCCACAGCGCTTGTTTTTGGACACTGCTGTCCCACCCACCCAGTGCTGGTCTGAAATTTGTACTTTACTTTCCAGCTGCTTTCACTTTGCAAATCACCCTAATTAACCCGAGGTTCTAGCCCCTCCCATGATATGTTAATCTGTATATGTGTGTTTTGTTTTTAATATCTTACAGTTACAGAAATACAAAGTAATACAATGCAACACTTCAATGTTCTTGAACCCAGGACATACTTGAAAACGAGAGAAATCTCAATGTATCCTTCCTGGTAAAATCCTTTATAAATAAATAAATAAATAAATATGGAGGAACCCCTAAAAACACACCCTGAATATATGGAGGAACCCCTAAAAACACCCACACACCCTGAATATATGGAGGAGCCCCTAAAAACACACGCACACCCTGACTATATGGAGGAACCCCTAAAAATATACCCACACACCCTGAATATATGAAGGAGCCCCTAAAAACACACCCACACACCCTGAATATATGGAGGAACCCCTAAAAATACCTACACACCCTGAATATGTGGAGGAGCCCCTAAAAACACACCCGCACACCCTGAATATATGGAGGAACCCCTAAAAACACACCCACACCCTGAATATATGGAGGAGCCCCTAAAAACACACCCACACACCCTGAATATATGGAGGAGCCCCTAAAAAGACACCCACACACCCTGAATATATGGAGGAACCCCTAAAAAGACACCCACACACCCTGAATATATGGAGGATCCCCTAAAAACACACCCACACACCCTGAATATATGGAGGAACCCCTAAAAACACACCCACACACCCTGAATATATGGAGGAACCCCTAAAAAGACACCCACACACCCTGAATATATGGAGGATCCCCTAAAAACACACCCGCACACCCTGAATATATGGAGGAGCCCCTAAAAACACACCCACACACCCTGAATATATGGAGGAACCCCTAAAAACACACCCACACACCCTGAATATATAGAGGAGCCCCTAAAAACACACCCGCACACCCTGAATATATGGAGGAGCCCCTAAAAACACACCCACACCCTGAATATAAGGAGGAACCCCTAAAAACACCCGCCACCTCCTGAATATATGGAGGATCCCCTAAAAACACACCCACACACCCTGAATATATAGAGGAGCCCCTAAAAACACACCCGCACAACCTGAATATATGGAGGAACCCATAAAAACACACCCGCACACCCTGAATATATGGAGGAACCCCTAAAAACACACCCACACACCCTGAATATATGGAGGGGCCCCTAAAAACACACCCTGAATATATGGAGGAACCCCTAAAAACCCACACCCACACCCTGAATATATGGAGGAGCCCCTAAAAACACACCCACACACCCTGACTATATGGAGGAACCCCTAAAAATATACCCACACACCCTGAATATATGGAGGAGCCACTAAAAACACACCCACACACCCTGAATATATGGAGGAACCCCTAAAAATACCTACACACCCTGAATATGTGGAGGAGCCCCTAAAAACACACCCGCACACCCTGAATATATGGAGGAACCCCTAAAAAACACACCCACACCCTGAATATATGGAGGAGCCCCTAAAAAACACCCACACACCCTGAATATATGGAGGAGCCCCTAAAAAGACACCCACACACCCTGAATATATGGAGGAACCCCTAAAAAGACACCCACACACCCTGAATATATGGAGGATCCCCTAAAAACACACACCACACACACCCTGAATATATGGAGGAACCCCTAAAAACACACCCACACACCCTGAATATATGGAGGAACCCCTAAAAAGACACCACACACACCCTGAATATATGGAGGATCCCCTAAAAAACACACCCGCACACCCTGAATATATGGAGGAGCCCCTAAAACACAACCCACACACCCTGAATATATGGAGGAACCCCTAAAACACACCCACACACCCTGAATATATAGAGGAGCCCCTAAAAACACACCCGCACACCCTGAATATATGGAGGAGCCCCTAAAAACACACCCACACACCCTGAATATAAGGAGGAACCCCTAAAAACACACACCGCCACCCTGAATATATGGAGGATCCCCTAAAAACACACCCACACACCCTGAATATATAGAGGAGCCCCTAAAAACACACCCGCACAACCTGAATATATGGAGGAACCCATAAAAACACACCCGCACACCCTGAATATATGGAGGAACCCCTAAAACCAACCCCACACCCTGATATATGGAGGGGCCCCTAAAAACACACCCTGAATATATGGAGGAACCCCTAAAAACACCCACACACCCTGAATATATGGAGGAGCCCCTAAAAACACACGCACACCCTGACTATATGGAGGAACCCCTAAAAATATACCCACACACCCTGAATATATGGAGGAGCCACTAAAAACACATCCACACACCCTGAATATATGGAGGAACCCCTAAAAATACCTACACACCCTGAATATGTGGAGGAGCCCCTAAAAACACACCCGCACACCCTGAATATATGGAGGAACCCCTAAAAACACACCCACACCCTGAATATATGGAGGAGCCCCTAAAAACACACCCACACACCCTGAATATATGGAGGAGCCCCTAAAAAGACCCCACACACCCTGAATATATGGAGGAACCCCTAAAAAGACACCCACACACCCTGAATATATGGAGGATCCCCTAAAAACACACCCACACCTGAATATATGGAGGAACCCCTAAAAACCACCCACACACCCTGAATATATGGAGGAACCCCTAAAAAACACCCACACACCCTGAATATATGGAGGATCCCCTAAAAACACACCCGCACACCCTGAATATATGGAGGAGCCCCTAAAAACACACCCACACACCCTGAATATATGGAGGACCCCTAAAAACACACACCACACACCCTGAATATATAGAGGAGCCCCTAAAAACACACCCGCACACCCTGAATATATGGAGGAGCCCCTAAAAACACACCCACACACCCTGAATATAAGGAGGAACCCCTAAAAACACACCCGCCACCCTGAATATATGGAGGATCCCCTAAAAACACACCCGCACAACCTGAATATATGGAGGAACCCATAAACACACCCGCAACACCTGAATATATGGAGGAACCCCTAAAAACACACCCGCACACCCTGAATATATGGAGGAGCCCCTAAAAACACACCCACACACCCTGAATATATGGAGGAACCCCTAAAAACACACCCACACACCCTGAATATATGGAGGAAAAACTAAAAAAGACACCCGCACACCCTGAATATATGGAATATATGGGTTCCTCCATATATTCAGGGTGTGTGGGTGTGTTTTTAGGGGATCCTCCATACATTCAGGGTGTGTAGGTATTTTTAGGGGCTCCTCCATATATTCAGGGTGTGCGGGTGTATATTTAGGGGTTCCTCCATATATTCAGGGTGTGTTTTTAGGGGCTCCTCCATATACAGTTGTGTTCAAAATGATTCAACCCCCACTGAAATTGAGTGTTTTGGCCAGTTTGACATTGATTTTGATCATTCACTCATCTTGCTTACAATTAAATCAAAGAGGCACGTGTAGATCAGACAAATATAACATAACATTTATAATGAAATAAGCACAAATGTCTTTTCTGTGCTCACATCATTATCAGTTTTATTCAACCCCCAAGTGACATTCAATCTAGTACTTAGTACAACATCCTTTTACAGTTATAACAGCTTTTAAACGTGAAGCATAGCTTGAACAACAGTGTCTTGCAGCGATCTACGGGTATCTTCGCCCATTCGTCATGGGCAAAAGCCTCCAGTTCAGTCAACATTCTTAGGCTTGCGCACTGCAACTGCTTTCTTTAAGTCCCACCAGAGGTTCTCAATCGGATTTAGTCAGGTGACTGCGATGGCCACTCCAAAATGTTCCAGCCTTTAATCTGCAACCATGCTTCTAGTGGACTTGGAGGTATGCTTGGGATCATTGTCCTGTTGACAGGTCCAACGTCTCCCAAGCCTCAGGTTTTGTGACGGACTGCATCACATTGTCATCCAATATCTCCTGGTACTGAAGAGAATTCATGGTACCTTGCACACGCTGAAGCTTCCCTGTACCTGCTACCTCAGGTAGCGCACAGCAGTCGAAGTCAGCATCTTCTTTCTGCCACGACCAGGTAGCGTTTCAACAGTGCCCTTTGCCTTGAATTTGCGAATGATGCTTCCTATGGTCTCTCTTGGTATGTTTAACATCTTTGCAATCTTCTTATAGCCATTGCCCTTCCTGTGAAGAGTAATCACCTCTTCTCTTGTCTTCCTGGACCATTCTCTTGACTTCACCATGTTTGTAACCACACCAGTAAATGTCTAGAAGGAGCTGAGTATCACAGTCATTTTAAAGCTGCCTAATTGGTGCTTATTATGCTTTATTGCTGCTCCGTGACATCCACAGGTGTTTTCAATACCTGATTGAAAACACTTGAATGAACCTCTGTTCTTCAGAGTGGTAGTCTTTAAGGGGTTGAATAATTGTGTCAATGAAGAATTCACAAAATAAACATTTACTACTGTATTACAAAACCAATTGATGTCATTTTAGTTGCATATGGTTCTTTAACCCTTTCGCTGCTGAGGCGTTTCCCGCCCCTGTGCTGAGGTCATTTTTACCGCTTTCGCTCATCATGTTTAAATGTGTTTTGAAGCTTATTTTAGTATATGACCCAGACATATTATATATCGTTCTTTCCGGCAGACTCAGAAGATTCATAATATGTCATTATTATATGTATACGTTATGTCATGTCTGTATATTATAACAAAAAATGCAATAAAATTAGAATTTTCAAAAATTTACAATGTGTAAAGTGTTTTTTTTCACATCTTAACAAGCGATCGTTTGCGGTTATATTTTGTATGGGGTGCGCTTGTTAAAAAAATTAGAAATGGGGTCTCGTTACATTTTTTTTGGGGGGAAATTTCACCGTTTTTAACAAAAATCGTTAGTGCAGCATCATAGTTCACATTATAAATTAAATGGGAACAATATTGCTGCATTAACAAAACAAATAAACTTGTTTATTTTTTTATTATTATTTTTTTTATTTATCTTTATTTTTTTATTTTTAATTTTTATTTTTTTTAAAAAACGTTTTCACGGTCATGTTTGATATCGTTGGAAAGGCCATGCTCTGGTCGATCCAACGATATCAAACATTAACCCCTAGCTGCCACGGATCGGGAGATAGGGGGTTCATTGGATCCCCCTATCTCCACCATTGGTGGCAGCTAGGGGTTAACTCCAGGACTAGCGTCATTGTGCTATGCACGATGACGCCAGTCCTCAGGGGGAGTTCCCAGAGGCTTGTCCGACATCCAATATGTCAGCCAGCTCCGGGAAAGGATCACGAACCGGCGCTTTTCAGCGCCGATTTGTGATCCGGCCCCCATGGGGTTAATGCCAGGTACCATTTGGAAGGGCAGGCTGTGCCCTTCCAAACGGTGCCTGGCATTAAGCTCAGGACCCCTGCGATCGGGAAGGAGAGAGGTCCGAAGGTCCTCCCTTTCAGGCGCCTCCTCCGCACACGCGGGGGGGGCGCCTGAAATAGATGTCATCGCGTCACTGCGATGACATCTATTGTGCCCGCGGTGGTCCCGGATTGACGGGCTGACATCCAAGATGTCAACACGCACCAGGGGGCACAGCAATCGTCCAGAATCCGGCCGATCGCAGGCTGCTTCGGGAGGACGCGCTCAGCGCGTCTTTCGCAGCCAACCCTTCCTGCGGCAGGACGCGCTAAGCGCGTCCTCTGCAGCGAAGTGGTTAAAAAGTCCTTGTAGGATTTCATTCTGAATACAATTACAAATGTCACTAAATTCCCTAAAACCCTTTACAGCATTGGGGGTTGAATAATTCTGAACACAACTGTATTCAGGGTGTGTGGGTGTGTTTTTAGGGGCTCCTCCATATATTCAGGGTGTGTGTTTTTAGGGGTTCCTCCATATATTCAGGGTGTGTGGGTGTGTTTTTAGGGGTTCCTACATATATTCAGGGTGTGCTGGTGTCTTTATTAGGGTTCCTCCATATATTCAGGGTGTGCGGGTGTGTTTTTAGGGGTTCCTCCATATATTCAGGGTGTGCGGGTGTGTTTTTAGGGGTTCCTCCATATATTCAGGGTGTGCGGGTGTGTTTTTAGGGGTTCCTCCATATATTCAGGGTGTGCGGGTGTGTTTTTAGGGGTTCCTCCATATATTCAGGGTGTGGGAGTCTTTTTAGGGGCTCCTCAATATATTTAGGGTGCGCAGGTGTCTTTTTAGGGGTTCCTCCATATATTCAGGGTGTGCGGGTGTGTTTTTAGGGGTTCCTCCATATATTCAGGGTGTGGGTGTCTTTTTAGGGGCTCCTTCATATATTCAGGGTGTGCGGGTGTGTTTTTAGGGGTTCCTCCATATATTCAGGGTGTGTGGGTGTGTTTTTAGGGGCTCCTCCATATATTCAGGGTGTGTGTTTTTAGGGGTTCCTCCATATATTCAGGGTGTGTGGGTGTGTTTTTAGGGGTTCCTACATATATTCAGGGTGTGCTGGTGTCTTTATTAGGGTTCCTCCATATATTCAGGGTGTGCGGGTGTGTTTTTAGGGGTTCCTCCATATATTCAGGGTGTGCGGGTGTGTTTTTAGGGGTTCCTCCATATATTCAGGGTGTGCGGGTGTGTTTTTAGGGGTTCCTCCATATATTCAGGGTGTGGGTGTCTTTTTAGGGGCTCCTCAATATATTTAGGGTGCGCAGGTGTCTTTTTAGGGGTTCCTCCATATATTCAGGGTGTGCGGGTGTGTTTTTAGGGGTTCCTCCATATATTCAGGGTGTGGGTGTCTTTTTAGGGGCTCCTCCATATATTCAGGGTGTGTGGGTGTGTTTTTAGGGGTTCCTCCATATATTCAGGGTGTGCGGGTGTGTTTTTAGGGGATCCTCCTTATATTCAGGGTGTGCGGGTGTGTTTTTAGGGGTTCCTCCATATATTCAGGGTGTCTTTTTAGGGGCTCCTCCATATATTCAGGGTGTGTTTTTAGGGGCTCCTCCATATATTCAGGGTGTGCCCCTGACCATGCGGCATCCAAGGGGGATATCTACTATACGCTGCCATTCCTGCCCCTTCCCCAGATCTGGGCGCTTTTTGGACCGTGACACCCTAGGGACCCGAGCTATCAAACGGTACCCCTGGATCGCTGCTGCTCCTCTGGAATCCCCCCCAAACAAGGACCTGTGCTCTGTATGACTGCAGGTACAGTTAATTATAAGGCAACACCATGTACCGTAGCGCTGTACAATGGGAATGACAGGATAACCAATATACATGCAAGTTAAACACATAGAACAGTACCAGAAAAGCCCCTGCTCAAGAGCTTGCACTCTGAGAGGACCTGATGGAGAACTGCTGAATGACGGTGCTGTAATGTCTGGGGGGGGGAAATGTTAACTGTTATCTGATTGTGAACCAGTGTGTATCCTGTGTGAACATACAGCCTGCCTGGTGTCTCAGCTACGCTACAGCTATAATCACCCTCAGAAGGCACAGAGCGGCATTCTGGAAATGCAAAGAGGCTCCAAGGCAGGAATTCAGAACAAGCGGGTCTGGAGCTGCGGATCAGGCTGCTCGAGGCACTGAGTTCTGAGCAACTCAGAGGCCGGGCTGATCCTGGTAAGGGGGTGTCTGGAGAGCCAGGACAGAGGGGAAGAGACGGCGTCCCGTCACAGGGTGATTTTAGTTTGAGGTGATGGAAGGGTGTGTTTTTTAGTCCGAGGTCTATAGTTATGAATGAGATGTACTTACACACCTCATCACACACATCTCTGCACACACACTCGCACCTCAATGCACATAAGTCACTACACGCACCTCGTCACAACCCTGATAGTGACTATATACAGAATGTGCTTGTAAACATGTAACACAGTGACTATATACAGAATGCACCTGTAAACATGTAACACAGTGACTATATACAGAATGCACCTGTAAACATGTAACACAGTGACTATATACAGAATGTGCTTGTAAACATGTAACACAGTGACTATATACAGAATGCACCTGTAAACATGTAACACAGTGACTATATACAGAATGCACCTGTAAACATGTAACACAGTGACTATATACAGAATGCGCCTGTAAACATGTAACACAGTGACTATATACAGAATGTGCCTGTAAACATGTAACTAACACAGTGACTATATACAGAATGCGCCTGTAAACATGTAACTAACACAGTGACTATATACAGAATGCGCCTGTAAACATGTAACACAGTGACTATATACAGAATGCACCTGTAAACATGTAACACAGTGACTATATACAGAATGTGCTTGTAAACATGTAACACAGTGACTATATACAGAATGCACCTGTAAACATGTAACACAGTGACTATATACAGAATGCACCTGTAAACATGTAACACAGTGACTATATACAGAATGCACCTGTAAACATGTAACACAGTGACTATATACAGAATGCGCCTGTAAACATGTAACACAGTGACTATATACAGAATGTGCCTGTAAACATGTAACTAACACAGTGACTATATACAGAATGCGCCTGTAAACATGTAACTAACACAGTGACTATATACAGAATGCGCCTGTAAACATGTAACTAACACAGTGACTATATACAGAATGCGCCTGTAAACATGTAACACAGTGACTATATACAGAATGCACCTGTAAACATGTAACACAGTGACTATATACAGAATGCACCTGTAAACATGTAACTAACACAGTGACTATATACAGAATGCGCCTGTAAACATGTAACACAGTGACTATATACAGAATGCACCTGTAAACATGTAACACAGTGACTATATACAGAATGCACCTGTAAACATGTAACACAGTGACTATATACAGAATGCACCTGTAAACATGTAACACAGTGACTATATACAGAATGCACCTGTAAACATGTAACACAGTGACTATATACAGAATGCACCTGTAAACATGTAACACAGTGACTATATACAGAATGCGCCTGTAAACATGTAACACAGTGACTATATACAGAATGCGCCTGTAAACATGTAACACAGTGACTATATACAGAATGCGCCTGTAAACATGTAACATAGTGACTATATACAGAATGCACCTGTAAACATGTAACACAGTGACTATATACAGAATGCACCTGTAAACATGTAACACAGTGACTATATACCGAATGCACCTGTAAACATGTAACACAGTGACTATATACAGAATGCACCTGTAAACATGTAACACAGTGACTATATACAGAATGCACGTGTAAACATGTAACACAGTGACTATATACAGAATGCACCTGTAAACATGTAACACAGTGACTATATACAGAATGCGCCTGTAAACATGTAATGACTATATACAGAATGCACCTGTAAACATGTAACACAGTGACTATATACAGAATGCACCTGTAAACATGTAACATAATGACTATATACAGAATGTGCCTGTAAACATGTAACACAGTGACTATATACAGAATGCACCTGTAAACATGTAACACAGTGACTATATACAGAATGCACCTGTAAACATGTAACATAGTGACTATATACAGAATGCACCTGTAAACATGTAACACAGTGACTATATACAGAATGTGCCTGTAAACATGTAACACAGTGACTATATACAGAATGCACCTGTAAACATGTAACACAGTGACTATATACAGAATGAACCTGTAAACATGTAACACAGTGACTATATACAGAATGCACCTGTAAACATGTAACATAGTCACTATATACAGAATGCACCTGTAAACATGTAACACAGTGACTATATACAGAATGCACCTGTAAACATGTAACATAGTGACTATATACAGAATGCACCTGTAAACATGTAACACAGTGACTATATACAGAATGCACCTGTAAACATGTAACACAGTGACTATATACAGAATGCACCTGTAAACATGTAACACAGTGACTATATACAGAATGTACCTGTAAACATGTAACACAGTGACTATATACAGAATGCACCTGTAAATATGTAACACAGTGACTATATACAGAATGCGCCTGTAAACATGTAACACAGTGACTATATACAGAATGTGCCTGTAAATATGTAACTCTCTCTTGTTCGTCCGTCGAGTCGACGAGGACCATCTAGTCATCCATTAAGGGAATAGGGTGGGTCACGGTGAGTGCGTAGATGGCTTTCCAAACCAATTCGCGCTCGAAATAGTCTCTGACAATGTGGACAGTGAATAGCCGCAGAAGATAGTAGTAGATCACTACCTTTCCTGGCCAGCCTTTTTTGCTCAGCTGCCGCTGCTCTGCTGGTTTCATAGGATTGAGCTCCGTTCTTAATAGCTGATCTCCACTTGATTTTGTCCTGAGCAGCAAGCTCCCAGTTAATGGGGTTAATATTGAAGGCCTTTAGAGCTGCTTTCAGTGTGTCTTTGTAGCGCTTTTTTTGACCTCCTTGGGAGCGCTTGCCTTGTGTAAGTTCGCCAAATAACAACATCTTTGGAAGTCGATTGTCTTTCATACGAGCTACGTGTCCTGCCCATCGTAATGGAGACTGCGCCAGGATGGTGAAGATGCTGGGTAGGTCCGCTCTAACAAGGACCTCGGTATCAGGCACTTTGTCTTGCCACTTAATACCAAGAAGTTTTCTAAGAGATGTTGTGTGAAAATGGTTTAATTTCTTGGCGTGACGCTGGTAGATTGTCCACGTTTCACATCCATGGAGCAACGTCGAAAGGACTGCTGCACGATACACCTTGATCTTGGTTTTTTGGCTGATACCTCTCCTGTCCCACACATTTTTGCGGAGTCTTCCAAATGCTGCGTTTGCTTTTGCGAGTCTAGCAATCAACTCGTCGTCCATGACGACAGATCTAGAAAGGATGCTGCCCAAGTACGTGAATTTGTCCACTGCGTTTAGACGCTGCCCACTGATGGTGATGCTGGGTTCAGCGTAAGGCTTCCTGGGAGCTGGCTGATACATCACTTCAGTTTTCTTTCTGTTGATCGTGAGACCAAAGTTATTGCAGGCATCAGCAAAAATGTCAGCGCTGTGTTGCATATCGCCTTCCGAAGCAGCGTTGAGGGCACAGTCGTCTGCGAACAGAAACTCATTTATGATGTTATGTTTGACCTTGGTTTTCGCTTGAAGCCTTCTGAGATTAAAGACTGATCCATCAGTACGAAATCGAATTGGCAAGTCCGTGGTGAATTCCTTGAACGCATCAGACAACATTGCAGAATACATGATGCTGAAGAGTGTGGGAGCCAGGACACAGCCCTGCTTCACTCCATTTGTAACAGGAAATGCTTGAGATGATTGACCGTTTTCCTGGACTCGAGCCAACATGCCATCATGTAGCTGCCGGATGATAGCGGTAAACTTGTCTGGACATCCATACTTCTTCATGACTTTCCACAGGCCATCTCTGCTGACCGTGTCAAAAGCTTTATTTAGGTCAATGAATGTGGAATATAGATCCGAGTTTTGTTCCTGACATTTCTCTTGAAGCTGTCTGGCAGCAAACACCATGTCAATAGTCCCACGTGCTTTACGGAAGCCACATTGACTCTCCGGAAGGAGACCTTGCTCTAGATGTACATTCAGGCGGTTCAGCAGGGCTCGGGCCAAGATCTTGCCTGCAATGGATAGCAGTGAGATTCTGCGGTGGTTGTCACAGGCCTGGCGATTTCCTTTTCCTTTGTACAGATGGATAATAGAAGCATCTTTAAGGTCCTGTGGTACAGTTTCTGTCTGCCAGATCTGGATTAGACAGAGCAACTTATCCGTCAGCGCTGGTCCACCCTCTTTATAGATTTCAGCAGGAATCATGTCGGAACCAGGTGCTTTGCCACTGGACAGCTGGCGGATGGCTGTTTGTATCTCGTCCAGAGCTGGAACAGCGTCCAGTGACTTATTCGCTGGGACCTGGGGTAGTCTTTTGATGGCTTCATCATTTATGACAGAAGGCGTATTCAACACACTAGCAAAGTGTTCCGCCCATCTTCCCAAGATTTGCTCCTTTTCTGTGATGAGTGTAGCACCATCAGCACTGAGGAGAGAAGAAGACCCTGAGGCGGTAGGGCCATAGATTTCTCTGAGGCCGCTGTAAAAGTTCTTCATATCTTTCCTGTCTGCAAAGCCCTGAAGCTCTTCAGCTTTCGCACTCAACCAGGAGTCTTGCATCTGGCGCAGTTGCAACTGGATGTTGCTGCGGATGTTATACAGTGCAACTTTCTTTGCCATTGACATTGGGTCATCATAGAGTGCCATGTACACCCGACGTTTTTGCTCGAGTAACAGTTGAATCGTTATGTTGTTTTCATCAAACCAGTCCTTGTGTTTTCTGGTAGAGGGTCCAAGGTGCTCAATGGCTGTGCTATACACCGTCTCGCGAAATGTGGTCCACGCTGCTCCCGCATCCAGATTATCCAGTGTGATTGAAGCAAGGCGTTCATCCAGGGTGTCAACAAAAGTCTGTTTGACATCAGGACGCTTCAACTTGCTGATGTTGAGGCGTTTCAGAGCTATGGCGGCATGAGGTCTTCTCTTAGGTTGAATGTGGATTTTCATCTTTGAGACGATGAGGCGGTGATCCGTCCAGCAATCTGCGCCGCACATGGCCTTAGTCACCTTCACATCCTGCCGGTCCCGATTTCTGACGATGACATAGTCTATTAAATGCCAGTGTTTTGAACGGGGGTGCATCCATGATGTCTTGTTGCGTGCGGGAAGGCTAAAGATGGTATTTGTCACCAGGAGGCCATGTTCAATACAGGTCTGAAGGAGCAGCAGGCCGTTGCTGTTACACTTTCCAACCCCATGCTTCCCCATCACTCCGTCCCAGGAAGTGTGATCACTCCCGACACGTGCATTAAAATCTCCAAGGACAATGAGTTTATCAGCAATAGGAGTGGAGGAAATAACGGTGTTCAGATCATCATAGAACTTATCTATGGTCTCTTCTGGATTTGTCATGGTGGGTGCATAGGCACTGACTATGGTGGCAAACTTCTTTCCAGGGCAGAGAGGGAGTTTCAGCGTCATAAGACGATCATTTATTCCTTTCGGGGAGCTGGAGAGTTTACTCACAAGAGAAGTTTTAATAGCAAAACCAACTCCCGCTTCTCGCTTTGCATGAGAGTCGCATCCACTCCAGAAGGAGTAGCCAGCAAGCCTTTCTGTGAGTTCTCCTTCACCGGAGAGTCTGGTCTCACTTAGGGCGGCGATGTCTATATTGTATCTGGCAAGTTCATGGACAATGAGCGTCGTGCGTCGCTGCGGCATCCCTGTCAAGAAGAGTGCGGATGTTCCATGTAGCAAATTTTATTGTGATTGAGTTTGTTTTTTGATTTTCGACCGCATAATTGGGTCCTCGCCGACCGCGGTTAGCCGGCCAGGGTGTGAGGAGCAGGCAATGTTTAGGGCACCTTTTCTAGCCCCTTCCTCGTGCATGGAGGTGAGCAGTGCTACCCTAAATAGGACTGCTCAGACACTCAGGTGGCTGCCGAACTTCACTTCTGCTCCGGTCAGTGAAGAACGACCCTATAGCCTGAGTCGCCTGTGTGCAGGCTTGCGGCTACGACTCCCAGTGCACCACACCTGCCGCTTCGTCGCTTACCCATCGCCACAGGACTTGAATTGTGGATGACTGATGACTTGCGCAGAAAACTTTGTTTAAAGTGAAGAAGAGTTGCGCTGCGTCGACCTCACTTTCTGTCAAGGCCCACCAGTATCCAGTGGCAAGAGGAAGTCAAGACAACCAGAGATGGGCACGGATGTAGTGGATGACCAAGATGTTCTACGTGCCTCGTCTTGCTCCATACACTCCACAGTGCATTGCTGTAGTCGCCGTCACCTCCGTTGGACCTAGATGGTCTCCTCCACAGGATCAGCCGATGTTCAGACTTCGCATGCATAGGTAGGCAACACCTAATTCACCGAGGGTTTTGAGACCCTTCGGCTACCCCCACCTGGTTTGGCCGGCCAGTGGAAGCCGTTGCCCAGGGTATGGCCGCTGTTGCATGCTGACAGCTACGAGGAGCCACAGGTGAGAGCTGAGTGACAGGTGAGGACCAAGGTGGACGAACTGCTCCAAGGAGCACCACATGTTCCCCATCAGAGGTACTACCTCTACCTGAACACTCCATATACCCCCTAACATGTAACTAACACAGTGACTATATACAGAATGTGCCTGTAAACATGTAACATAGTGACTATATACAGAATGTACCTGTAAACATGTAACACAGTGACTATATACAGAATGTACCTGTAAACATGTAACACAGTGACTATATACAGAATGCACCTGTAAACATGTAACACAGTGACTATATATACAGAATGCACCTGTAAACATGTAACACAGTGACTATATATACAGAATGCACCTGTAAACATGTAACACAGTGACTATATACAGAATGCACCTGTAAACATGTAACACAGTGACTATATACAGAATGCACCTGTAAACATGTAACACAGTGACTATATGCAGAATGCGCCTGTAAACATGTAACAGTGACTATATACAGAATGCGCCTGTAAACATGTAACACAGTGACTATATACAGAATGCACCTGTAAACATGTAACATAGTGACTATATACAGAATGCGCCTGTAAACATGTAACACAGTGACTATATACAGAATGCACCTGTAAACATGTAACACAGTGACTATATACAGAATGCACCTGTAAACTTGTAACGCAGTGACTATATACAGAATGCACCTGTAAACATGTAACACAGTGACTATATACAGAATGCACCTGTAAACATGTAACATAGTGACTATATACAGAATGCACCTGTAAACATGTAACACAGTGACTATATACAGAATGCGCCTGTAAACATGTAACACAGTGACTATATACAGAATGCACCTGTAAACATGTAACACAGTGACTATATACAGAATGCACCTGTAAACATGTAACACAGTGACTATATACAGAATGCACCGTAACATATTGACTATATTTGCTACATATTTATTTTCTGGATTAATCTGTATATTTGTGTTTTTAATATCTTGCATTTTATTACTTTGTATTTCTGTAACATTTCAATGTTCTTGAATCCAGGACAAACTGAAACCAGAGAATCTCAAAGTCTCCGTCCTGGGAAAATACTTTATAAATATATATATATATAAACGCGAAAGTCCTGACTGACTCCTCAACTCCCAGCTGAAACCGTTTAACCTAGGAATGTGAAATTTTGAAGGTGCACTGTTTTTATGATGTAGGCACCCACTAAGAAAGGATTTTTGGAAACTCCGCCCCTAAGGGGGTGAAAAAGGGGGTTGAATATTTTAAACAGGATACCTATAGCTCAAAAACAGAAGATGCTACAGATGTGAAAATCGGTATTTAGATTTGTCTTGACAAATAAAAAAAACACGTATTTTACCGTTTTTTGAAAATTCCTTGGGGGGGGGCAAAAAGGGGAGTTGAATACTTTTATCATAAACGCGAAAGTCCTGACTGATTGACTCATCAACGCCCAGCTGAATCCGTGTAACCTAGGAACGTGAAATTTTGAAGGTGCACTGTTTTTATGATGTAGGCACCCACTAAGGAAGTGTTTTGGAAACTCCGCCCCTAAGGGGGGTTGAATATTTTAAACAGGATACCTATAGCTCAAAAACAGAAGATGCTACAGATGTGAAAATCGGTATTTAGATTTGTCTTGAAAAATAAAATCAACACGTATTTTACCATTTTCCAAAAATCCAGTGGGGTGGGGGCAAAAAGGGGAATGAATACCTTTATCACTATACCTACGTTATATTTCAAAAACCAATGATGTTACGGGTGTGAAATTCAATATTTACAATCTTCCTACAAAAATAATAACATTTGTGCCATTTTTCGGAAATCCAGTTAAGGGGGGGGGGAAAGGGATGTGAATACTTTTATCCGTATACCTATATTTCAAAAAACCAAAGATGTTACAGGTGTGAAATTTGGCACTTACATTCTTCTTGAAAAAAAATGAAAAAAACACGTGTTTTACAATTTTCCAAAAATCCCAAGTGGGGGGTGGGGAAAGGGGGGGTTCTACCAAAAAAAAAAAAAAGTTTCTTTTAAAAAATAATTTTAACAAATCCTAAAATCCACGCGAGCGAAGCCGCTGGCAAAAGCTAGTAAATAATATTTATTAATGTTACAATATTTACAGTGACCCCCTGATCAGGGCCATATTAACATAGGGGCTGATGGAGCAGGAGCTCCAGGCCCATGCCCCAGAATAGGCCCAGATAAAGGATAACTATCAGGCAAGGTTATTCAAAGAGAATCGAAAAGTCACCGCACATTCGGTGACTTTTCATTCTCTTCAAGTCGGTGCAGTTCGGCAATCCATTTCGGCGACCCTGCGGTGTATTCAGCAAGCACCACAGGGCCATCGTAGTGCAGGGAAAAGCCGCCGCAAATCTGCTGAACACTCACCGCAAAACCCGGTGAATGCACACCGAAACCCGCAAAAACATTTGGATTAACCCTGCCGAACACGCGAGCAGGAGCCGTTCACAGTGCTGAAATGTTTGAAAAGTGAAACGCTGTTTGCAAAGAAACTACTGGACGAGAATGTCTGGAATTTACATATAAAATCCAATGACCGAGAATAAAAAGGGCTGTTACAGAAAAAAGAAAAAAACGTTTAAACAACAAAAAAAAAAAGGAAATTTTTTTGCAAAAAAATCCTGAAAAATGCTTAAAAGATCCATAAAAAAAAGAAAAATTGACAAATAAAGAGACCTTTTGCTGCAGAATATAATAATAAACGGTTTATTAGATATTGAATTAAAATGGGAATATTTTTAACATTGAAGCCTATGGGATTCTCCTGAATAAACCTGTCGAATGAAGCCACCGAATGGCAGGGCATGCCGGCAACTTTTCACTGCTGGTTTTGGTTCTCTGAATAGACAAAGCTATGGGGATTTCACTGCCACCGAACAGGCACGTATGTGTGCAGGCAATTCGCCAACATTTGGCGAACTGCCTGCTTTCTGGATAGCCGAATGGTCAGGAAAGTTAAGCGAACGCTGAATTTCAGCGTTCGGCTACCTTTTGGCCCCAAATCGTTGCTCTTTGAATAACCCTGCTTGTCTGCATTGATAGGCATTTGGACCCCTGTATCTACGACTCCATAGCAACTACAGGGTCACATGAGGTATGACTGGAAAGGCCAGAGCATGAGCTCTCCATTGATACCAAACCCGATTTCATGTATCAATAAAAATAAAATATTTCTATATTGCTTCTGTCTAACACTGCAATATTTTTCACTTTCCAACTAGTGAACAATGATGCTGCACTAACTTACCATCACATTTCTCATGTCACAACAAGTGTGGAGGTTATAATTGTTACAACACAAACCTAAACCGCCGCACTGCATCGAAGAACACGGGAGGGGGGTTTGGACCCCTGTGTCACCAATCGTTACACCGCACAAGGTTAAGTGAGGCGTCATTGGACAGGTCAGAGTCTGGCCTTTGCATTGATACCAATCGTGAACATGTAAAACTTAAAAGAAAACAAAAAAAAAAAACACTTTAGTTGCAAAGCGATGGCGTTGTCCATTTGTCACGTATAAAATGAGCAACACCACTGCCATTACTCACCTTCTCATTTCCCACGCTGGGAGCAAGCTCAGGGTTTTATACATAGTCATATTATTATTATTAAAACACCATCCTCCAAAACACAAGGGAACGATTTCATTTTTGATTAAAAATTTTATATTTTTTCAGCAAAATGTAGTAACAGCTTCCCATTTCACTCTTTTTTTAACAAAAATTCCCTATAGAATATATAACCACGAAGGTTTGAATGATAAAACATTTAAACTCTGTATATGATAAATGAATAATCACACAGTATCTGCCTGGTTACATATACCCGTATCCGCCTGGTTACATATACCCGTATCCGCCTGGTTACATATACCCGTATCTGCTGGTTACATATACCCGTATCTGCCTGGTTACATATACCCGTATCTGCCTGGTTACATATACCCGTATCCGCCTGGTTACATATACCCGTATCCGCCTGGTTACATATCCCCGTATCTGCCTGGTTACATATACCCGTATCCGCCTGGTTCATATACCCGTATCCGCCTGGTTACATATACCCGTATCCGCCTGGTTACATATACCCGTATCTGCCTGGTTACATATACCCGTATCCGCCTGGTTACATATAGCTGTATCCGCCTGGTTACATATCCCCGTATCTGCCTGGTTACATATACCCGTATCTGCCTGGTTACATATACCCGTATCTGCCTGGTTACATATACCCGTATCCGCCTGGTTACATATACCCGTATCCGCCTGGTTACATATACCCGTATCCGCCTGGTTACATATACCCGTATCTGCCTGGTTACATATACCCGTATCCGCCTGGTTACATATAGCTGTATCCGCCTGGTTACATATCCCCGTATCTGCCTGGTTACATAATACCCGTATCCGCCTGGTTACATATACCCGTATACGCCTGGTTACATATAGCCGTATATCGCCTGGTTCATATCCCGTATCCGTCCTGGTCTACATATCCCGTATCCGCCTGGCTTACATATCCTCGTATCCCCTGGCTAATACCATATCGCCTGGTTACATTTACCCGTATCCGCCTGGTTACATCTACCCATATTGCACTGTTTACATATACCGTATCCGCCTGGTTACATATACCCGTATCCCCCTGGTTAACTTTATCCGTATCCACCGGTTATATACCCGTATTTTTATTATTATTATTATTCTTTATTTATAAAGCGCCAGCATATTCCGCAGCGCTGTACAATAAGCACAGTATAGACAGGGTTACAATACATTGAACAACATTTGACAAACAGTACAGGAGGAGATGAGGGCCTATTCCCGTAGGAACTCACAATCTGGGAGGGTTGGGGTTGGAAACAGGAGGAGAGGACTGTAAGGTGAGAGTGATTGATGGTTGCGTCAGTGAGTTGGGGGGTAGGCTTCCCTAAATAGGAATGTTTTAAGGGAGCGTTTGAAGGAAGAGAAGTTAGGGAAAGTCTGACAGTACGAGGGAGAGCGTTCCAGAGAGTGGGGGCTGCGCGTGAGAAATCCTGCAGTCTATCATGGGAAGAGGTGATGCGGGGAGAAGCTAGGCGCAGGTCACTGTTTGACCTTAGGGAGCGGGCTGGGGTGTATTTGGTGATTAGTGAGGACAGGTAGTGGGAGCTGAGTTAGTGAGGGTTTTGTAGGTAAGGATAAGGATTTTGAACTTAATTCTGCAGTGGATGGGGAGCCAGTGAAGGGACTCGCAGAGGGGAGCGGCAGAGACAGAGCGGCGGTGAGGTGAATTAGCCTGGCGGAGGCGTTCAGGATGGATTGTAGGGGGGAGAGGCGGGACAGAGGGAGGCCAGATAAGAGATTATTGCAATAGTCGAGTCGGGAGATTACCAGGGCGTGTATGAGTTGTTTTGTGGTGACAGCGGTAAGAAATGGCCGAATTCTGGAAATATTACGCAGTTGGTATCGGCAGGAGGAGGAAGAGACTTGATGTGGGGGATGAAGGAAAGAGCAGAGTCCAGTGTAACTCCAAGACAGCGAACTTGGTTTGATGGGGAGATGGTGATACCCTCCACCGTGATAGAGAAGTCAGGAGGTGGGGAGGCATTGGAGGGAGGAATAAGTAGGAGCTCAGTCTTTGACATGTTGATCTTTAGGTGGTGGGAGGCCATCCAGGAGGAGATGCCAGATAAACAGTCACTGACTTTTGAAAGGACAGGGGGAGAGAGATCAGGGGTAGAGAGGTAGATCTGAGTGTCATCAGCGTAGAGGGTAATTAAAGCCAAAGCTGTTGATGATTTTGCCCAGGGAGGAGGTGTAGATGGAAAAGAGCAGAGGACCAAGGACAGAGCCTTGAGGTACACCAACAGATAGAGGCAATGAAGAGGAGGAGTTACCAGCAAAGGACACACAGAAGGACCTGTTGGATAAATAGGAGTCAACCCAAGCAAGTGCAGTGTCACCGAGACCCAGAGAGTTGAGGGTCTGTAGAAGGAGGGGGTGGTCAACAGTGTCAAAAGCAGCCGAGAGGTCAAGCAGGATGAGAATAGAATAGTGGCCGTGTTTTTTAGCAGTTAGGAGGTCGTTGGTGACTTTGGTGAGGGCAGTTTCAGTTGAGTGTAGCGGACGGAAGCCAGATTGCAGGGGGTCAAGTAGGGAATTGGAGGACAGGAAGAGAGGAGAGGCGGTTGAAGACTAGTTTTTCTAAGAGCTTTGATGTGAAGGGAAGCAGGGATACAGGGCGGTAGTTGGATGGAGAGTTGGTGTCTAGGGATGGTTTCTTTAGTAAAGGGGTAACTAGCGCGTGTTTGAAGGCGGATGGAAAGGAGCCAGTGGAGAGAGATAGGTTGAAGATGTGTGTGAGAGCAGGGGTGAGGGAGGAGGAGAGGGGAGGAATTAGATGTGAGGGAATGGGGTCGAGCGGGCACGTGGTGAGATGTGAGGAGGACAATAAGGAATTGACTTCCTCCTCAGTGGTTGGGAGGAAGCGGCAGAGGGTGGCAGAGGGGACCTGTGGGAGTGGAGGTGGCAGATAACTATCTTGTGTTGGGATGTTGCTTCTGATAGTTAGAGTTTTACTGAGGAAGTAGTCTGCCAGGTCTTGAGCGCTGAAGGCAGCTGAGGGGGGAGGTGCAGGTGGGTGGAGGAGGGTGTTGAAGGTGGACCAGAGCCGTTTTAGGTTGGAGGACAGCGTAGATATAAGAGATGAGAAGAAGGATTGTTTGGCCAAGTGGAGGGCAGAGGTGTATGACCGGAGAATAAACTTGAAGTGAACAAAATCAGCTTCAGAGCGGGATTTCCTCCAGGCACGCTCTGCGGTGCGGGAGCATCTTTGCAGGTAGCGAGTTTGGAGGGTGTGCCAGGGCTGAAGCTGGCGGCGTGGGGCCTTGCAGAGTCGAAGAGGAGCAAGAGTGTCTAGAGCAGAGATAAGCGTAGTGTTGTAGTGATTAGTGGCAGCATCAGGGCAGGTGAAGGATGAGGTATGAGGGAGGTGGTGAAGTAGGTTGGAGAATTGATGGGGGTCCACAGCATGTAGATTTCTGCGAGTGTGTGTGCGGGGTGGGGAGCAGGGTGTTTAGGAAGTCCAGATAGGTTGAAAGAGAGAAGGTGTGGTCAGAGATGGAAAGGGCGACATTTGAACTCAGAAATGGAGCAGAGGTTGGAAAAGACCAGGTCAATAACGTGACCATCGCGGTGGGTAGGGAGGAGGGAGGATTGTGTGAGTCCAAGGGAGGACGTGAGTGAAAGAAGTTTGGAGGCAGCAGGAGCGGAAGGATCGTCAATGGGAATGTTGAAGTCCCCGAGAATTAGGCATGGAAGATTAGAAGACAGGAAGTGAGAAAGCCAGGTAGCAAAGTGGTCAAAGAACTGGGAGGTTGGTCCGGTGGGCGGTAGATGACTGCCACCCTGAGAGCCAGAGGAGAGAACAGGCGGATGCAGTGTGTCTCGAAGGAGGAGAAGGAGAGGGATGGGGGTGGAGGGAGATGCTGGTAGGTGCAGGTGGGAGAGAGCAGGAGCCCGACCGCCACCATTTCTCTCACCCGGTCTGGGGGTATGGCTCAAGTGTAGACCGCCATGTGAGAGAGCAGCAACGGAGGCCGTGTCAGAGGAGAGTTAGCCAGGTTTCAGTTAAAGCTAGGAGGTTGAAGGAGTTTGAAAAGGAAGAGGTCATGGACGGCTGTGAGTTTGTTGCACACAGAGCGAGCGTTCCAGAGGGCGCAGGAGAAAGAGGACAGGCGCTGAGGGATGATGGGAATGAGGTTGCTGGGCTTGCAGGGAGGTGATTTATGTGCGATGGAGATAGGATGAGAGGGAAGTATTGGATGTGTTGTGGGTCCAGGGTTAGGGGATATGTCACCTGAATAGAGTAACAGCAGGAGGGTGAGAAAGAGAAGGTGGGAATGGGATTTGTGGGTGATTGGCAGCACGAGAGTTAGAGGGAGACCATGTTCTGAGGAAACAAAGGAGCTCATGTGAGGCCATCATGTGGGACGAGAGGAGGGAGGGAGAGATGCAGATAGTGTAGGGGTCGGTGGTAGAGGGGCAGGAGTTCCATTTAAGGAGAAAGGTAGAAGTAAAGAGGAGAAGCGTGAGAGAAAGCATGATATAGACTTGCGTTTACCCAGAGTAAAAGTGGGCCTTGCAGTTCCTTCCTCAGTCCCGCAACTCCAGGAATCAACTCTAAGCGTCCACTTAAGACTGTCACTCAACTCAGGAATCAACTCTAAGCGTCCACTAGACTGTCACTCACTCCAGGAATCAACTCTAAGCGTCCACTTAAGACTGTCACTCAACTCCAGGAATCAACTCTAAGCGTCACTTAAGACTGTCACTCAACTCCAGGAATCAACTCTAAGCGTCCACTTAAGACTGTCACTTGTGAATGTCACAAGAGCCTGGCTAATGGAGCCAGTCTGAGTGGTTTATAGGGCAGGCTGATTGCAATCAGGCAGTTAAAAAGTCAACAGCTGAAGCTGGATGGGCTGTGTCAATAGGGCAGGAGATTCACATGCTAATTAGCAAAGCAAATGGTGGAGAAAAACAAAAATAAATAAAAAAACTGAAAAAAAACCCAAGGAAACGTTATAATGTGGGTGTCTGTGGATGATGGGTGATAATGCCTACCAGCAAAAGTATGCAGGGGTTCAGTTGAGCTGTGGGTGTCTGTGGATGATGGGTGATAATGTCCTACCTGTGGAGAGAGGAGACACAGGAATTAGGGATCGTGATGGCGTAAGGGGATCTTGGATAAAACTCCAGGAATCAACTCTAAGCGTCCACTTAAGACTGTCACTTGTGAATGTCACAAGAGCCCGTATCTGCTGGTTACATATCCCCGTATCCACCTGGTTACATATACCCGTATCCGCCTGGTTACATATACCCGTATCCGCCTGGTTACATATACCCGTATCCGCCTGGTTACATATAGCCGTATACGCCTGGTTACATATACCCGTATCCACCTGGTTACATATACCCGTATCCACCTGGTTACATATACCCGTATCCGCCTGGTTACATATACCCGTATCCGCCTGGTTACATATACCCGTATCCGCCTGGTTACATATAGCCGTATACGCCTGGTTACATATAGCCGTATCCACCTGGTTACATATACCCGTATCCACCTGGTTACATATAGCCGTATCCGCCTGGTTACATATACCCGTATCCGCCTGGTTACATATAGCCGTATCCGCCTGGTTACATATACCCGTATCCGCCTGGTTACATATCCCCGTATCCACCTGGTTACATATACCCGTATCCACCTGGTTACATATACCCGTATCCACCTGGTTACATATACCCGTATCCGCCTGGTTACATATACCCGTATCCGCCTGGTTACATATAGCCGTATACGCCTGGTTACATATCGCCGTATACGCCTGGTTACATATACCCGTATCCACCTGGTTACATATACCCGTATCCACCTGGTTACATATAGCCGTATCCACCTGGTTACATATCCCCGTATCCGCCTGGTTACATATAGCCGTATCCGCCTGGTTACATATACCCGTATCCGCCTGGTTACATATCCCCGTATCCACCTGGTTACATATACCCGTATCCACCTGGTTACATATACCCGTATCCACCTGGTTACATATACCCGTATCCGCCTGGTTACATATCCCCGTATCCGCCTGGTTACAAATCCCCGTATCCGCCTGGTTACATATCCCCGTATCTGCCTGGTTACATATCCCCGTATCCACCTGGTTACATATACCCGTATCCACCTGGTTACATATACCCGTATCCGCCTGGTTACATATCTCCGTATCCGCCTGGTTACATATAGCCGTATCCGCCTGGTTACATATAGCCGTATCCGCCTGGTTACATATCCCCGTATCCGCCCGGTTACATATACCCGTATCCACCTGGTTACATATAGCCGTATCCGCCTGGTTACATATCCCCGTATCCGCCTGGTTACATATCCCCGTATCCGCCTGGTTACATATACCCGTATCCACCTGGTTACATATAGCTGTATCCGCCTGGCTACATATCCCCGTATCCGCCTGGTTACATATCCCCGTATCTGCCTGGTTACATATACCCGTATCCGCCTGGTTACATATCCCCGTATCCGCCTGGTTACATATCCCCGTATCCGCCTGGTTACATATACCCGTATCTACACTATTAAATAACCTAAAATGTTTTCATTTCACTAAATTCCGAAAAAAAGCCACAAAATTCTTCAGATCCAGCCCACAGAGATCTTAATCC
Organism: Leptobrachium leishanense; assembly: GCA_009667805.1. NCBI lineage: Eukaryota > Metazoa > Chordata > Amphibia > Anura > Megophryidae > Leptobrachium > Leptobrachium leishanense. Next base: position 462,264,876 of record CM019064.1, on the reverse strand, counting down.
GGCCTTTTCCAGATACATGTATACCCAGACAGACACAGGCCCCCAGATACATGTAAACCCAAACTCAGGCTCCCAGATAGATTAAAAATGATCTGACCCTCCAAAACATTAGACCCCAGATCAGAGCCCCCAAGATATCAGACCCCAGGTCAGAGCCCCCAAGATATCAGACCCCACAAGATATCAGATCCCCCAAAACATTAGACCCCAGATCAGAGGCCCCAATATATCAGACCCCCAAGATATCAATCCCCCAGGTCAGACCCAAGATATCAGACCCCCAAACTATTAGACCCCAGATCAGAGCCCCCAAGATAGGAGACCCCCCAGATTAGACCCCACAAGATATCAGACCCCCCTGAAACATTAGACCCCCAGATCAGAGGCCCCAGATCATAGCCCCCAATATATCAGTCTCCAAGATCAGAGCCCCAAGATATGAGACCCCCAGATCAGACCCCACAAGATATCAGACCCCCAGATGTAGCTTACCAAGCATCAGACAGTCCTCCAGACCAGGAGCGCGGGATCCGTGTGGCAGGCAGGCAGGCATTGGCAGCAGACATCTGTTGTGTTCTCCCTGACGTCAAAGGGGGCTGATGGCCATCTTAAATTCTCCAGCGGCAGGAGCCTAGGTAGGATGCAGTGACTCCCCCGAAACCCACATCTTCCACCGGAGTGACCAATTAGGTGACTGCAAGGCCTGGCAAGCACGAGGACTTAGAGAGCCGCCACTGTGTATATATGCAGGTCCTGTGAGTGTGTTTGGATGTGTGTCACATATTGTCAATCTGTGATCATAAGCTGTTACTTACACTGCAGGGTGTGGTGACAGGTGGAGGATATATCAGATATTATATACAACAAGGTGGAAAGCCTGCCCAGAGGGCAGTCTATTGTGGATATACTGCCCCAGCTCATGGATATATGCCCCAGCTCATGGATATATGCCCCAGCTCATGGATATTGCCCCAGCTCATGGATATATGCCCCAGCTCATGGATATATGCCCCAGCTCATGGATATACTGCCCCAGCTCATGGATATTGCCCCAGCTCATGGATAATGCCCCAGCACGTGGATTATACTGCCCCAGCTCATGGATATACTGCCCCAGCTCATGGATAATGCCCCAGCACGTGGATATACTGCCCCAGCTCATGGATATATGCCCCAGCTCATGGATATACTGCCCCAGCACATGGATATACTCCCCAGCACATGGATATATGCCCCAGCTCATGGATATATGCCCCAGCTCATGGATATATGCCCCAGCTCATGGATATTGCCCCAGCTCATGGATATATGCCCCAGCTCATGGATATATGCCCCAGCTCATGGATATACTACCCCAGCTCATGGATATACTGCCCCAGCTCATGGATAATGCCCCAGCTCATGGATATATGCCCCAGCTCATGGATATACTGCCCCAGCTCATGGATTACTGCCCCAGCTCATGGATATTACCCCAGCACATGAATAATGCCCCAACTCATGGATATATGCCCCAGCTCATGGATATACTGCCCCAGCTCATGGATATACTGCCCCAGCACGTGGATATACTGCCCCAGCATGTGGATATACTGCCCCAGCACATGGATATATGCCCCAGCTCATGGATATATGCCCCAGCTCATGGATATATGCCCCAGCTCATGGATATTGCCCCAGCTCATGGATATATGCCCCAGCTCATGGATATACTGCCCCAGCTCATGGATATACTGCCCCAGCTCATGGATAATGCCCCAACTCATGGATATATGCCCCAGCTCATGGATATACTGCCCCAGCTCATGGATATACTGCCCCAGCTCATGGATATACTGCCCCAGCACGTGGATATACTGCCCCAGCACGTGGATATACTGCCCCAGCACGTGGATATACTGCCCCAGCACATGGATATATGCCCCAGCTCATGGATAAGTGTCCCAGCTCATGGATATATGCCCCAGCTCATGGATATACTGCCCCAGCTCATGGATATATGCCCTAGCTCATGGATATACTGCCCCAGCTCATGGATATACTGCCCCAGCACGTGGATAATGTCCCAGCACGTGGATATACTGCCCCAGCACGTGGATATACTGCCCCAGCACATGGATATACTGCCCCAGCTCGTGGATATACTGCCCCAGCTCATGGATATACTGCCCCAGCTCATGGATATACTGCCCCAGCTCATGGATATACTGCCCCAGCTCATGGATATACTGCCCCAGCACGTGGATATATTGCCCCAGCTCGTGGATATTGCCCCAGCTCGTGGATATTGCCCCAGCTCGTGGATATTGCCCCAGCTCGTGGTTATTGCCCCAGCTCATGGATATTGCCCCAGCTCGTGGATATTGCCCCAGCTCGTGGATATACTGCCCCCAAGCTCTCATGGATATGGCCCAGCTCAGACCCCAGACCAGACATGGGGCGGCTGTTCGAATGCTCTATCGGCATTCGGACAGCCGCCCTGGAGCTCCGTCTCCGCATACTTACCTGCTGAGCGGCGAAGTGAAAGTTTCCCCGCTTCCGCTCGTTGAAGGACCCAAGCCGCGGTCACGTGGGACTTCCACGTGACCGCGGCTTGGGTCCTTCAAAGAGCGGAAGCGGGGAAACTTTCCCTTCGCTGCTCAGGGGTTGGATGCGCGCGGCAGCCGGGTAGAGGCTGCGAGCGCATCCGGCTCTACAGGATGCGCGCGCAGCCTCTACCCGGCTGCTGCGTGTGCATCTTGTAACCGCCGCGGCGAGTGCACAGCCGGCTCGTGACGCGGCGGTTGCATGCGCGCGCAGCCAACCACCGCTGGTTGCGCGCGCATGCGCAGAGTAGGCTTGGCGACGGACATGCCAAGCCTTACTCTTTTATAGTATAGGCTATAGGAGGATGAGAATAATGTGTCACACAGCATGCGTGGGTTATAGATCTATTTTAACACTATATTTTCTTTTTGTGGGTAATCCTGCTGGATTGTTTTGTGATTGTGTGATTTCCTTGTATATATTTTCTGTGCGTGTTACGGATCTGGAGGCTCATTTTACGGTTATTATTATAAAAGTTTGAGCAGCACCTCGGGGAAATGTATGTGGCACACCCTGCTCTTTTTAGGGTGTAGCCTCTGAACGCCAGCGCAAAAAGCCGACCAGCTGCTGTACAGGCGTATAAAAAAAATGCAATCTTTAAAAAGGCATTTTAGAGAAAAAACAAGGCATGAAAACGCCAGGAAATAATATATAAGGTCCTATGAATAACAATAAAAAGGTTTGTTACAGAATAAAAGAAAAATCTATCAAAAACGTAGCAGAAAAAAATACAGAAAAATGGCAAAACGAAACTAAAAAATAAATATAAAGACTTTTTTCTACAAATGAAAAGAATAAAGCGTTTAATAAAAAGTTAAAACGGGGGAATTGTTTTTACATAGAATTTTCCCCGCTGGTGTGCGCAGCCCAGTGCATTGAGGTGTGCGCAGCCCAGTGCATGGAGGTGTGCGCAGCCCGTGCATTGAGGTGTGCGCAGCCCCGTGCATTGAGGTGTGCGCAGCCCAGTGCATTGAGGTGTGCACGGCCCCGTGCATTGAGGTGTGCGCGGCCCCATGCATTGAGGTGTGCGCGGCCCCATGCATTGAGGTGTGCGCGACCCCATGCATTGAGGTGTGCGCGACCCCATGCATTGAGGTGTGCGCGACCCTATGCATTGAGGTGTGCGCGGCCCCGTGCATTGAGGTGTGCGCAGCCCGTGCATTGAGGTGTGTGCAGCCCAGTGCATTGAGGTGTGCGCAGCCCAGTGCATTGAGGTGTGCGCAGCCCCGTGCATTGAGGTGTGCGCAGCCCCGTGCATTGAGGTGTGCGCAGCCCCGTGCATTGAGGTGTGCGCAGCCCCGTGCATTGAGGTGTGCGCAGCCCCGTGCATTGAGGTGTGCGCAGCCCAGTGCTTTGAGGTGTACGCAGCCCAGTGCATTGAGGTGTGCGCAGCCCCGTGCATTGAGGTGTGCGCAGCCCAGTGCATTGAGCTGTGCGCAGCCCAGCGCATTGAGGTGTGCGCAGCCCCATGCATTGAGGTGTGCGCAGCCCCGTGCATTGAGGTGTGCGCAGCCCCGTGCATTGAGGTGTGCGCAGCCCCGTGCATTGAGGTGTGCGCAGATCTGTGAATTGAGGTGTGCGCAGCCCCGTGCATTGAGGTGTGCGCAGCTCCGTGCATTAAGGTGTGCGCAGCCCAGTGCATTGAGGTGTGCGCAGCCCCGTGCATTGAGGTGTGCGCAGCCCAGTGCATTGAGGTGTGCGCGGCCCCGTGCATTGAGGTGTGCAGTGCATTTATTAATTAAAAAGTTACGTTTAGAAGATTTTGCACAAAAAACACATTTTTCTTCAGCAATGACAAACCTGTAATAAAAGCTTCATTCCACTTTCCAGTTGTTCAGATAAGGGACATCTAAAATGTAAATTCAGGGGGTGAAAAATCACTTCTTTACCCAACATTAAGGTGTGCCCGGGCACACCCGCTGCGCACGCCTCTGTGTTCTACAGGGGGTGGGTGGAATGCCGTCTCGACCATTGAAGGGATTTCGAAGGGGTCCGCTAGGGATTCCTTTCTGAGGGCAGTTTGCTTCGAAGGGGTAGTGTTGGTGGCAGCAGGGGACAACCATGGGATGCCAGAGGGGTCCACCAGGTGGCGAGGGGGGGGGACCTGATCATTATATTTTTCTCTCCAGGTCATGTATTTGAGAGGCTTGCTTAATGGGGGATGGGCGTTGTTACGTTCTATCATGCACGTTTGTCTGTGCCTGGCGGGTTGGGCCGGTGCCAGAGAGGTCTTACGCTCTCGTGGCGTCTCCGGTGACACAGAGCTCTTTTCATTGGGTGTGGGACAGTCCCCTATTAGCACTTTCTCAGTCTTTTCAGAGCAGTGGGGAGGACGTGGACAATTCCATGACAGCATACGCTGTTTTTGGGGGGGGGGCTGTGAGTTCCTGTATTATTGCTCTGGTTGTGGGGTCTCTCCTTCTCCATAATTTTTTTTTATGAATTAAGCTCATGGGGCACAAGGGCCAGGAGTTTGGGGCAGGGGGTAGAGCCGGTGCACATGGAAGCGATGGTCCCTTGGCTGAGAGTGGGCGGTGCACGGCAGAGTGTTATTGTTTTGGTTTTTGTATTCCAGCCCTCGTTTTGTTTTGTTTCGCCTTCCTGACGGGTTGAGAAGTCCTCTGCTGGGGGGGGGGGAAGAGGTCCCGGTGAGGTTTTCGGGTTCTATTCGCCACTTCCGCTTTGTGGTTTTTTCAGAGTGGGGGCTCGGTTTCTTACATTTTTCTACAGGAATCTCTTCAGGGTCGTTTGTGCAGTGTGATGCTATGGTGAGGTTGGTTCAGTGGGCTGGAAAAGGACTTTGTCTCGGCCTTTTCAGTTTTGTCAGTTCTTCTGGTGATACCTTCTCTTGGGGTTTTGGTTTGAGGGGCATTTTTTTCTTCATCGATCTCTGGCTGCCCTTGGGTTGTTCCATCTCCTTATCTTACTTCGAGGAGCTCAGTCGCTTGGAGTTAGTGGTCTAGACTGTTTCCAGTTCTGGTTTTTGGTGCATTATTTGGCCAATATTTGTTCATTGCCGGAGGTTTAGTGCCCGCTTTTTCACTCTCTGCCACCCATCATGCTGCCACCACGCTCCTGAAGACAACACTAGGTGAAACACGTAGAGCTATTGGCGTGACCCTTTAATTTACATTTTAAACCTCTCTCACTCTCATCCCACAACTATGGACTAATTACAACCGTGAGAATTGCTGACAGCCGTCACTGCAGGAGAGCAGCCTTTTCTCGCTCTCTCCATACCAGTATTTACTGGTGTTTGCGTCACAGGGACCTGTGTATTCATCGGTCAGGTCCAGTCGGTCCAGAAATATTGGGACATGGACACAATTGTAACATCTTTGGCTCTATACACCACCACAATGGAGTTGGAATGAAACAAACACAATGTGCTTTAACTGCAGACTGTCAGCTTTAATTTGAGGGTATGTACATCCAACTCAGGTGAACGGTGTAGGACTTACAGCAGTTTGCAGATGTGCCCCCACTTGTTAAGGGACCAAATGTAATGGGACAGAATAATAATCATAAATCAAACTTTCCCTTCTTAATACTTGGTTACAAATCCTTTGCAGTCAATCACAGCCTGAAGTCTGGAACGCATAGACATCACCAGACGCTGGGTTTCATCCCTGGTGATGCTCTGCCAGGCCTCTACCGCAACTGTCTTCAGTTCCTGCTTGTTCTTGGGGCATTTTCCCCTCAGTTTTGTCTTCAGCAAGTGAAATGCAGCTCAATGGGATTCAGGTCAGGTGATTGACTTGGCCATTGCATAACATTCCACTTCTGTCCCTTCAAAAACTCTTTGCTTGCTTTTGCAGTATGCTTTGGGTCATTGTCCATCTGCACTGTGAAGCGCCGTCCAATGAGTTCTGCAGCATTTGGCTGAATGTGAGCAGATAATATTGCCCCAAACACTTCAGAATTCATCCTGCTGCTTTTGTCAGCCGTCACATCATCAATAAATACAAGAGAACCAGTTCCATTGGCAGCCATACATGCCCACGCCATGACACTACCACCACCATGCTTCACTGATGAGGTGGTATGCTTAGGATCATGAGCAGTTCCTTTCCTTCTCCATACTCTTCTCTTCCCATCACTCTGGTACAAGTTGATCTTGGTCTCATCTGTCCATAGGATCTTGTTCCAGAACTGTGAAGGCTTTGTTAGGTGTTGTTTGGCAAACTCTAATCTGGCCTTCCTGTTTTTGAGGCTCACCAATGGTTTACATCTTGTGGTGAACCCTCTGTATTCACTCTGGTGAAGTCTTCTGTGACACATACGAGGTATGTGCACAATTATATAAAGTAAGTAATTGTCATGTATAGTGGTGACATTGAAAGGTATGTGTTTATGTTTTCTATGTGGTATATGGTGCCTATAACAAGTCACTATGAGAATGCAGCTCTCTGCTGCAGCAGCAGGGGACTGTTATTATGACACACAGGATCTTATGTTCAGGAAGGATTGGGGGAAGATTATAGGTGTGGCACTGGTGATGTGTTCCTGCTTACCCTCATAACCACGAGGATACTGTGGAACAAGCAGCCAATCTGTCTGTCTCCTGATTCTTTCCTGTTTTTACAGGTAAGCCTAAAGCAGGAAGTAACTCCCAAACACTTAAAATAAAGAATCCATGTTATATACAGCTGTATTAACTGTGCAGAGAGTCAGATGGGAGACAATGAGAGATATCCTTAATGTAAACACTAGGAGGATGAAGGCTCCAGTTACTCTGCAATAATAGTAAAAGCAGTATTTCCTGATGCAGAGTCAGTTATGTACATTTAAATGTACTCAATATACAGAAATCTTAGATGCATTATTATGTTATTAGAAAGGAATTGTTCTAGGTCTTGGCAGATATGACATCCCCTTATGTGCAGAAGGAAAAGGAATAGCTGTAGCACGCTGCACACTGTATATAATAGGATGTATAGTCTGTGAGACGGATTCACAACTTTCCACAGGGAAAGTTAGATATTTTGCGAAGATGACATGCTAATAGGTCATTTAGAATGAAAATGTTATTGTTTTAAAAGCATTTGGAAAATATGCATTTAATAAAGAGATAACCACGAGGATACTGTGGAACAAGCAGCCAATCTGTGTGTCTCCTGATTCTTTCCTGTTTTTACAGGTATTTACATCTGTCTGCTGGCCCTCTGAACGGGGTCTGCAACAGATTCTTGGGGGCTCGTCCGTAAACTTATGATCTTCGGGACCAACAGAGTATGGATACAGCGGCTGTGATCCAGAAAAGTCGGTTGTGAGAAGCGCGTCCTGGCTGGCTGGTGACGGTGACGTGAGGGATCGTGAAAAGGGTCATCATGGCGGATAAAGTACGGAAGAGCGTGGTGTGGAACATCAGAAAGAAACTTCTCACCTTGTCCGCTGGTGAACTATTTCAGATCGCCCAGAGCATTGTTACGGTACCAGACGGGAACATTACTGAACTAGATGCTGGAGACCAAGAAGGCTGCTTTGAATACATTAATGCGTTCATGTACAGTGCAGACTTACTAGACTCAGAGGATAGAGGTATGGCTGAACTGTTGAACTTGAGAGACATCGTTGACTCTGTTGAGCATGTTCAAACTACGTCTACACCTGTTCATCAACAGAATGATGACACTGCTCCTACCGCACGTCTACAGCTGTTGCTGACAATGGGTCTAGTGTAGCATCTACACAAAATTCGACGTTGCAACAACCTTTGACCAGACTATCACAACAAACACGCAGCAGTGATAATGCACAGTTTAGCAACAACCCTGAACAGTCCATGCAGTTACTGACAGAGAAGGTTGTCTCCCTCAGGGACCTCTCCTACCTCCAGCGTCGCGAATTTAAGATACAAGGAGGACAAATTTGTGATTACACATCTGACATCACATACACAAGTGTATGCAGACAAATTGAAGATGGAATCAAAGAAAATTACAGTGATGCTGACATAGTCAGGGGGACACTATGGATAATAGAAGCAGGCAGTTTCAAGGACATGTTGATGAATAAAGAAGACATAACGGTTGAGGAACTCAAAGGGTTTCTTCGGTCGCATTTAGGAGACAAAAATAGCACAGAATTGTTCCAGGAATTAATGTGTGCAAAACAAAATGAGAATGAGACGCCTCAACAGTTCTTGTTATCGAGTAATGGGTCTTAAACAGAAAATCATCTTTGCTGCAAAACAGGCTGACACTGAAGTGAGATACAGCACAGAAACTATTCAGGATGTATACCTTCACACGGTCTACCAGGGTTTAGGGCACAAATATACAGACATTCGTAGGGAGTTAAAACCCCTGCTTTCCAACCGCAACGTCGCAGATGAGGAAATATTAAGAAATGTAACAAGAATCACCAGCGATGAGAATGAGAGGGCCCGAAGGCTGGGTCCTGTAACACGTAATAAGCAGAGCATTGCAAGTTGTACCCTGCTAGAAAGTGAACCTGTGAGAGAAATTCATGAGCAGAAAAATGTGGATGATCCAATTAAACAACTGACAGCACGTGTCGAAGCACTTAGCAGTATGGTAGACTCCATGAGAAATCCAACACAGCCTGATCCTACCTTTCAGTATACTATGAGTCGACCACCTCTACAGAAAGGGGCTAAACGTCATGGTTGTTTAAAGTGTGTGGAAGCTGGTCTGCAAAACTGTACTCACTGTTTTCAGTGTGGGGAAGAGGGGCACCTGTCCAGGGGATGCCTCCGGAAACGTAACCAGCAGGGAAACGGGAAGCGGTCACTGCAATGGGGCAACCAGTGACCAAGACCTCCCTGTCCCATGGCACAAAGGATGACAGATCAGAGGATGAACCTGGTCCTACAAAAAGCAAAACGAAACCATTTCATTATACGACATTCAAAACTTCCAAGGACAAGGAATGGCTTAATCAGACTTCTACTTTCTCTGTCCCTAGGAAAAAGAATGAGGCCATTGTCAATCTAATAGGAAGGAAGGCTTTGACACAGTGCAACCTCAATGGCCTAGCAGTAAGTGCTTTGCTTGACACTGGAGCTCAAGTCAGTATCATTGATCGTGCTTGGAAAGATAAATATTTGCCAGCTGTGGACTTGAGACCTCTTTCTGAACTTATGGGAACTATGGGGAAGCTGGAAGTGTATTCTGTGACTGGGGATGTCATTCCATTCGATGGCTGGGCTGTGATTACTGTTAATTTAGAAGGAAACAATGACCCTAACCTCTCTATCAGTGTTCCCTTTTTAGTAAGTCATCTGCCAATTGAAAGGCCACTACTTGGGTTTAACGTAGTGGAAGAATTAATTCAGAGACAACCAAGCGCCTTGTGCAGGCTTTAGTCTCTCTACTATCAGGAGCCATCTCTATGTCACACGAGAAAGCTCAAACTCTGGTAAGCTGTGTCCAAACCCCTGAGCTGAATGAACAGTGGGGACGTTTGAAGGTAAAGAGTGGTGGCGTTGTCATTCCAGCAGGTCAAGTGATGTGGGTAAAGTGTAAAATACCACCTAACATGGATCAGCCCGACCCAGTCATACTGTTTGAACCAGAGGAGAACAATGTGCAGTTGGAAAAGCTGGATATAGGAGGGGGGCTCCTAGAAGTAAGTACAGAACCAGGAAAGGCCTTATGTCTCTGTTCCAATTGGTAACAACTCCACATGTGAAATAACACTGCCTGGTAACACAATCCTCGGTTATATTCAGCCAATTGAAAAAGTACTGGAGGCAGAGCGATCAGAAGAACTGAAGTCTAAGGTATCGGTCGAGGGGTGTGACTACCTCAGGTACTGAAGAAACCTTGAAACGGTGGCACCCACCTGTAGATCTAAGCCACTTGAGTGAGGAACAGCAGCAGGTGGTAAAAAATGCTGTATGAAGAGTCTGTGGCATTTTCTCAAGATAAGAGTGACATGGGTTGCATTCCGAGCCTACAAATGTCAATAAATCTCAAA